>OY804605.1:52623152-52789694 GCA_963680895.1 Fragum sueziense
GAACAACGCGGAATCTTCACAGAATACGTAATTTGGTGCGTACTACATCATGTCCAAGTTATACATCACTCGGTGAATGCACGAGACATGCACTTTTGAATGGCGGTGGGTCGGCATTTTGACTGTTAAATGTGGCGTCAATTGATTGTTTGGAAATTCGGTATGTCATAGAATTCACCAAATACCTCGAAGAAACGCCGACAAATGTTTGGGTTATGGACGTTAACTAAATTACAAGAGGGCCAAGATGGCCCTATATTGCTCACCTTAGTGATAATCAAGATGATAACTTGTGTCTCATCTCACAACCATAACTTCTGGACAACTTTCATTACAGGAAACCATGTAAACAATGCTGGTAGCAAAGAGTTATACTACCATGGGAAATGTAAAATTCCCTATAGGGCCTCTGATAAACAGAATTGGAGATTGTATCATTACGAGTCAATTCTACACACAAAGCTTCAAAAGCATTACGCCAAACGGTTCAGGAGAAAAAGATTGTACAATATATCCTTCTTTGTCTCTTTATGAAATTCGATAACCACAATATAGGACCAATTTTGCTTGTATCACAATAATTTGAAGTGTTTTGGCAGAGGGCCTTGAAACGATAATAAATATAAAAGTTCAAGACTCTAGACCTTATAGTTTTGGAGAAGATTTTTTAGTAATTGTGGAGAGACGGACGGACAGACGGACGGACGGTGAGCGATCACAATGGCTCACCCTCAGCACTTCGTGCTAAGGTGAGCTAAAAATTGTGCGTGCTGTTCATGATCATATTTTTAATTAGAGGACAATATGGTTAACCATGAATAGAAATTTCTATTGTTTGCAGTCAATGTTCTGGCATTATGGACTATTTTGTCGTTGAAGTTCCATTTGGCCAAGGACCAGCGATATGTATTCCTTACGCGACAAACTAAATGTCGCTTTTCAAAAGATACCAAATAGTCGCATATCTCTGATTATTGTCAAATATCCGTGTCCGAGATACATGCTAGGCTTTTTGTAACATAACGTATCTGTCTACATCACACAGGATGAAAAAACACATCGGCACCGGTCGTTTTACGCATTTAAGATATTTGAGTGACATGTAACTTTTGTTAGCCGGTATCGATGGAAATTTCCCCCTGATAACTTCTACAGCCAAATTAGCTCCACTTCAGGAAAGAAGTTTGGCAATGACATTCTTATGCGTTAATTATTAAACGGTTTGTCCCGCGCCACTGAGACTTATTTGAAAATTGTACTTTTCTCAGGAATAGATCCGAACCGACAAGAAAAACATTTCGAATTATATGTTTGTTTTCTCTGGTCGGTTGGGAACATTCTTGTTTGGAAAAAAGTCAAAGGAATCTACATCTTCGCAAGCCAAGGATTCTACCTCCACTTTCTTACTTACAAACCCTTGGCCTCTCGCCTCTATAGAAATCGAGAGTACTGCTGCGCGATTTCATTGGACGCAATAACATTCCCACTATCCAATCAAAACACACTGTACAAGTCCTCTTTGTCAAAACGAAAACAACAATGGCGGCAGACGTGACAAGAGCTTCGCAGAGCGGCGCATATACGCCCGAGAGGGGCTTGTCAGTAAAAATTGGCCATTTTTTCGATTCAAGGGCAGATAATTCAAACATGAAAAGTTATTAAAATTTTGTTTGCACAACAATCCACCAAAGAGATTCATTGTGGCTTGTTTGATTAAATTCTGGTTGAAACTGTATAAGTAGCGCACAGGAGAAATTGGCATTTTTGAGAAAATGGGCATTTTCCCTTAAATTCAAGGGCAGATAATTCAAGAACAAAAACAGTTATCTAAATTCCGTAAGCGGTATGCACAACTAGACACCATGGAGATTCATTGTGGCAAGTTTGATCAAATTCTGATCAAAACTGTAGGAGGAGTTGCGCACACAAGAAAACAAGAAAATGGGCATTTTTTTTATTCAAGGGCAGATAATTCATGAACGGAGTTGCGCACACAAAAAATTGCTAACGGACGGACAGCCAGACGGGTGTGTCGAAAATTTGCAAAAAAAGAGCAGGAGAGTAATTTTTAGAGAGTTTTGTAAAGTACAAGGTCAATTGGCTGAAGTGATAGGACGTGTTCCGTTCCCGAATGACGGAGAGTCATCTGACAGTTGCTCGGGTTGTTTTAATAAACTGAACCGACTAAGCAAGTTAGATTTTGGCATCTCGCATATATTGGCCGAGCTAAGACACAAAAAAGTATGACTCGTCGAGGGGTTAAGGGCAAAATACTTAGTGAACAGACCTTCAAAGTCTCCATTTACGACACCGAGGAAAATGACAAAGAGATTCATATTCCACTCTCCAATCCCTAGGAAAACGAAAGATCGACAAGAAAAAACATAATTCTGCCCCATACCGCCGGATTAAAACCGTTTTCGCCTGGAAAAGTAAAAGTAATTTGAAAACAATTAACTTTTGTTCTACTATTCTCCTTTTTTCCATGAAATAAGTATTTTGCTTTTAAGCATTTTGCTCTTAATCCGAGTTTTCTCTGATGAAATTCACTCTTAGGTATGTTGATGTCGCTAATTTAAATGAGCGACATCAACAATTTTAAAAGCGAATTTCATCAGAGAAAACTGGAATTAGCTTCCTCTATGAAATGGTCTCATCAGTATCGTAATGAGTATAAAATGAAGCATTGACTTTATGTCAATATCAGAATTAATAAACAATTTCTATGCCCGCATCAATAGATAGCGGACAAATTGTTTTACTTGTGTAAAAAAGTAATAGGACCTGCAAGTCGAGGTATTTCAATGCCTCACATCACAGCGGGAAAACAGCGTCTAACAGTGGCTCTGCTAATGGAGATATGATGCCTCCATTTTTGTATACCCTGAACCTGTCCCTCGGTCTTACAATCCCTTAACCCATTACTGCACAGTGACGCCTTTTGACTCCCTAATAAGGAAATATTTGGGAAAACATTGTAGAAAATGAAGAAATTGCTTGTGACAAGCAATTTCTTCATTTTCCACAATGTTTTCTAACCCAAAATAGTAAGATTTTTGAATTTTCACCATTTTTGAATTGTCGTCTGCATCACCTTTCAAATTGGAACGGTCCAAAATTTTGTCGTCTGGTAATGGGTTAAACGGTTCAACAGAGGGAAGTGCCATAGCCCGCACAAAGAAAGGGTGGATGGACACCAAAACCCTTTCAATTTTCTTGGATCATTTTGAGAAACACGCGGGCACTGAATGGCCCCTTGTTCTTCTGATAGATAATGTAAGCAGCTATGGAGAACCAAATGTTTTCCTTAAAGCGAAATCTAAGGAAATTGAAATGTATAAACTTGTACCTAATGCAACACACCTAATACAGGCGCTTGGTAAATGAGTCTTTGCACTCCTGAAGGCAAAATGGAACCTAGTGCCACAAAGTTATAATTGTGAAAGCCCTGGTAGATGTATTGGTAAGGAAAATCTTCCTCAGAAATTGAATGAAGCATTCTTGATGTTTTATAAACCATTAACTGTCATCAATGCCTTTAAATCTGCCGGTGTCTATCCTGTGGATGCTTCTGAAATAACGACTCAGATGTTAAAGCCAAGTGAAACATTCCAACATCTATCGGATCCATCCACAGATAAGAGGGATGAACAGAAGACTCCTGATTCAGCTCACCAATTCATGTTAAGTGAAGCGGATAAAGCCAAAGGTGCTCTCGCAGCTTTATCTGCTTCACTATCGACTCCAGTGGTGAAAAAGTACAAGTCAAGACTGGAAGAATGAGTGAATGGAGTTTTAAGGCCCGTCAACAACTAAGGTCATATTTGGCGCACTCATGTTACCTTGCTACAATATGTATTAGGATATGTATTAGTTACATAAACATCCAGAGGGGATATGATAAAAATACGATATTCTATACAACAGATGAAATTCTAAGCAAAAAAACAACACACCATGAATAATCCGACGTGAGCACGAAGGGACATGGGCTCCCCCCAGATCAAAGCAAGACTGGAAGAAGGTTATTATGTTGAGGAGGGATCACCAATGTATGTGGTATATCAGAAACTTCACTCAAACGCATACACTTTTTCAGAAGAAGAATCTTGTAGCTCCTCCAATCTTGCTGAGGAATCAACTGGTTTAGAGCTTTTAGCTGCGCTTGACAACAACCTAGACATTTCCTGTTCAGCTGTGTCGCCAGAATTGTGCAATGCACTGACATTGCCAAGAGTAACCGAAGAACAGTCTAAACCTGTTAGACGAACACTTAAAGACATTGCCAGACAATCTGACATCGACTGAAAGTATAAAATCATGTCCCTCCGGGAATTGGAAAAGGTGAAAGGATTCGTAGAAAAAGAAAAACGAGCCAAAGCAGCTTTCCTGACGAGGCAAATTGCTTCTAAGAAGACAAAAGGGAAATCCAAGTCAAATCCTGCTAAAGGCGCGTTCCCATTGCCGACCAAATCAACTCGATCAAGCGATCGAGTACTGATCGAGCTTGGTCTGCAAGAGTGTGATCGGGACGATCGAGCGTGGTCGGCAAAAATGATCGGGAATTAATAGACAAGAAATAAGGAAGAGGGCGTGTAAATACAATTGATCGAGTTTAATCGGGTTTGATCGAGGAATTTAAGCGATCGAGTTGATCGATTTGATTTGGTCGGCAATGGGAACGCGGCTTAAAGGAAAACAAGCTCAGAAAAAAGACATTAGCATAAAACAGACACAAACAAGTATAGATGTTTATAAAGCCTGTTTAACAACCTGGGAAAAAGATATTGCGATGGGTCTTGAGCGTGTATGGTTCCAGTGTGACAGTTGCAATGCATGGATGCATGCTGAGTGAATTTCTGGAACAATAAGGGAAACTGAGCAATTCATTTGCCCAGATTGTTAAACAAGTAGCATCAAAGTTAACATGAATTACTCTGACAGTTTACCCTTTCTGGACAAAATATACTATGCTGGTCTGGAGTGTCAAAACCTGGTCTTGTTTGGGAAAGGCCATTTAGATTTTATTACATTGCTAGATCAAAAAAAGATTGTTTAATTTTTTCTCAAACAACACCTGCTATTGAAGTCACTATAGGACGGTGGACAATCAAATAATAAAATCTTCATTTCATTTTGTTAATACTTGGCAAATTTGAACACAGTTCAAGGTAGAGATGGGAAAATGCAAGGAATTAGCTTGATGTGGTTGATTTTTTTTAAATCAATAGATAAAAAAGATATTGATGATCACACAAAATTTATGTGATTTTCAATAACCTTTTCATCTGCATATTTTTTAAAAATCAACCCTGTGCGTCCATCTAATGACAGATGACTGTCCACAGTCTTCAAACTGTTTCCAAGTCGGTCTTGTATCATTAGAACTATTGAAGATTTTCTGAAAGTCTGGGTCACATGAATCTACACCGTGATTAGAAACAGTTTGGAATGTTGTCATTTGGAAAAGGTTTTAGTTCATGTTAAACCTTATTCAAAATCATAGTGACTTTTTTCATATCATTGCACAGGTTTGTCATACTTTTTATTTTATATAAGGTCTACATGTATGTTGTCCATCAAAATTGATTAAGGTCTAGGACGCATACTACACAGGCATCATCATCCTTAATATTTGTGTATTTGTTCAATTAACTTATATTAAAAATGGTATATTCAAATAGACATACTGCACTAATTGTAGCTAAGATAAGATGTGTTTTATCTTCAGGTACATGCACCAGATATTCCAACAACTGTTTTGGTACCTGAAAGTTCAAGAAGCGTGCAGTCAATACCCTCTTCCTCGGTAATTCCAGGCGGTATCAATTCAAGTGACCTATTAAAGTCATGCATTACAGTGAAAAATGCAGTTATCAAAGGATACCATGTCTACTACAAGAAAGCAAGAGAATGAATGAATGAATAGTGTTTTAAGGCCCGTCGACTACTAAGGTCATATTGGGCGCAACGGCAACACATACCTGGATGTATACAAAATGACTGATATGTATATAGTTACATAAACATCCAGAAAGGTAAATTATAGTGACTATATATCTAATTCAAGGATAGATAATGTTACCTTGTATGAAATTACTCAATACTAGTATTATAACAAAATATTAAAACTAGACAAAAACAACCATGAACCATGAATAATCCAATGTGAGGACGAATAGACATGGGCTCCTCCCAGATCAGAGAACACCCTTGTCCGAGTCCACTCGACCGGAAAATCCACAGAACAAATAAATATAGAATATTAAACGTAACTAAAGTATCACAGATCAAATATCACAGACTATAATAAAAAGAGCTAAATCTTTCTAAAGAGATTACACTCTTTAAGAAAGTTAAAAATCGACTCAGGCCTCACGGTATCAAATAACGATTTCAAATTATCAACGTTAAAGTGCCTGTTTCTTATGATGGCAAGATCTACACAATCAATGAGTAGATGTTGGACAGTAAGTGTCTCATTACAAGGAATACACTGTGGTTCTACCTCGTTCTTTAATAGGTGCGAATGGGTCAAATGAGTATGACCGATTCGCAATTAAAACTAGACAATAACAACCATGAACCATGAATAATCCAATGTGAGGACGAGTAGACGAATAATTAGAAGAAGAGGATTTTTTGGCAAAAGTATCTGCTAAAACATTTGCGATGTCAGGCTTAGATGTCACAACGCCATTATCAGAATTCAGATGCCCAACACTGAGCGAAGAGTTCTTGCCACTAATTTTTCGTACCATATCCCAAGTCTTTTTGACAGACGATCTAGAGTTTAATCTAGATACATACTGTCTCCAAGACGTACGTTTACTGCGTTTAATAGTGCGCCGTGCTCTCGCACGTGCAACTTTAAACTTTATAAGATTTTCCTTAGTCGGCCTTAGATCAAACTCTCTAAGAACCGACTTTTGCTTTGCTACAGCCTTCTTGCAATCATCATTAAACCATGGCTTATTTGGATGTTTAGGGTTTTTAGATGTTCTTGGAATTGCCTTTTCTGCAGATGCATATAACAAGGAAGTAAATAATTCTGCAGGATTCTCACAGTCTTCAAAAGCTTGAGGTGAAATGGACTGTTCACAAACAGTTTTGAACAAGTCCCAGTTTGCTTTATGGAGTTTCCAACGTTGTGGTCGCTCCTGAACTGATGGCCCAATTTCCGAAATAAGAATCGGAAAATGGTCACTGCCATGCAGGTTGTCATCAACTTTCCAGTTAAAATCTGGAAAAATTTGAGGACTGCAAACTGTTAAGTCTAATGATGAATATGAACCAGTAGCAGGATGTAGATAAGTAGAGGATTTATCATTTAGAAGAGAAAGATCGTGCCTTGAAATAAAATCTTCAACGATATGGCCCTTATTGTCTGTGTTTGAACATCCCCACAGGGTATGGTGAGAATTAAAATCTCCCATTAAAATAAAAGGCTTGGGTAATTGTTCAACAAGACGATCTAGTTTCCTGCTGTCAACAGGAGAACTAGGAGGAAGATAAATCGAACAAAGGGTAACAGTTTTGTTCATTGAAACACTAACAGCTACTGCTTGCAAAGTTGTGTCAAGCTGGACAGGACGATGAGGAACATTGTTATTATACCCCCCACAACAAAGTTATGGGGGGGTATACTGGAATCAGGTTGTCCGTCCGTCCGTCCGTCCGTCTGTCCGTCCGTCCGTCTGTCCGTCCGTCTGTCCGTCCGTCCATGGACATAATCTTGTGTCCTCTTCTCCTCCCACAGTTTTTGACCAATTCTTCTGAAATTTTACCAGGATGTACCCTATCACATGAAGTTGTGCACCTGCAATTTTGATCTTGATCCAGTCACTAGTTTCAGAGTTATGCCACTTTGAAGTTTTTAAGGGGGGGGGGTGTGGACATAATCTTGTGTCCTCTTCTCCTCCCACAGTTTTTGACCAATTTTTCTGAATTTTTTTCAGGATGTTTCCTATCATATGAAGTTGTGCACCTGCAATTTTCATCTTGATCCAGTCATTAGTTTTAGAGTTATGCCACTTTGAAGTTTTTAATAAGGGGGGGGGGGGAGTAGTCAAAATTTACAATTTCGTTTCCGTGTTCTAACTTGAGAACCGTTTGACCTAGGATCATGAAACTTTACACAGTTGTTGCCCATGACCATTCAAGGTGCCCTATTGTTTTGGGGTCACCAAGGTCAAAGGTCAAGGTCACAGTTGGACTTTGTATAAAATCCGTTTCCATGCTCTAAGTCAAGAACATTTGGCCGATAGCACTTTTTCAGTGACAAGGCCCTAGTGGGGGGTATTCGTCCGCTTTGCGACAGTTCTAGTTCACAATGATGCCTACACCACCTGATGCTCTGTCACTTCCCGTAAAATTCTTTAAATAACAAGAATGATATTTAAAGGTAAATTTATCCGTATCTTTGAGAAAGGTTTCTTGTAAACAAACTGCTACTGGTTTTTCTTTGGAGACTAATAAATTAAGTTCTTCAAAATTAGATTTGATACTGCGACAATTCCATTGAATAATAGTATTCGCCATGATGGACAGTAAAATTAAAAAATATAACACACAGTAATGGAAGTCTGGATTTATTCATTTTTTATTAAGTTTGATTATATTACTACCTGGCTTATTTCTGGAATCTGCATATTCATCCGTTATCATGTCCTCATCGAGAGACCGATAACGGTTATACTGTTGGATCGGATCTTGAGATCCTTTTGGTTGGCGATCAGTGATCACCGGTTTTGAAGGTCTTTGCCTTCGATTTTGATTAGACGAATCATTATCAACGTGACTTGTAGATGCTTTGTTATCAGACTTAGAGGCTTTCGTGACTGAATTGTCAACATTTGGTTTTGGGCGTAAAGGCGTATTCGGTTCTACAGATTTAGTAGTGGTCTCTGTTTCAGGAGAAGGTGGTCCCAGATTAGAGGAAGGAAATAGCTTTGATGTTTCCTCTCTCTTCTCAGGAAACAAAATGCAAAGCTTTTTGAATAGACCTTTACAGTTCTCACAATCACTGTCATCTTTACTTGTAGCTTTAACTTTAGATGCTTGGGCATAGGATGTTATGTTTGAGCGATTTTCGACAATCTTACGTGCTTCAAAGAAGGACAGGCCTTCCCTACACTTGACTGTTACAATTTCCTTCTCCCGCTTCCAGTTTGGACAAACACGGGAGGTTGAACTGTGTGCACCGCCGCAATTAACACACTCTTCAGGGTTCTCACACGTGTCGAAGGAGTGAAACTCAGTCGAAGTCCCACAACGACGACAGAGCGCTTCCTCTTGACATTTTTTCTCGTGATGTCCATACTTGAAGCATTTATAACATTGAAGTGGGTTAGGAATGTAGATATCAACATTTACTTTGAGATATCCCACTTTCAATGATTTAGGGAGCAAAGCTGTACTGAAGGTCAAGACAATTGTGTTTGTAGTTTTTTTCTGTCCACCTTTAAAGATATTAATCCGCCTGGCGTCCGTGACATGTTGTGAAGCTAGTTCAGTAACTATCTCTTCCTCAGACACTCCCTGAAGATCAGGGCAGCGAATGAGTCCTTTGGACGAATTAAGTGTCGAGTGTTCAAAACAGTGAACAGGGATGTCAAAAAAACTTTTAAGTCGCAGTAAATTGTCTGAATGGGTCTTTTTGTCAACCTCTACTAATAGTGCACCAGACTTTAACTTTTTTATTGACTTTGGCTCACCAGCGTAAGAAAGTATACATTTGTTTATTACAAAAGGTGACAGTGATGTAAGTGATTTCTGTTCATCTGTAGATTCAATCAATAAAAACCTTGGGAAATTCAAATTGCGTGGTCGATTGTCCGAGTCCGAATCATCATAATCTGAGCGTGTCCTTTTAAACTTTTGGTTCTCCATATTTGAAAATTTGGTATTCATCATCTGGGTCCCCCAACCCGCCACGGAGTCCAACAAGGGGACATGGATAATGGAGCGGATCTCCAGCTCCCCATGCCAGGGATACCCAGATGGTATACTCAAGCCAATCAAATAAACAGGCGCGACAATGACATACGTGACTCATCTCTTAACCAAGACAAGCCATGCATTTCAACGTCGATCATGACATTTAACCAACTCAATTAGCCCATGAGCCTATATAGACGAGGACAAGACACAACTGTAATAACATTAACTGATACAAGAAATAGTATAACCTGTACAATTAACAAACGAGGGGCGAGATTGCATACGGGTACAAGCAAAATAAAAAAGTCCACGTCTAAAGCGACCAGCCGTTTGCTTAGACCGGGCCCATCTAAGCTCCCGTTTACACCGTAGCCGAGGCCAAAGCAAGCGTGTTGGGAAGCTGGAGAGCCCTGGGCTTCCCTCAACCGACCAGGATCCCCTTTTCCGGCTTACGAGTATCCACTCACGGCCAACAAGCGGGTCCGTTACAGACACACTGTCCTTTGCTTGGGGTCTTACCATTTGCTACAGGACATGGCAGCCGGGATATTTCTAATCCCCCTCCACAGCTGGGGGTCAAGAAAGCAAGAGAGAACATGTAGAAGACTTAGTATTATATGAAGTAAACCAATTTAGTATAGACACTGAATCCGGTAAGTTACAAGTCGACACATTGGTAATGACAAAATCTTCCAAAATAAATAGAGGATAATCGTTTGTTTCAGTGTAAGATCGATTTATATTTCATTGAGTGAACAACAAAAGCTTTATTTTCACGAGTGGCGAAGCCACGAGTGAAAATGCAGCTTTCGTTGTTCACGAAATGAAATATAAATCGATCTTACACGAAAAACAAACGATTATTCTATTTCTTTAATGCAAAAATTAGACAAAATGCAAAACTTTTATGACAGATTTTCTTAAAGCGCGTCATTTTGCACGTGACTGCTATGCAACGCTTATGATGACGTCACTTATTTGGTCCGGCTTACATAACGTCAGATAGGATGAAATGAACGAAAGCCGGGTACCAGTTTTTGATAATTTCACTGGATAGGCGGTGAGTTTATCAAAATGATAATCTACCGTTATTTCCCGATAATCCACCGAAAAGCATTAAAGAATTGGTGACAATCTAGATATAACGAGAAACCCATCCAAGATGAGCAAAGAACGGCAGCACAAAAGCTTGCACTGGTTTCTACTTTGTGGTGTAGAAAACAGATTGACATTTCCTGACCTACCAGATAATCAATCACAAGCATATATCATATTAGTAGAAAACAAAATGTGACCCGTCACGCTAAAAGGGACCTTATCCTAATTCCAAAAAATCCAAATTTTGAAAAACTTGTCAGACTCAGCACAAGTCAACCACATCCCGTATGCGAAAAATGAAAACAAAATGTATAATGTAAGATAGGGAAAACCCCGGATTTAGAAAATTACATTTAAGTTAAAAGTGTCAGCCCTAGACTGGCTGCGTTGACCTCGCAGATTGACTAGGGTCGATATATTTCACACTGCCTATAAGGTTCCTTTTAGCGCGACGGGTCACACTAATCTTTATGCCAAGCACAGACGAGTGCAAAAAGGTAGATGAGCATTTATTATTCCACATCATGAAAGTACTTGTGAAGTATGTGCCTTTTTAAAGAAGGTTTGAGACTGCCATATAAAAAAAAACATTAGCCATACGTATATATATGAAACTTCGAAGAAATCAGACTATGCTATTTTGGAGTTAATGGACAAAAGTGAAAACAAGTCAGATGAGATGATTAGTATTTTAGAACACATATATGAACACTATATTGCTCATACACATGATGAGAGCCCTTGACCTGATGTGGTTAAAAAAAGGTTTTCGGAGATGCCTTGACGAATGAAAGGACATATTAAGCTCAGCTGGCCATTATGAATAGTCCTATCGACTACACAAAATTTAAGGGAGTCACCCATAGACCTGAATGACTTTATAGAATGATGAACTTTCTTTTTGGTATACTTGTTACATAGTTAAAGTTTAGTTATTGACAGACTGGCTGAACACAATCCAATTATCATACAAGGGTACCTTATCTTTATAACATTCTAAGGAACCTGCAATATGCAAAAAAGGTTTAGAATGAATGAATGAATATTGTTTTAAAGCCGGTTGACTACTAAGGTCAGATTGGGCGCAATAACAACACAAATCTAGATGTATACAAAATTACTAATGCTAGGCGTCGTGTCGTAATCTCGGGTTATGGAGTCTGTGTTTGTTTTGGTTAGTTCTGTACATATCTCTTTCATATACAGAATTACTAATGTGTATATAGTTACATAAACACACAGAAAGGTAAAGTTTAGTGAATATATATCTAACTCAAGAATAGATAATGTAACCTTTTATAAAATTAAGTAATACTATTATTATCATGCAATATGAAAACTAAACAAAAACAACCATGCACCATGAATAATCCCATGTGAGGACGAATATACTCGGGCTCCTCCCAGATCAGAGAACACCCATGTCCGATTTCACTCGACCGGAAAATCCACAGAACAAATAAATATAGATTATTAAAGAGTGTCACAAATCAAATATCACAGACTATAATAATGAATGAATGAATGAAGTTTTAAGGCCCGTCGACTACTAAGGTCATATTGGGCGCACTCACAGTAATTATACCTCACTACAAGATGTATAGGAATATGTATTAGTTACATAAACATCTAGAGGAGAAATGATAAAAATACGATATTCTATAACAGATAAAATTCTATGCAAATTTATAATACACCATGAATAATCCGACGTGAGCACGAAAGGACATGGGCTCCTCCCAGATCAGAGGTCACCCATGTCCGAGTCCACCCGACCGGAAAATCATACCAAAAAATACAATGCACCTAGCCGAATAATCCGACGTGAGCACGAATGGACATAGGCTCCTCCCAGATCAGAGGTCACCCATGTCCGAGTCCACCCGACCGGAAAATTCATAGGGCATATAACCTATTAAAAATAACTGAGGGAGTATAATTGATTAAAAATATCATACAAAATATTGTATAACAATGTACCATGAATAATCCGACGTGAGCACGAATAGACATGGGCTCCTCTCAGATCAGAGAACACCCATGTCCGAGTCCACCCGACCGGAAAATCCATAGAACATATAAGATATCACAGATTAAATATCACAGCTAAATCATTTTAAAGAGATTACACTCTTTAAGGAAGTTAAAAATTGATTCAGGCCTAACAGTATCAAATAATGTTTTTAAACTGTTAGCGTTAAAATGCCTGCTTCTAATGATGGCTAAATCTACACAATCAATGAGGAGATGCTGGACAGTCAGCTCCTCGTTACAAGGAATACATAGAGGTTTTTCCTCGTTCTTTAATAGGTGCGAATGGGTCAAATGTGTGTGCCCGATTCGCAGTCGTGCCAAAACTAACTCCTCGCGGCGGTCAGATCGAAGACCTGGCAGCCATTCACCAAGTGCAGGTTTAATACTGAACAATTTATTTTGGTGATTAGCCTCGTCGCTCCAACAATTTTGCCATACATTTTGAATAAAACTGTTTATCAGGGGTTTAAAATCGGTAAAAGGGACTTTAAAAGGTAAAATATCTAGTGACAACGCCTCCTTGGCAGCTTTGTCTGCCTGTTCGTTGCCACGTAGACCGCAATGGCTTGGAAGCCAGCAAAAAACAATATCAGTATCTTCATCAGAAGCAAAGAGACGAGACAGCTTCTCAAGAAGTTTCACAATAATAGGATTGTCCGTTTTTTCGTGCTCGAGCGCTTGCATACAGGATAGAGAGTCTGTAAAAATAATGTAGCGCCAAAAGCCATTTTCAATGATGTGCTCGAGCGCAAGGTCAATAGCCTTGAGCTCAGCAGAGAAAATGGACGAGTTATCGGGCAAACGATACTGATATTTGAAGCCATCTAAAAAGGCAGCAGAAGCAACTTTTTCTTCGCTTTTGGAACCATCGGTGTAAATTTGCAAATGAAGCATGTGCTTTTCTTGTACTTCAAGGAATTTGTTTTTAAACACCAAAGGATCAGTTTCCGACTTTTTCGTTGAAGCAAGATCATAAATAAAGGTGGGACTTTTGGACGTCCACAAAGGTACGTTTGGAACTTTATGTTCGGCCACGTCATCTAGATCGAAATCTAGAGAATTCACATCTGCCTTACAACGTAAACTGAAAGGAGGTATAATTGATTCCTTCTTATTAAATTCCTCTTCATAAAGAGGTTCAAAAACAACGTCATGTGTAGGATTATCTTCATTAGATTTTAGTTTTAAATAATAATCCATTGATAATTTCTTTCTACGTAAATTCAAAGATGGCTCATTTGCTTCCGCATAAAGACTGTTAATTGGCGATGTTATAAATGCGCCCAGCGCAATGCGTAAACCTTGATTATGAATAGAATCAAGCTTGCGTAAGTAGGATTGACGGGCGGATCCATAAACAACACAACCATAGTCTAATTTAGATCTCACAAGAGATCTATAAAGACGTAATAAAACTTTTTTGTCTGCTCCCCAGTCCATACTGGAGACAACACGTAAAAGATTAAGAGCTTTCTTACATTTATTGCTCAGATATTCAATGTGCGGGATGAACGATAATTTAGAGTCAAATAAAAGACCCAGAAATTTAAATTCTGGGACAACTTCAATTCGGATCCCGTCCAGAGTCAGTTCTGGATCGGGATGGGATTTTCTGGATTTGCAAAAATGCATACATTTAGTTTTGGTTTTAGAAAATTTAAAACCATTTTCATTCGACCATTTACTCAGGTTATTTAAAACCTGTTGTAACTGTCGTTCAATGGTATGCATGTGTTTAGATCTGTAACAAATGCAGAAGTCGTCAACGTAAAGAAAATATTCAATACCTGGGCAAGTAGCCTTATTAATATTGTTGATTTTAACACTGAAAAGTGTAACCGAAAGAATGGAGCCCTGGGGAACACCCATCTCCTGTTCATGAGGATCAGAGAGCGTATCTCCAACCCTGACTCTAAATTGTCGTTCATCCAAAAATGCAGATATGAAATAAGCAAGGCGACCTCGTATACCGAAATCATGGAGGTCATTCATGATTCCATACTTCCATGTGGTATCATATGCACTCTCTAAATCAAAAAAGACTGAAACAACATGTTCTTTCTTGATAAAAGCTTCTCGTATAAAAGTCTCGAAGCGAACTAAATGATCGAGGGTGCTTCTTTGCTTACGAAAGCCACTTTGGGCTGACGTAATAAGTTTGTTTTTCTCAAGAAACCATACAAGACGGTCATTGACCATTCTTTCCATGGTTTTACAAACACAACTTGTTAAGGCTATAGGCCGGTAATTAGAAGGATTATCTGAATCTTTACCAGGTTTGGGTACTGGAATGACAATAGCTTACCGCCACGAGGCTGGAAGTATTCCCGTTTTCCAAACACTGTTAAAGATATCGAGTAAACACTGAAGGGATTGGTGTGGTAAATGCTTCAAGAACTGGTAGTGGATATCATCGCATCCAACTGCAGTATCGTGGCATTTCTTAAGGGCTGTTTTTAGCTCCTTAAGAGTAAATTCTTTATTATAATGCTCAGCATTTTTGGATTTAAAATTCAAGTTAACTTTTTCTTTTTGTTCTTGATGTTTTTGAAATTCAGGTGAATAATTAGAAGAGGAGGATTTTTTGGCAAAAGTATCTGCCAAAACATTTGCTATGTCAGGCTTAGATGAAACAACGCCATTATCAGTATTCAAATGCCCAACACTGAGCGAGGAGTTCTTGCCACTAATTTTTCGCACCATATCCCAAGTCTTTTTGACAGACGATCTAGAATTTAATCTAGATACATACTGTCTCCAAGACGTACGTTTACTGCGTTTAATAGTGCGCCGTGCTCTCGCACGTGCAACTTTAAACTTTATAAGATTTTCCTTAGTCGGCCTTAGATCAAACTCTCTAAGAACCGACTTTTGCTTTGCAACAGCCTTCTTGCAATCATCATTAAACCATGGCTTATTTGGATGTTTAGGGTTTTTAGATGTTCTTGGAATTGCTTTTTCTGCAGATGAATATAACAGAGAGGTAAATAATTCTGCAGGATTCTCACAATCTTCAAAAGCTTGAGGTGTAATGGAATGAATGGAGTTTTAAGGCCCGTCGACTGCTAAGGTCATATTGGGCGCACTCACCTTGCCTCACTACAAGATGTATTAGGAGTTTGAGTTTATTGGGGTTTTACGCCGTTTTCAACTACCAGGGTCATATCGCGGCGGCTGGAGCACCTACCCATGGATTCCTGTTGTTTCTCAAACCAGTACTACCACAACACCCTTCCCGAGCCTCCAGCTGCTCGCCCACTTAGGTTAACGATTTCAAACCCATTGGTGGGTGACAATTTTGTCAGAAAGGGTATTAGCCGCGGCCGAGATGTATTAGGATATGTATTAGTTACATAAACATCTAGAGGGGGTATGATAAAAATACGATATTCTATACAACAGATAAAATTTTAAGCAAAATAACAACACACCATAAATAATCCGACGTGAGCACGAAAGGACATGGGCTCCTCCCAGATCAGAGAATACCCATGTCCGAGTCCACCCGACCGGAAAATCCACAGATCATATAAATATATTAAACAAAACTGAAGTAAAACAGATACAAATTCCATACAGAAGATAGATTAACAACGAGCTATGAATAATCCGACGTGAGCACGAATAGACATGGGCTTCTCCCAGATCAGAGAACACCCATGTCTGAGTCCACCCGACCGGAAAATCATATCAATACCAATGCACCTCGTCGAATAATCCGACGTGAGCACGAATGGACATGGGCTCCTCCCAGATCAGAGGTCATCCATGTCCGAGTCCACCCGACCGGAAAATTCATAGGGCATATAACCTATTAAAAATAATTGAAGTATAAATGATTAAAAATATCATACGAAATATTGTATAACAATGTACCATGAATAATCCGACGTGAGCACGAATAGACATGGGCTCCTCCCAGATCAGAGAACACCCATGTCCGAGTCCACCCGACCGGAAAATCCATAGAACATACAAAATATCACAGAGTAAATATCATAACTAAATCTTTTTAAAGAGATTACACTCTTTAAGAAAGTTAAAAATTGATTCAGGCCTAACAGTATCAAATAATGTCTTTAAACTGCTAGCGTTGAAATGCCTGTTTCTAATGATGGCTAAATCTACACAATCAATGAGGAGATGCTGGACAGTCAGCTCCTCGTTACAAGGAATACATTGAGGTTTTTCCTCGTTCTTTAATAGGTGCGAATGGGTCAAATGTGTGTGCCCGATTCGCAGTCGTGCCAGAACTAACTCCTCGCGGCGGTCAGATCGAAGACCTGGCAGCCATTCACCAAGTGCTGGTTTAATACTAAACAATTTATTTTGGTGATTGGCCTCGTCGCTCCAACAGTTCTGCCATACATTTTGAATAAAATTATGAATGAGAGGTTTAAAATCAGTAAAAGGAACTTTAAAAGGTAAAATATCCAGTGACAACGCCTCCTTGGCAGCTTTGTCTGCCTCTTCGTTGCCACGTAGACCGCAATGGCTTGGAAGCCAGCAAAAGACAATATCAGTATCTTCATCAGAAGCATATAAACGAGAAAGCTTCTCAAGAAGTTTAACAATAATAGGGTTGTCCGTTTTTTCGTGCTCGAGCGCTTGCATACAGGACAAGGAGTCTGTAAAAATAATGTAGCGCCAATAGCCATTTTCAACGATGTGCTCGAGCGCAAGGTCAATAGCCTTGAGCTCGGCAGAGAAAATGGACGAGTTATCGGGCAAACGATACTGATATTTGAAGCCATCTAAAATGGCAGCAGAAGCAACTTTTTCTTCGCTTTTAGAACCATCGGTATAAATTTGTAAATGAAGCATGTGCTTTTCTTGTACTTCAAGGAATTTATTTTTAAATACTAAAGGATCAGTTTCCGACTTTTTCGTTGAAGCAAGATCATAAATAAAGGTGGGACTTTTACACGTCCACAAAGGTACGTTTGGAACTTTATGTTCGGCCACGTCATCTAGATCGAAATCTAGAGAATTTACATCTGCCTTACAACGTAAACTGAAAGGAGGTATAATTGATTCCTTCTTATTAAATTCCTCTTCATAAAGAGGTTCAAATACAACGTCATGTGCAGGATTATCTGGATTAGATTTAAGTTTTAGATAATAATCCATTGATAATTTCTTTCTACGTAAATTCAAGGATGGCTCATTTGCTTCCGCATAAAGACTGTTAATTGGCGATGTTTTAAATGCGCCCAGCGCAATACGTAAACCTTGATTATGAATAGAGTCAAGCTTGCGCAAGTAGGATTGACGGGCGGATCCGTAAACAACACAACCATAGTCTAATTTAGATCTCACAAGAGATCTATAAAGACGTAATAAAACTTTTTTGTCTGCTCCCCAGTCCATACTGGAGACGACACGTAAAAGATTTAGAGCTTTCTTACATTTATTGCTCAAATATTCAATGTGCGGGATGAATGATAATTTAGAGTCAAATAAAAGACCAAGGAACTTGAATTCTGGGACAACTTCGATACGGATCCCGTCCAAAGTGAGTTCTGGATCGGGATGGAGTTTTCTCGATTTACAGAAATGCATACATTTTGTCTTGGTTTTAGAAAATTTAAAACCATTTTCATTCGACCATTTACCCAGGTTGTTAAGAACCTGCTGTAACTGTCGTTCAATGGTATGCATGTGTTTAGACCTGTAACAAATGCAGAAGTCGTCAACGTAAAGAAAATATTCAATACCGGGGTAAGTAGCCTTAATAATATTGTTTATTTTAACACTAAAAAGTGTAACAGAAAGAATGGAGCCCTGGGGGACGCCCATCTCCTGTTCATGAGGATCAGAGAGCGTATCTCCAACCCTGACTCTAAATTGCCGTTCATCTAAAAATGCAGAAATGAAATAAGCAAGGCGACCTCGTATACCGAAATCATGGAGGTCATTCATGATTCCATACTTCCATGTGGTATCATATGCACTCTCTAAATCAAAAAAGACTGAAACAACGTGTTCTTTCTTGATAAAAGCTTCTCGTATAAAAGTCTCGAAGCGAACTAAATGATCGAGAGTGCTTCTTTGCTTACGAAAGCCACTTTGGGCCGGCGTAATAAGTTTGTTTTTCTCAAGAAACCATACAAGACGGTCGTTGACCATTCTTTCCATGGTCTTACAAACACAACTTGTTAAGGCTATAGGCCGGTAATTTGAAGGATTATCTGAATCTTTACCAGGTTTGGGTACTGGAATGACAATAGCTTCCCGCCACGAGGCTGGAAGTATTCCCGTTTTCCAAACACTGTTAAAGATATCAAGTAAACACTGAAGGGATTGGTGTGGTAAATGCTTCAGGAACTGGTAGTGGATGTCATCACATCCAACTGCAGTATCATGGCATTTCTTAAGGGCTGTTTTTAAGCTCCTTAAGAGTAAATTTTTTATTATAATGCTCTGTATTTTTGGAAATTTTTTAAAATTCAAATTAACTTTTTCTTTTTGTTCTTGATGTTTTTGAAATTCTGGCGAATAATTAGAAGAGGAGGATTTCTTTGCAAAGGTATCTGCTAAGACATTTGCTATGTCTGGTTTAGATGAAACAACGCCATTATCAGTATTCAAATGCCCAACACTTAGTGAAGAGTTTTTGCCACTAATTTTACGCACCATATCCCAAGTCTTTTTGACAGATGATCTAGAATTTAATCTAGATACATACTGCCTCCAAGACGTACGTTTACTGCGTTTAATAGTGCGCCGTGCTCTCGCACGTGCAACTTTAAACTTTATAAGATTTTCCTTGGTCGGCCTTAGATCAAACTCTCTAAGAACCGACTTTTGCTTTGCTATAGCCTTTTTGCAATCATCATTGAACCATGGCTTATTTGGATGTTTAGGGTTTTTAGACGTTCTTGGAATTGCTTTTTCTGCAGATGAATATAACAGAGAGGTAAATAATTCTGCAGGATTCTCACAATCTTCAAAAGTTTGAGGTGTAATGGACTGTTCACAAACATTTTTTAACAAGCCCCAGTTTGCTTTATGGAGTTTCCACCTTTGTGGTCGCTCCTGTACAGATGGCCCAATTTCCGAAATAAGAATCGGAAAATGGTCACTGCCATGCAGATCGTCATCAACTTTCCAGTTAAAATCTGGAAAAACTTGAGGACTGCAAACTGTCAAGTCTAATGATGAATAAGAACCAGTAGCAGGATGTAGATAAGTAGATGACTTGTCATTTAAAAGAGAAAGATCGTGCCTTGAAATGAAGTCTTCAACAATATGGCCCTTGTTGTCTGTGTTTGAACATCCCCACAGCGTATGGTGGGAATTAAAATCTCCCATTAAAATAAAAGGCTTGGGTAACTGTTCAACAAGACGATCTAGTTTCCTGTTGTCAACAGGAGAACTAGGAGGAAGATAAATAGAACAAAGGGTTACTGTTTTGTTGAGAGAAACACTTACGGCAACTGCCTGTAAAGTAGTGTCAAGCTGAACAGGGCGATGTGGAACATTGTTATTCACAATGATACCTACACCTCCTGATGCTCTTTCACTTCCCGTAAAGTTTTTAAAGTAACAAGAATGATATTTAAAGGTAAACTTGTCTGTATCTTTAAGGAAGGTTTCTTGTAAACAAACTGCTACTGGTTTTTCTTTAGAGACTAAAAGGCTAAGTTCCTCAAAATTGGATTTTATACTTCTACAATTCCATTGAATAATAGTGTTCGCCATGAGGGATATTAGGATTAAAATTAAACCACAGAGTATTGGAAGTTTGAAATTAATCATCTTTTATTAAGTTTAATAATGCTGCTACCTTGCTTATTCTTTTTGGAATCTGCGAGGTCATCGGTTATCATGTCTTCTTCAAGACTATGATACCGATTGTATTGTTTAATGGGATCCTGGGATCCCTTTGGTTGGCGGTCGGAGACCACCGGTTTAGAAGGCTTAGGCCTTCGATTTTCACTACTAGACTTGGCGTCATCATGACTGTTAGAAACGGTGCTGGCTGACTTTGAGCTTTCTGAAACTCTAGAGCTATCTGGTGCTTTTTGTAAAGGAAGTTCAGGTTCTGGAGACTTATTTGTAGTGTTTGTAGGCGGAGAGGAAGTAGATACTGCAGGAGTAGAAGATGGAAACAATTTTGAAATTTCTTCTTTCTTTTCAGGAAAAAGTATCATCAATTTCCTAAAAAGACCTTTGCAGTTTTCGCATCCAGTGTCGCTTTTGTTCGAAGTTTGATTTGGTTTAGTTGCATGGGCATAAGAGGCTAGGTTTGAACGACTTTCAACAATTTTCTTTGCTTCAAAAAAGGATAGGCCTTCCCTACATTTAACAGTAACGATATCCTTTTCCCGCTTCCAATGGGAACATGCACGAGAAGTCGACATGTGAGGACCATCGCAATTGATGCATCGCGCAGAGTTCTCACACCCGTCAACGTCATGAGTCTCAGCCAGATCGCCACAACGACGACAACGCTGAGCCTCCTGACACCTCTTCTCGTGATGCCCGAACTTAAAACACTTGTAACATTGGAGCGGGTTCGGAATATAGAGGTCTACATTAACCCGTAAGTATCCAATTTTCAAGCATTTCGGCAAAATAGCGGTGTTGAAAGTCAAAACAATAGTATTCGTTGCTTTTCTTAGTCCATTATTGTGAACGAAAATCCGTCTAGCAGCTGTCACATTTTGAGATCCAAGTTCCGAAACAATTTCTTCCTCAGACACCCCCTGAAGATCAGGGCAGCGAATTAGGCCTTTAGAAGTGTTGAGGGTTGCATGTCCGGAACATTTGGCAGGAATGTCATGAAACTTTTTGAGTTTTAATAAGTTGTCTGAATGTGACTTCTTATCAACCTATACCAAAATGGCACCAGACTTCAACTTTTTGACTGTCTTAGGCTCACCAGCATAAGAAACGAGACATTTATTTATCACGAAAGGCGATAGAGTAGTCAACGATTTTTCACTTTCCGATTCAATCAACAAGTACCTAGGAAAATTCATATTGCTTGGTCGATTATCCGTATCCGAGTCTATTTCTAAGCGCGTCCTTTTAAGTGTTTTCGAATCCATGGTTAAAAATTGGTATTCATCATCTGGGCCCCCCAACCCGCCGCGGAGTCCAACAAGGGGACATGGAATTGGAGCGGATATCCAGCTCCCCATGCCAGGGATGCCCAGATGGTATACTCAAGCCGACCAAACAACAAGTGCGGCAAAGACATACATGAGTAATGTTTAAAATAAAGATCAACCATGCATTTCAACGCCGATCAAGGCATTCAATCAACCCAATTAGCCCATGAGCCTATATAGACGAGGACAAGACAGGACTTAATAAAATAACTAAAAGCTGATACAAGAAATTGCATGACCTGTATAATATCAAAGTAATTGTCAAGATAGAACATGTGTTCAATCAAACAGTCTTCGTCTAAAGCGACCAGCCGATTGCCTAGACCGGGCCCATCTAAGCTCCCGTTTACACCGAAGCCGAGGCCAAAGCCAGCGTGTTGGGAAGCTGGAGAGCCCTGAGCTTCCCTCAACTGACCAGGATCCCCTTTTCCGGCTTACGAGTATCCACTCACGGCCAACAAGCGGGTCCGTTACAGACACACTGTCCTTTGCTTGGGGTCTTACCATTTGCTACAGGACACGGCAGCCGGGATATTTCTAATCCCCCTCCACAGCTGGGGGTACAGACTATAATAAAAAGAACTTAATCTTTCTGAAAAGATTACACTCTTTAAGAAACTAGAAAGACCTGAAGGTCTTGAGTCGCCCCAACGGTCTGAATTTTTTAATACCATAGGCTGTTTATATCTAGTTTTGACTGGATTTTTCAATACTTGTGGTTCTTAAAGAACAAAAAGTAAAAAGCAGCAATCATGTGGCCAAAGCAAATAAAGTAAATAATTGACTTATATTTTGGGGATGTTAGAGCAATAATAAAAATGAAAACTGTGATTTTGCCAAATTCAAGGACACATAATTCAGTATGCGAGTTTATAATCAAGCCGAAAATTAAACTCATGCAAGATCTTATAGTCACCATCATTCTGTTTAATCTTTGTCTATCTTAGTCAATATTCATGGCTGCAAGAGTGAAAAAGTGTCGAAAACTGAAATTTTGTCAATCTCAAGGGCACATAACTCAGACTGTAACAGTGTGATCAATCTGGAACTTACACATAAGCAAGATCTTGTTGGCATCAAGATTTTTTCCAAGTATCATCTTGATTGGTTAACATGAATGGTTGTTAGTGAAAACAAAGCCGACAATGGCAATTTTTGTCAAATTCACGTTCACATAACTCATGATGTAAGATTTCAATCAAGCTGAAAATGAGAAGAAGATTTATAAAGAAAACGTTTACGGAAGCACGGACACACGACGGACAATGTCATAATATTTTTTAATACCCTAGGCTGTTAATATAATTGCAGGCTTGGAATACAGAAACTAGAAAAGAGGGTAAATAAACTAGAGGACAAAATCCACAGACGAAATCGACTGGAGCAAAAAATTAAAGAAATGGAGAAGGCGTTGAACTTCAAGGAACAGAAAAGTGACGCAATACAACTGGCAAGCCCTAAATCTAGTATTGGAGCTCCTATTTAACCAAGTACAAGTGATAAACTTCAAGTTAACCAACTTCAAATTAACCAGTCTTCATAGGAAGCTCCCATTCTGTTTACAATTGGGTCAGGATCAGGAAAAACGTCCCTTAAGGCGTTTGAGTCCATAATAGATCCAGATCAGCCTGTGCATACGCACAGTCAGATCAGGATCCATGTTGCTCTCTAATAGCTTCTTTGTGACCTGTAGTGACTTTAAAAGAGCAGCATGGATGCACATTTGACTGCATTTGACAACAGACTGATCTTGAAACTCAATTTGGAAAAATGCTATAAGGGACGTTTTTCCAGATCCCGGCTCATTTTTTTAAATGCCATATCAGTTTATTGGGTCGGCTGTATTGCCCGCATAAATAGCATTAATACGCATTAGAATAATCAATCTTTGCGTCAAGACATACTTTTAGAAAATGAAATTGGAATGTTATGTCCCTTTAGATATGCAAATAATTTCATAATTTCAGCTAATTTCATAGAATAATACGTGCTATTCGTTGCAGTAGAATATTCTTTTAGTACGCTTGAGAATAGCACTTTTCTAATCGATTTGAGACGTTGGAAAATGGAGAGTTGTTAAGCCTCGCGCCATTTTTACTTTGTTTGATCTGGAAATTTTCTTCGCCGGAATTGGAGTCTTTGGTACACGAAGTAGGATAAAAAGAGGTCTTTTTTAATATTATGGGTACCTACTATGTTTATAATAAGAGACAAGCAAGAGAGAGGCAGGCCCCAAAGAAAATCGTCGAGGCGGAAGTCTACGGATGATGCTTCAGCAGAGGCGGTGGACGTTTTGATACCGCATTTGGAAAATGGATTGGACCCGGCTACAACTCCTACAAGTACAGCTCCGGCCGATCAGCCTCAACCGGGGCCAAACAGAGGGAACGCAGAAATTTAACCGGGTAATATATTTTATTCGTCTTCGAATATATTGCCGACTGGCCACAGGGAGGTGGGGATCCACATCAGCCAGACAACTAAAGACAAAATTCAGCAAGGGCAATTTATTGATCTGGCATCTCTGCTGCCAAATGAAATGATGAGTAATGCTGCCCCGGCTTTGATTGTCAACTATAATGGCCAGATTATAATGGGGCAAAATGCACAAAATAAGAAAATAAATTCTTTTGAGGAATATACCGATGCCTTCTCAATTTACTCAAGCATTTATTTCAGGGCACACCCCTACCAAACTCAAGCTCTATTGAAATATATGTCTATCATTCGAAGGGCCGCAGAGCCATTTCGGTTTAGGGTAGAGCAATTATGACACCCAGTTTCGACTAAGATTAGCGGCAGCCTCAAACGTTATGTCTTTAATAGCACCTGATTGGGAACTTTGGATCATATTTATCACTGTTGGTGAACTCGGCCAAAGCGATGGACGTTTTTCGCTACAACAAGGTACATATATTTTGCGTTTAAATGTGAGTTTAAAGATCTGATTGGATAGTTTTTTCTAATAACAATGAATTTGTTCTCAAAATAGACCGGGTTTACCGATATGTATTGACAAACCGTCGGTGTTGTTATTGTTATTTTATAACAACACCGACGGAATACAATGATCGCGAAAAACGCCCCACGCATTGGTCGAGTTCACCACCAGTGTGTATGGGTCCTTCAATTTTGACCGCCGATAGGATAGATCGGAAATGTTATGATTACAGTTACCGAGTCTGCAGTAAATTCCATTGCCCTGATAAAGCCCTGATAAGGCCACAATTTCCTCGTCGTTGTTAAGGTCCGCATCCTGTAAATATATAGTAACGTTCATATAAGAAGAATTCTACTAGTTCAATCGATGGGCAAAATACATGCACGAATAATTCCGACGTAGCGCGAATCTCATTAGGGGTAAAATACCTTAACCACTAAATTTGGGAATTCAAGAACTGGTGGACAAATTCGTAACCGGACAATATGACAACTATTAAAAACAACACAAATCATAATTAAACTTACCTCTTCTCTGAATCTAGCGTCGACAGCCTTCAAGGAGTCCATTAAGAGCTACGTCAACTCTTCATACTCATCAATTCCTAGGCTTACACTTCTATTCCCGTTGCTGATCCTAATATGTACGTAGGTGCAACCTGCGTAGTAATTCACCGAAACCATTTTCTTATTTTCTCTCCCAAAATTAACTTTGGCTACCTGTAGCCGACCATCACTCACAACTTTTTTCAGACTCATTTTCATTAGCGTGCTATGAAATGAAATGAATATCACGTTGAAATACAGTTGATGTGTAGGCCTATATATAGCAGTCAAAGAACCCGGGGGTACAGAGTCAATTAACTTAACAATAAAGAGACATAATTATACGTCGAACCCTTCCCCCTTTTTTTCCTCTATAGTTTGTGTGTTTTTCGAATTTATTTTTCTTACGAGCTCCACAGTAATCGTGACCTAGATTTAATATTTACATAACCGAGTGGAAAAATGGCGATTTCAACTGTGCTCATCATGATCCTGTGCGTATGTATTTGTTCTGGAGCCAGAGACATAGTTCTCAATAGACACAGCTGCAAGCTGACTCATCTATCACTAAGCTGTACATGGCGGTCCGATGTACAGACCTACATTGGAGACAAAAACGAAGACGTCCAAAGACTTTATTTCGAACGCTTTTGGATGCCATCAATCTTGGACACTCGAGATATGACTGACCTGAACAGAATCGAGATTGCAAAAGGGGATTGGACATTGTGTGACACGGTGAAGAGAATGTCGGATGTTGCACTCTATGTGAATGATCGACTTTGTGTGGTACGTATTTCTTTCTGACTGAAATCATTTACGTTTTTATATGCAGCAAGTGGTAAACGTCAACGTTATCAGTAATGACCCTCCTTTCCAGCCCACCTTTCAACGGGGTAATTAGGCATTTCACTGATAATATCAGGTCCGATCTGGAGATAAATATGTAGCTGCAACGGATAACAATCATTTAAATGTAATCAAAATGCAATTACAATACACAAACAAGAAAATAATTATGAATAGTCTAGGGGCCCGTCCCGCAAAATGAATTTTTATTGGACCAATCGTCCAGAACAAATCTGTTGGTACCAGGTGATTGTTAGTTCAATGGGACATTAGAATAGGGTGGATGCCATAATCAAAAGTGGTGAAATTTTTTTTACAAGCACTTTTCTTACCCCACCCACTTGAAATTAAGGTTAAATAGTAGTCGTCAGAAATTGTTTTTATACAACCATTTTTATCTAATTGATAAATCATTTTTATGGAAAGAAATCTCATTTGAATAGTCTTCGTGATTGTAATTTTCTTATACCAAAAATCATCTTGAATTCTAAGAAATCTACAATTGTCCTTACCCCACCCACCAATTTAAGCTATGTCCTACCCCTTCTACTTCATGATGTCGTTAAAAAGCCAAAAACTCATAGATCTGCTTAAAACTGTGAAAATGCATTTCCAATTACCCGGAAATGTTTTTAAACTTCTAACATGACATGTCATTGGATAAAAACATGTTTAATCCATGTCCGCAAGTTGATATATTTTTTGAAAATTTGAAGTTTTCTGTCGGAAATGGCTGATAGCTTATTTATTGGCAGATAATTCAGATAAGTCACAATTTTGCACCCAAATCTTCGAAAAAGACTGATAGAAGTAATGTAGAAGGAGACAATTTAGAATATTTTAATGAATTCTACTGTCCATTTTGTCCGTCCGACCGCCTGTATGTCTTTCATCGCCCAAACTTTGTGTGCTTAAAACGTAATCAATATTTACCTGTGACTTAACGAATTTCGCGTTTTCAAATGACATTTAACGAAAATCCTTGAAAAAGAGTTTTGGTTGTCAGATATTCTTAATAAATAACATGAGGACCATGATGGCCCTAAATCGCTCACCTGAACCAAGATAATATAAGACCAAGTTTTATTCAAATCAATTAATATTTGTGACTGCAAAACTGAACATTCGTAAACAGCAGTTTTGTCAAGTTCAAGGGAAAGCAATTAAAATTGTTTGATCATGATCAGGCTGAAAACTGAACCATATCTTGTGGTCACTTACATTTTGTCAACGTTTTGTATCGACCGATCAACATGTGTGTCTTTTGCAATGAAAACAAAGTCAAACATGGTCATTTTGTCAAAATTAAAGGCTTATAACTAAGGATGTCAGATTCACATTAACACTATAAAATATATCTCACAGTCACAGACTGAGATTTGTCTAGCTTGGTCAATGTTTGTGGTACAAATGTAGCTAGGGTGACAACAGGGTCGAAAAAGTCAATTTTACAGAATTCAAGAGCAAATAACTCAAGACTTTCTATCCTGACTAAATAACTGAATGCCAAACTAATCCAAAATCTCGTTGTCGTTATCTTGGTGTCCAAGTTTTGTATTGATTGTTCACTATGTGTGGTTTTTAGAGTAAAACAACGTCGGAAACATTCTACCCATCAAATATCGTCTTGATTTATCCATCTATCTGGTTATTTGACTGAAAATAAAGTCAAAATGGAAATTTTGTCCAATTCAACGGAAGATAACTTAACAAGTTCTGGCCCAATTATGTCGAAATTTGTATTCATCTTATAAGAATGGTCACCAACATTATGTTTTAGTTTTTTGTCTCGACTGGCCAAAATTTGTGGTTGTTAGAGTAAAACCGAAGTAAAAAACATCAGTTTTTATCAAATTCAAGGGCACAAAAACACAGCTTTCTGATCCTGCCGGACTGAAATTAAAATCATTCTATATCTTATGGTCACCAAGATTGTGTCCAAGTTTTATTTGGATTGGTCATTAAGTGTAGATGCTAGAGTGTAAACCAAGTCGAAAATAGTCTATAACAGAAATTTTGTAAAATTCAAGGGCATATTTCACGACTTCCAGTCCCGATCATTCTGAAAATTATACTCGTCCTAGATCTTATGGTCACCAACATTGTATAAAAGTTTCATTTGGATTAATTAATAATTGTAAATGCTAGAGGGCAAAACCAAGTCAAAATATTCGAAAACGGCAATTTGTAAAATTTCAGGGCATATAACTCATAACTTAATGTCCCGATCATTCTGAAAATTGTATTCAATCGAGATATCATAGTCCCAATCCTTATGTATAAGTTTCATTTGGATTGGTCAATTATTATACATGCTAGAGTGTAAACTGAGTCGAAAATAGTCGAAAATGGCAATTTTGTAAAATTCAAGGGCATATAACTCATGACTTTATGTCCCGATCATTCTGAAAATTGTACTCAATCGAGATATTATAATCCCAATCCTTATGTGTGAGTTTCATTTGGATTGGTCAATAATTATACACTCAAGAGTGTAAACGGAGTTGAAAATAGTTGAAAATGGCTATCTTGTAAAATTCAAGGGCATATAACTCATGACTTTATGTCCCTATCATTCTGAAAATTGCACCCAGTCGCGATCTCATGGTCAACAATATTATGACCAAGTTTCAAATTGATTGGACTCTAGTTGTAGATACTAAAGTGTAAACGAAGTCGTAAATAGTCGTAAAACGGCAATTTTGTAAAAATTCAAGGGCAAGTAACTCATGAATTTATGTCCCGATCATTCTAAAAATTGTACTCATCTGAGATCTTTTGGTTCCAATCGTAAAGCATTTTTTTATTTGGATTGATCAATACTTGAAGATTCTAGAGTGTAAATCAAGTCGAAAATAGTCGAAAATGGCAAATCTGTTAAATTCAAGGGCATATAACTCGCGATGTTCTATTCTGATCACTCTGAGAATTAAACGCCTCAGAGATCTTATAGTCAGCAACATAATGTCCATGTTTCAACTTGATTGGTCAATATTGATAAATGCTAGAGTGTAAACAAAGTCGAAAACAGTCAAAAACGGCAATTTTGTCAAATTCAAGGGCAAATAACTCATAATTTTCATGTCCGATCAGGCCGAAAATCACACTCATCAGAGATCTTATGGTCCTTATCATTATGTAGAAGTTTCATTTTCATTGGTGAATATTTGTGGATGCTAGATGGTAAACAAAGTCTAAAATAGCTATTTTTGATGTTCAAGGGCAGATAACTCAAGACTTTCTGGTCCGATCTGGCCAATAATCAAACTCATTGAAGAACCTATTATCATACTTGTTCTGATTTAGTTTAATGAATATTGGTTTACTTTTGCGAGAACTAGATTGTAAACATGTTTTGTCATAAAACCTTTCTTTGAACATGCCCTTATTGGTGGTAAGAGTTGTCTGCCCCCAGAAAAAAAATAACACCGACATTTGTTGCAAAAGTCATGCTGGAACGAAACCTAATTGACTTCAAAATATCCCTATGGTGTCTAAACTTTTCTATCGTCAACGTTTAAAAAGATAATAAAGTTTGAAAAAACTTTTCTTTATTATTTTAGAGTGATTTTTCTATTTCGGTGAATGAACATTTATTAGGGCAATTACGGTAAATTTGTTTTAAAACCCGACTATTCTATTACTAATTATTTTTTGGCATACATAATATTTCAATTAAAACATAAAGTTATTGAGGAAAAAAGTCACAGAAAAAATTTTGACGACAATTTCGATTCATGATCAACTAAAAAACTGTTTATTTCATTTTTGGGTGGGTAGAGTTATCTGCCCCTGGAAAAAATCTGCACCACTTTCAATTCTGGCATCCACCATAAAATAAAGCCCCAATGGTTACCCTAACTCACTGCACCATCGGAATCCTTCTGGACTGTTGGTCCAAATAAAACCACTTTCTAGGCCTCTTTTTGGGGTTGGCCCCTAGACTAGAAGGAAATGTTTACCCTTATAATTTTTGAATTTTAAGCTTTCAACCAACTCTTTTGGCTGCCCTACAATATAATGACTTTTGAAAACAATGTGGAAAACAAAAAAATTGCTGTGAAGTCAACATTTGGTGTCAAAATGTGTCCCTGTGTGGTAATGGGTTAATACTGTTTGCACTGATTATTGTCATTTCTCTTTTGTCAGAATCCTACTTACCCCACCACCGACTTGTCATCAAGACACAGAACAATGAATGAATGAATGAATGGAGTTTTAAGGCCCGTCGACTACTAAGGTCATATTGGGCGCAACAACAACACATACCTGGATGTATACAAAATTACTGATATGTATATAGTTACATAAACATCCAGAAAGGTAAATTATAGTGACACAGAACAAGGGATGTTGAATATACAACAGATGGACAACCCTCAACTATGAAGCCCGTGGAAGAGTCTACAGCTTCAGACCATTCTGATGCTGTAACTGTACAGGCAAGTATCTATGAGCTTAGATAATATTTTTTTTATTTCAAAGAGCTTTAATTTCACAAAGATCTATTTTCATTATTTTTTGTAAGCATAGCAAGAGAAGATGATGAAAAGTTTAATTAGGGATGTTAAAAGCAGGTTTTTATAAAGTTGATAGCTTCCAATTTTTAATGTGTGGCAATGATTGAACATGTGTGTTAATGAGTGTAGACTTATTTTATACCAAGATGTAACCCACTGCCACACTGTGACACCTTTCCCTAGCAGATGATGGCTCTTTTAAACAATGTGGAAAGTGCTCATGACAAGCATTTCTCTAATTCTCACAATGTTTTCTAACCAAAAAGATTTGTCTGCAACATCTTTGAATTTGGATCTGTCCAAAAACTTAATGTTTGTTAAAGGCTTAAAAACTGATTGGACCTGGAAAAAACAGCAATATTGTATAATGCTGTTTTGGTGCTTGCGAGGAGGAAAGAGTGATATATAGTAGAAATATGCCATTAGCAGATTTCTAAGTTTTTTTCTTGTATTTCTTTTTTAGGAACATGTCTATTATCAGTTATCTCCCCGTGAAAGAAAAGGACATATGTCTACCCTCACTTAGTAAACGATGACGCAATTTCTAGGGTCATCGCGATAACGTTTTAAGTGTATACGCAATGTTTGCACACTTAATGCATTAGAGTGTTGGCCTGTGAAAATTGGTCAAAATTATCTCCCCGTATTGGCATATTCGCAGTTGTCCCCCCTGTTTATCGCGGTAAGAACGGGGTATAACTCCGCTCACAATTACGTCCCTTGGTAAACGATTGCGCAATTTCGGGGTAAGCGCAATAACGTGCTAACTGCGTATGCGACGTATGGACACCTATTGCTCTAGAGCGTTGACCCGTGAAAATCGGGAGGGAAATTTGTCCTGAAAAGCCTACTTTGCTACTTCTCTTCTTTAGTTGATCATTTCTTTTTCAAACTCTTTATTACGTAAAATAAATGGTGATCCTTATTTCCTTTGCAGGCCAAGATGAAGAGAAATATAAGCAAGCTAAAGCAAAACATGCAGGCGTGCTTAATGCACGTCTGCATGCTGGAGCAGGAGCTCCAGAAAGACGCTGGCGAAATTGTAAAGCAATTTTAATGTGTTTTTTTTTGTGTATGTGTGTGTGTTTTTTTTTTTTTTCGTTTTGATTTTTTAATATATTATACGAGTATGTAAATGTTCCAAGATTAAAAAGGTATTTCTCGTTTTTTTTCTTGTAATACGTATGTATTTTTATTATACATGTATATTAAAAGATGATAAATGACATTTGTGTATTATTTCATGCAACGCTTCAAGGGGAAATTTGTTCAAAGAATTATAGCGTTAGAATTCATCGAATACAAATGAATCGATTAAAATAAACGGAGAAACTGCTGGTGATCAAATCGAGAACCCCCCAGTGAAGATATTGATGAAAAAAAAAGAAAAAAAGAAAATGCTGATACATCATTGAATAACATTGATATTCGATCATGTACAGATTGCAAAACAATTGGGGACTCTATCAAAGGAAAATGAAGATTGACAATGTTGAGCTATCAGGTGCCAGTGATGCAGATCAGGCAAGACATATCGGAGAGAAAATGCTCTAAAAAATGGTCGGACAGTCTGTCAGTGAGTTCATATTCAAGAAGAAAGATATTGTTGAGCAAATGAATGACAAAGCAGGTGTCCGTATTGATGGTGAAACAGTGAAGATTGACAACCAGTTATTGTTTCAAGTAAGTGCAGCAAATCGTGCAGAAAAACTGAGCTTCCACAACCGTTCTCTTATGAATTACTAGTATGTACACATCCAACAGCACTATTTGAAACACCACGTCTGATGAGAGCTGCGGATAAACCTGCTCTGGCGAATGTCATGAAAAGCAAAGATAACCCTGGCTGGCAACCCACAATAGAAGAGAGTGATAAGAGTTATGTCATAGATGGTGGAATGCTTTTACAATGGTTACCGTGGGATAGTGGTATTACATACAGTGAATTGTCTAATTTCTACGTTCAGGTTGTTCAGTCCAAGTTCTGCAATGCAACTATGGTTTTCGATGGGTACGATTGTGGATCAAGTACAAAGGACAGTACACAGGAGAGACGGTTGACAGGCATAGTAGGGACTGAAGTGAGGTTCAGTGAAACAACATGGTTCCGTGGAAAGAAGAAAAAGTTCCTAGCAAACAGCAAGAACAAACAGAATTTCATTAAACTGCTATCAGAGAAAATGAACTCCACCGGCAGGCTATGGATAATTGAAAATTGAATTACTAAAATAACGATAGATTTTTTCTAATATACTGCGCCCATTTGCGTTGAATTTTGTTCCTTTTTTTCTATTGTTTAATTCTTTTTATTATTTATTAATATTTTTTTCGTTGCAGCTACCATCGTTTAATGGGACGATGACTTGAACTTGACCAAAGCGATGACGAAGTAAGTTGTTTTCATGTATAATTATTGACTAGATCACGCACCCCTTCCCGTTTCTTAATAAATTACAAAATGATAATTTGTGTTCCATTGTAAAAATCATTAAGGGGGACATTTACTCCTCATGGGAAAAATAATCACGATGTCTATACTTTTATATTATAGGTTTATGTATTTAATACGGAAAGAAATGATCTACAGAATGATTTTTGAGTTTTTATTTTTTCAGCACAGCAGAAGTCTGTTTTCGCCCATGTGGGCCAGTTCGCCGCTTACACCGGCAACGCCAATGTCGTATGCGGAGGTATGTACAAAAAAACCTGTTTAATGCTTGATCCTATTGTTGCTCATTGTGGGTGTGGGGGCACAAAATTTGTGTAGAAATTCATGTGATGAGACATTTCGTCCGAAACTCGTATGTGATTTGGTGGGAGCACCACGAGATTTATTTAATGAAGTCTTGAATTGTAAACCCAATGGAAGTTTTACTGCAATAAGCTTTTTCTTTCCTCGCGGAATTATGACCACTGTGGATATTAGGGACACAAACATTACAGTGATTAGTGATGGAGATGAATTATTAACTTGTGAACGTGTATTGGCTGATCCTCAGACGTCTTTTGTGGTCAATGATATCGCTTGTGTAAGTTTTTTTTTGTCAAACAAACGAGTCAACAACACTTGTTTACATTCATGACAAAAAAATGATGAAGGAACGTTTTTACAGTTAATTAACACCTTACATAGGAATATGTATTTGTAAACAGTTAGGTGATTTACAGTCTCTATATCATGTTTTCAGAATTCCTTAATACTTAAGCACTGATTCTGATTCATTTTTATGCTCCCTGAAAAATTTCAGGGGGGGGGGGGGGAATTGATGTTTCACAAACACATCTTGTTATATTTTTTTCTCTCAAAATATATGTTACTTTTTCTTTTCCAGCCAACTGAGTCTACATCAACACTACCACAATCAACAACAACCAAACTAACGACAACAACATCAACAACAATAGCTACAACACCAACACCTTCAACAACAAACAAACCTACAACAACACCACCAACGTCAACAAACAAACCTCCAACAACAACAACAACACCTACAACAACATCAAACAAACCAACATTGACACCAACAGCATCCTCCACATTCAAAGAAAAAGTAGACAAATTCAAAGATGCAGGTAAAAACATAAATTATCTTAGTATGGTCAATTTTATACTTATTGTCTTCTTAATCATCTCCTTAATCATCTGTACTATAATTAGATCTCAACTTGGAAAAAATGTCGAACTTATTTCTATCAAATATTCACTACATCTCATCATTTACCCAATACTATGCCTCCTTCTGCACAGGCTTTAGACGCGAGAATTTCTAATGAGCCTCACTCATCTGACCATTTCAATATGCAAAACATAACACATGAGAGTAATGATAACGAATCTTTATCTTGGGATCATGATGAATTTTCGGGATATGAATCTCCATCACATCAAATACCAAGCAATGATTATGAGGATATAGATAATGTTTATTCAACCCATTATCAAATATCAAGATTATAGGATTGGAAAGATTATCAAATATCAAGATTATAGGATTGGAAAGCTTGTGTAGATAACACAACTTATGAATTAAAAAAAGTAGAAATAATCTTCTTTTCTTTCAATATTTTCCTAAACCATTGCTAGTTGAGAAACACTCCCTAACATCTTATCTTTAGAAGGGAAACAAGATCTTGTGGTCTGTCCCAATTTCATCAGTATTATTCTATATATGTGGCCACAAAAGTGAAAAAAGTGTCAAAAACTGAAATTTTGTCAATTTCTAGGGCACATGACTCAGATTGTAGCAATGCAATCATCCTGAAAATTACACAAAAGCAAGATCTTGTTGCATCTTGATTGGTTAACTATTATGGTTGTTAGAGTGAAAACAAAGTCGAAAATGGCAAATTTGTCAAATTCAAAGGCACATAACTCATGATGTAAAATTCCGATCAAGCTGAAAATTATACCCAGGCAGGATATCATGCTTATATATATTCTGTCCAAGTTTTGTCTTGATTGGTTAATATTTGTAGATTTAAGAGTAAAAATAAAGTCAAAACCAGCTTTTTTTGATATTCAAGGGCAGATAACTCCAGACTTTCCAGTTCAATCTGAATTATTTCGAGGAATCTGAGAGAGGGTCACCCAAGGATCATTCCTGTGAAGTTTAATTGAAATCCATCCAGTAGTTTCTGAGAAGAAGATTTTTTAAGAAAAAGTTTACGGACGCACGGACGGACGGACGCACGACGGACACACCGCCATGACAATAGCCCGCTGGCCTGAAAGGCCAGTGGAGCTAAAAATGGTTACTAGTGTTAAATGCAAATTTCCATATATAGGTTTTAAACCATTCTTCATTTTTCCACAATGTTTTCTACCAAAAAGACCGCAAAAACAAATTTTAACCCATTACCAAACGACAAAAGTTTTAGGGCTATAAAATTTGAAAGAAGTTGCAAGACGACATTTTCAATGTGACAAAATTTTGATTTTTTTTACTTTTTAGGTAGAAAACATTTCCCACGATGTTTTCCAAAGCCATTATCTAGAATGGTGTCAAAAGGTGTCTTTGTGTGGTAATGGGTTAATTGAAAAGTGTCATCTGCTGCATCTTTTTGAATTTGAATCTATCTAAAATTTTGTTCTTTGGTAATGGGTTAATATTCATAATCATTCTTTTATTTAAGTGATAGCCCTAGGATCCATTGTGATTGTTGTGTTGACTGTGCTTGGAGCCGTTCTGCTCCGTTTTCGTCTTGCATGGCGAAAATGGAGCAGACAGCTCCAACTGGAATGAATGAATAGTGTTTTAAGGCCCGTCGACTACTTAGGTCATATTGGGCGCAGCAGCAACACATACCTGGATGTATACAAAATTACTGATATGTATATATTTACATAAGCATCCAGAAAGGTAAATTATAGTGACTATATATCTAATTCAACAATAGATAATGTTACCTTGTATATATTTATCAATACTAGTATTATAACACAATATTAAAACTAGACAAAAACAACCATGAACCATGAATAATCCCAGACAGCTCCAAAATCAGTCAACTGCAACACAGATGAGCATACTCCGACCACCCCCACCTGAACCTGAATCTCAAGCACATCAAACACACAGATACAATCTACGGAGCACCACACATGTTTAATTCATTTTCCCTCCATTCACATTAACTCATTACCAAACAACAAAATTTAAGACTGGTCTAAACTCAAAAAGATGCTGCAGACAACAGTTTTAAAATGAATGGATTTTTTTTTATATTGAGGTCTTTTATGGAAGACATTATTGTGGGAAATGAAGGAATTGTTACAATCAATTTCTTCATTTCCCACAATATTTTCCAAATTGAAAATCTTTCACGAGAATCAAAAGGAGTCACTGTTTTGGTAATGAGTTAACAAAAAATCACCACATTGCATGTCCAATCTTTGTTACATTATTTCCAAAAGCCTTTTTTCACATTTGAAAACTGTTCTATTTTAACCCTTTCCCAAACAATAAAAGTTTAGGGGATGTTCTTTTTTCTAAAAACTGTTGTAGAAGACAAATTAGATGTACAATAGAATTATGTATGATGTATCTGAAATAATACCAAGATAATCAAAGCCCTGAAGGGCCTGAAAGTCGCTACAACAGAATTATTTGTAAAACAAGATTTGCTTTTCATGATCCTATCAGAGAATGCTTTGAAGTATTGAATGAAATGTATGTATGCCCCCACAAGGGTAAACCTTTAACAATTGAAGTAGTGCAATTGTAGTATTAATTTACATCAAGAATGAAAAGGGAAAATTGGCAATAACTCCACGAACATTATCAGCAGAGTTATATTTTTGTACAATACACTTCTACATAATGACACCATCCACCTATGAAGTTGCACGAATCTACCTCGCATAATTTTTAGTAATGCTCTTGACAAACAATTAAATATGAAAATCAACAAAGGGCAAAAACCCAACAAGAGGACCATGATGGTCCTAAATCGCTCACCTGAATCAAGATGACAAGAGTGATAATGGCAATTTTGTCAAATTCAAAGGCATGAAACTTTTAAGGACTTTCTGTTTGGAAACAATTAAGAAATAATTTTGTTCCAATCGATCCTGTAAGGTTGGGTATGAATTAGCACAATTGTTGAGTTAGTTAATTTTCAACAATTATTTCATGATTTCGCAATATACAACATAGGGCTAATTTTCAAAGCAGCTAAATACTGATCTGTTAGAGATTGATCATTTATGATAGAGTCAATTAACAAGATTTTGTCTGTGATTGATAGAATGTAGTGAAAGATTACCATCTAATAAGCTAAGGCTAATCCCTTATTTGTTTACATAAGATAAACATGGGGCCAGCCTGAGAGCAACAGATAAGGGAAATGGCAAATTGGGCACAATGGTTTATTTTTAAAGAATTTTCTTATGATTTCTCTAAGTCTGATAAGCCCTTCCTCCCTGCCATGCCCACATTTTTTGACCAATGGAAAAATTTGTGAACACATTTTGAAAAGAGTAACTCAAGGAACATTCCAGTAAAGTCTGGCTCAATTGGGCACAATGGTTGATTTTTAAAGAATTTCCTTATGATTTCTTTAAGTCTGATAAGCCCCTTCCTCCCTGCCACACCCACATTTTTTGACGAATCAAAAATCCACGAGCAAGTTTTGAGAAGGGTCACTCAAGGAATCTTCCAGCAAAGTCTGCTTCAATTGGGCACAATGGTTGATTTTTAAAGAATTTTCTTATGATTTCTCTAAGTCTAATAAACCCCTTTCTCCCTGCCACAGTCACAGTTTTTTTACAAATGAAAAAAAAAAACTGCGAACAAATTTTGAAAAGAGAGACTTAAAGAACATTCCTGCAAAGACTGTTTAAAATTTGCCCATTGGTTGATTTTTAAAGAATTTTCTTATGATTTCTCCAAGTCTGATAAGCCCCTTTCTCCCTGCCAAGGCCAAAATCTTTTACAAATGAAAAGATTTGTGGACAAATTTTGAAAAGAATGACTCAAGGCACATTCCTGCAAGGTCTGGTTCAAATTGGCCCAATGGTTGATTTTTAAAGAATTTTCTAATGATTTTTCTAATAAGTTAATAAGCCCCTTTATCCCTGCCACGGCCATGTTTTTTTTTCAAATGCAAAATTTCTGAACAAATTTTGAAAAGAATGACTTAAGGCACATTCCTGCCAAGTATGGTTCAAATTGGCCCATTGGTTGATTTTTAAAAGAATTTTCTTATGATTTCTCCAAGTCTGATAAGCCCCTTTTTTCCCTGCCAGCGCCACAATTTTTGACAAATGAAAAAATTTGTGAACTAATTTTGAAAAGAATGACTCAAGGCACATTCTTGCAAAGTATGGTTTAAATCAGCCCAATGGTTGATTTTTAAAGAATTTTCTCATGATTTCTCTAAGTCTAATAAGCCCCTTTCTCCCTGCCACAGCCACATTTTTTGACAAATATAAAAATTTGTGAACAAATTTTGGAAAGAGTGACTCAAGGAATATTCCTGCGGAGTTTGGTTCAATTTGGCGCAATGGTTGATTTTTAAAGAATTTTCTTATGATTTCTAGTCTGATAAACCCCTTTTTCCCTGCCACGCCCACATTTTTTGACGAATCAAAAATTCACGAACAAGTTTTGGAAAGTGTCACACAAGGAACATTCCTGCCAAGTTTGGTCAAAATTGGTCCAATGGTTTAGGAGGAGAAGATGTTGAAAGAAATTGTGGACGGACGGACAGATGGACGGACGGACAGACGGACGGACGACGGACAAAAAGCGACCACAATAGCTCACCTTGAGCACTTCGTGCTCAGGTGAGCTAAAAATATGATTGACAGAGTATCAATTCTTACCTATGAAGTTTTATGCAATGTAAACAAGACCTAGATCTCCATTTTAAGTACGCAAAATATATCTTGTCAAAATGACGATAAAGTTTATAAACGATGACCGAACTCGTGATTAGATCACATTCTTTAGAAACAAATTGAAAAAAAAAAAAAAAAACAAAAACAATAATAAAATGAAAGACAAAACAAGTTCTAGAATATTTACAGAGAAACACAGCTTTATTTTTCATCCATATCTAAATGTACCAATTCATAATACCATAGGCTACAGCAAATCCATAGATAATTATATCGTTAAAATGAATGCTACATATGAAAAGCAGTGGAAGCTAGATCTATTTTCAAAATGTTAGATTGGTCCAATTTGTAGGTAATTTTGGGGTGTTCAGTGATTGGGAGTAAAAACATCGTAACTACAGATTTCTGAAAGGGGCCCATGCTACGTTTTTATGCTTCTGAACTATTCGGGAACTCATATTTGTACATGGAAAAACAATTTGCAATGCATAAAAACCTCAATCACGGCGAATATCCATCTTTCCTTTGCTATAGATCAATCCTTTACAAGCGTGTTTACAGATTCTATTTTTACTTCGAAACGAGACAAGGTCAAGGTCAACGAGACACATCCCCAGCAGTATTAACACACTGTACAACCGGCTGCGTCGATGACTGTGACCTTATTTGCGAGGGATGCGTGGAAAGGTTTATTTTGTAGAAGCAGTTAGCACTGAACATTTATACACGTATTTATCAACTATAGAATACCAAAGATCCTTTCGTTTATTCATAAAAGTAAATTAATTTGACCTACCATGCACCTGACATCAGATGCCGAATCTGTCTTCGTTGACGACGCAGCCGGTTGTACGGTGTGTTGAATCTCGCTGAGCACCGATGACGTACCTCTGACGTAATTGCCTTTTGAAGGTTGGGCATGTGTAACCGTTTAAAAACAAAAACCAAGGACAATAAAATGCGGATCTGCACGTTATTCATTGACTTGGATTTTTATACTTGATAAAGCTCAATGAGTGCTAACAATGGACCCCTTCAGGTTTGTAATTTCATACGTTTATATCTGGTTTGTAATTTTTGTGCCATTTGCATTTTCGACAGCCTAGCAGGTCCCCCTTTAATCTGTAGTTGTGATGTTTTGGCTGCATGTCCCGTAAATTGACTGGAATTGATACTAAACTAAATTCTGGGTAAGAACGATGTTTTAAATGAAATATTTTGTTCTATTCAGATTTCCCAATTTCAGAAGATGTCACAGAAATTCATTGAATAAAATAGATCTATATACTTCATAACGCATTCCTCACTTAACTAAAACCCCTCAAAATCAAACTATTTCATTTAAAACATCGACCCTGGGTGAAAGTTAGATACTTTCAAAATACTGAATTTTACAGCTGGGGGGCCATGGACCACAGGGCCCCCGATGGGTCTATGGAAACGCCCTGGCCAGGGGTCCACGGGGCCAGAGCCACCCGGGAGCTCTTGAGAAATAGCGTTTTCAACCCTCAGGAAGGCGTTCGTGACACTATAAATTCTACCATCTTTTGATGCAAGTTTTCCAAATCATTTATCACTCAGTTTCAAATTATAACTCAATATGATGCACTTTTTTACATCATTTTTTTTTCAATTTCGAAATAAGAACTTATACGTTCTAGTATGCAATGGTGACCGTGATATTTCTCAAGATTGATATCATTTAGGCACGCAATATTTTACAGTCACAGAAATGAATAATCTCTAGAACTGTTTATTGCGGCAAGCCTAAAGTCGTGATTAATCGATAATTTGAGCCTCCAATAATGGTTTATTCACGAATTAACTTCCCCTCTCTTCACAAAAACTATTTTATTTCACGTTGATTATTCGGTGATTAATGATAAGAAATTTAATCGCAGAAACGTCGACTGAATCGACGGACGCTCGACAAATTAATATAAATGGTAATTCATGCAGATTTTATGATGTAAAGTAGAAAATTATACATCTAGGTTTAGAAGGTCATTTTGTTTTTGGTCGGCAAGCGATAATGTCATGATGATACGAAGAAAATGATACCTGTTAGTCTACTATCCAAACCAAAAAATCACCGGTAATAATCCAACTAACATATTTTGAAACAGTTTCCGAAATAACTGAGCAGGTGTTGGCGGTGTTTTTGAAGTCACTATTCCAGCCCAGATTGAGTAGACGCTACGTCATCAAGACGTCATATTGTTTTTTTTTAACAAAATGGATCCGACTGTATCACGTGCTTATTCATCTGAGAAGCATGTCAATCAACTAGTAAGTCAATGAATGGGCGGGGACAATTCTCTTTTTCAACCAATCTGTAGGCCTATACATTTTACAAGCATTGCTTCATTAAAGATCTAGAACTTAAAGGGCAATCGTCAGAAAAGAAGCTTTACCCCGAGTCTCTCCCTTAATCGGTCACATTTTAGTGAATATTTATTAGAGTGTTGACCTCTACATTTTTAAATTTTAGAGTGGATAGATTTAAGAGACAGTTTAACTTCATAAAGAGTTTTCAAAAGAAGAACGAAATTCAAAGGGTAGACTATTTCAGTGTATTTAGTGAAAAGAAAATTTCTTGCAGATGTAGATCTACATGACTCGTGCTTATACTTGCTACAAAGTACGGTACATTACCTCTTATGAAATGATATGTAATTAGTAATGTATTTTGATGATCTAATCAATAGACATCGGCTTTGGAGAGTAATACTTGCCGACGTTCGTCTATATAACCTCTCTCTTAAATCATTTCACAAACAAGACTTGATTCCGACGACAATCATGGGAACAAAAAGATTGGAAAACATTGAAAAGAAGAAATTGTCGATAACTAGCCATTTCTCCGTTCACCCGAGATACTTTCCATGATGTAATTCAATCTTTTTTAAGAAGTTATGTCGTATGCATGCAACAGCTTTCAAAATGGAGCAGTCTAAAAAATATTTCTGTTTTGGGGTAAACAAAATGACGAAAATTGAACATGAATGTAAATATCCATGAATTACACTTTGGGGCTAACCATTATCCATACATACACAAAAATCAAAACGTGTGGGCTGAAATATTTATTCTGATCTGAAACGAAGGTAAGGTTTTAGCTGCGATCTTTCGGGGGAACCGTATCATACAAAATGCCCGTGACTTGCAAAGCTGCTTTTGTGCCGTCTATGATCGCCTACCGGTCGCGAGATTCAACCCTGCAAATCAACAATTTCATTTCCGTAAATCCGGCGACGTAAAACCCTTTGTTTAAAGTAATCGTCGGATATGCACATCTTGCATATACACCCAAACACACTTTGAATTTTTAACCGTGACCTGTGTATGCATGAGAGCAAACAAAAGGTCACGTGGTCGTTTTACTATATAATTCATTGAGCGAGTCGTTATTTTCACGCGAGCATTTTTCAATTATTCTGCCTTAGTACTAGGAATATTTTATACAGTCATTTACGTTAATCATTAGAGTTTTGAGTTACAGAAATATTTTTGCAACTTTGATTGAAAAAAAAGAGATTTTTTGGCTTGTAATCATTCGTACCCTGTCTCCATCGCCCGTTACCACCATGCAAGTTCAGGATGAGCTACTGCTTTTGAAAACCAGATAAAATCAATTTTGCAGAAGCATTTGAGCTCCTTAGTACTGTCCAAGTGTGAGCGGTAATATTTTGCATGTGTTTGTGCTCTAGATTAGAGCTAATAATGGACAGGTCACAGGATGTATTCCCAGCCTCGGAGCGTGGACAATTATAAATAAACTTATGGCTGAAATATTGTTGAGAGGTGTTAAATAAAAAAAGAAATGAAAAGAAAAATGTTTTAAACCTTTACCAAACAAGAAATGTTAATGTTTTGACTGTCATGGGCGGATCCAGGATTTTTTCAAGGGGGGGGGGTCTAGCCCATAAGATGGAAGATGGCTTTAAATTTGTGAATTGTGTAACGATACATGTATAGGCCTACTGTACTAACTTTGTATAGTCAAAATTCGATTTTCGGCCAATTCAAGGCGAGGTCCGAACCCCCTTCTAGATTCGCCCTTAACTGTGCTACAGAGATTGTTCCGAAAATCATTTCAAGAGACAAATTAATGAAATAGGCTAATTTTAATCAGCAGTTCCCCTTTTGCTTCAACGTTTTCTATACTTCTATGTACACACGCAAGGGTGGATCCAGGATTTTTTCGGGGGGGGGGGGGGGGGGGTCCAAGCCCAATTGCCAGGGAGGCGGAGGTCCACGCCCAAATGATGACTTAAATATGTTAAATTATGACGCTTTGATTATATATAGTCAACATTCAATTTTCGGCTTAATCCAGGGGGCGGGGCGAACACCCCGAACGCCCCTCCCCTCTAGATCCGCCCTTGCACGTACAAAATCCTACTTTCAAGATGCCCATTCTGTTGTCTGCAAGAGCTTCCAACTTGAATCAGGTGCCGTTTAGAAAAGGGTTTTAAAAGCCGCTGTCAAACTTGAAAAGTCTAAATAATTTGTCGTTTGGAAAATGGGCTTTAAGAGCAATGCTTTTATTATCAAATTGATCTACCATAATGACTTATCTATCTACATAAGCCTTTCGGTACTGAGATTGTCATCTTCACACTGAAAATGGCATGTTTCGTACATTTTTTTGTTGGGGAAAGGGGGTTAAATACATGAAAATGACAGTTGAACCTGGCGGCAAGGTCCTCATAAGATCAGTGGATACTACGTTTTCGGAGGGTCAAAAATGACTTAAAAGCCAGTAAAGACCATAATTGGAAGTCAGTCAATGATATCCCGTCGAGATTCACAGAGGAATCGTCACAAAACGGAGTGTGATTCCTCTCAAACTTCTTCTTTCCTCCGTTCATTTCCATTGCACGTTGGATGCTTTGCTCTCAATTGGGTCAGAGCCTCGATCTGGCATTAAAGTGTTACTATTTTTAGTAACAAATTGGAAGTGTGTTTGGGTGTATTTCGGGATCGTCAACATCACGGAACCAGCCGAGTAGTTAAGTCTCGTTTCTTTGATGTGGTCCCGTAGGTTTTCCCATCGATAAGCTGGCCAGGTGTGTAATAAAATGTTTTTTTTCTGGTCTTCCCGGTATTGACTAAAATATTCATGAACCTGCAACACTACCCAGAAGAAGCTTTGAACTCGCCCTGGATTTTGTATTTTGGTCCTTGTCGAGTTGAAGGGCCTTGACGCGAATCCCGATCCTACTTACAACAGCCACTTGCCCGTAACTCCAAAATCCAATCATTCAGATCATTTTCCTGTGGCTCATAGGGACTGATCCGAATAACCCTCCATTTCTGCGATTTTGGACAATCACAGATCTTTGTCTTGTTTTTTCGCCAGTCTCTCACTAGCTTTCCACTGATGCCGAAATCACTCTCAGCCGCACAGTTTTTCGAATTTTCGGCAAATTTGATCACACGATTTTTTAAACTATTGTCATCACCAAGTAATTGCAGATTAAAACAATATGCAGTTACGAGGTTTTCGAAGAAAAGTGACGACTGCTTGTTGTGTACAATTATGTCGTGTGTTAATTTAGGGCATATTGATTGCGAGATTACACGCTTGAAATGGCAGAACGATGCATATCAAGCAAGACACCTTGTTAAAATGAAATTTATTATTATAAAAAGAATCGAGCAAATGAGTATTCCGTCGTTGTCGTATGTTTATTGTCGCCGAGTCATAAAGTCGATGTCTATTTCCCCCACATTCTGAATAGTTTTTTTCCTTGACTTATAGCCGAAGATATATAGTATTGAATATTGACTATCTAAGGGAAGTAAATCTTTCATGAAAACTGTCTAATTTAAACCTGGTTATTTCCCTTAGACCAATATACCTCAGAAAACGGAATTATTGCGCGCGATAAATTTTCTCCGCCAAAAAAGTAGTTCTACATAAAACGTACAATTTCCTCGTTCAACAATGATTATTTGGCATGTCAGTTTAGAAATTGTAGAAAGTCGAATTTCAATATTAAATCAAAGTGTGGACAAGAAATCAGAGATCTACTTTGTCTCAAAACAGAAATACAGAAGAAGTTAAGAGGTCCGTCTTTGACCTTATTTGACCTGTCCAGAAAACTCGTACGGCACCAATAAGTCGCAGCGCGAGCGCTCAGCGACTTAAAAAGGAAGAAAATGCAGACTATCTATATTTTTCCACTTTTTGTCTCAATGTTTTCTAAAGTATTTTCACTCAGGAACATCAAAACCAGATATTGTCTAGGAGAAAGGGTTAAAGCTGTTTCCATACATTTCAAAAATTGATATATACCTTGTTTCTACCTTTGTATATGATATTGAATAGATTTAACCCTTTTTTCCCTGAATGACAAAATTTGGGGAAAAGGGTTCAGTCTATTTCATCTCAAGTCTTTGATTGGTACTCATATGTATTTCACAAACACATCATGCTTTTTTTATTTCAATGTTTTCTAAAAAACGCATGACTGTTATATTAAGGTATTCAACCCTCTCATTAGCACCAAAGAGCTAGAAGCAAAATTTGAACAAGTGATAGTTATTCCTAAACTGTGTTACATTTTCCATTCCAAATACAAACATTTGCATTTTTGCATGGTTTAGAATTTTTGAATTAATGCATACTTATGAATATAGAGTGAAATACTTTTTTGTAAACTATACTCTTCTTGAGGCACAATCTTGAAATCCAACACAGTGAATCAACATATGAGAAGTGTATTTACAAGTGTGTGTAATTTGATGCACTTGAACTAGAAAAGTGTTTAACCCTTTTCCCAAACGTCAAAATTTTAGGGTGATCCACTTCAAAAACTGCCTTGAATGACAAAATGGATGGTATTAAAGATATAATTCTTGTAAAATATTGGATAGAAAATATTGAGACAAAAGGAGAAACTGCTGGTTTTCAATGTTTTCCAAAGCCTTTTCTGTAAGGGGCGTCAAAACCAGGTCTTGTTTGGGAAAGGGTTAATTGAGGGTCAGTAAACCTTAATTTAGTTCAGTTTACATTATCTACATTTGCCATTAACTGTAACTGTTTGAGAAAATGTTTACATCATCTACATTTGCTTAACTATGACTATTCGTGTTGTGGGGGGTGGGGGGGAAGATTGAGCCATTCGCAAACTGCAAAAGTTTGGACCATTCCAATTTGAAAAACTGCTGCAGACGACAAATTGAATATTTTTTAAAGACAAGGCTCGTGTACAATATAATCCAGAAACTATTGAGGCAAAAGGAGAAAACATTGGTTTCTTTTTTACCTCAACGTTTTCTATACTTTAATATAGACATATTAAATGTTGTTATTTTCATCCATTTCTGTCAACTGCATGATACTTTCAAATTGAAATAGTCCAAACAATTTACCATTTGCCATAAAGGTTATTACTTATATTTCTATTTGCACTTTCTCATTTTACCACAATGTTTTCCACAAAGTCATAATTAAAGGGGACATCAAAAGCAGGTCTTGTTTGATTACATAATAAACAGTTTAATTTCAGAGTAGAAGCTTATTCTATTGATAGAATGTTAAAGTTAGAGCACTTCATAACATGTGACGATTCAAATTCTTTGAAGTATTTTGAAAAAGCATGACCCATAGATCATATATGTGAAATATTATTGAATTCTGTCCAGTACTTTAGGAGGAGGAGATTTTTTTCTGAAAAGTTGACGGATGGACAGATAGACAGACAGATAGACAGTTAGACAGACAGACGCCGGACAACTGACCGATCACAATACCTCACCTTGAGCACTTTGTGCTCAGGTGAGCTAAAAAAACGACGTTTGCAAAAGTGCATGGAATAGCAACTTGCACTTATTTACACAAGAAGATATGTAAACATGTGCCACAATAGCATGGCCGGACTATAAATGTATAGATGTAAATGTCCATCATCGAAAGTCGAATTATATTTTCATTAAATTTTCATACGCCTAAAGGATCTTTTTATATAATTGCCCACGTCGTCCGTCCGTAGGTCTTTTCGTCCGTAATTTCCTGAAATGCTTTTAAGAAAGGAGATGGGTACAGGATTTTGAGCAATTCCAAATCTGAAATGTTGTGTGCTGACATTGGAAAACATTCCAAATATAGATTATGGTTGTTTAGATTTATAGCGTACTGCACAATACTTCTACGTGAAAGACAATCCATGGAATATTTATAGACCTGTACTGCCAACATATCCGGTGGATTGGACAAAAACATACCATGTGACAACCTTGTAGAGATACAGGCACAATCGATTATAAAATAAACCAGCAAGGTGCGAATGCAACATTCAATAGTGCCAGGACAGCTACTTTGAGCACACAGGTGCAAGACATGAGTCGGGATAACATAAAAGATCAGTGTGATGTCAAATCCCGAAGTAAAAAACGGCATATGGTGAACAAGGATAGTGACATCAGATTATAATAAGTAAACTTTTCAAGTCAAATGTGTTTGATTACCAACCATTTTGTCATAAAGGCCCCTTTTCCCATATCAAAATGGAACATTCGGATTGTTGATAAGCTTTATCCCTGTGATTAGACAAAGATTATGCCAAAATAATGGCCTCTAAAGTGCCAACACGGATTTTGTCATTATGACCCCTTTTCTCGTGGTATCAAACGGAATATTCAATATTCCAATTCTCTGTGACTACACAAACTTTCTGACCAATTTTTAAGAACATTGGACCAAAATTGTAGTCTGTACAATGCTTAGAAGGATTTTGTCTTTTAGGCCCCTTTTCCCATGATATCAATGAGAAGGTTCCACTTATCAACAGGGTTCACCCCATATAAACTTAAAGAATCAACAACATAGGACCCTATCAAACTAGACAGCCCTGGCGGTCTGGAAGCGCTCCACATGCCTGATTGTCTTGTTGAATGCAAATTCAAATGTTCAGGCTGCGCAAACAAGCAAATGCATGACCAAGCTGAAAATTACAAACAAGTGAGATCGTAAAGCTATGGTAAGTAAGATTCTATGAAAGTTCTGTATTGATTAGTTACGTAATACTTAGGTTGTAAAAGTGAAAATAAAGCCGAATATGGCAATTTTGTCAATTTCAAGGGCACATAACTCATGATGATGGCGAACTTGGCCGTACGCCAATGTCTATACACAGAAAACTTATAATAATCAAATATTGGATAAAGATTCTTCGTTCGAAACCAGATTCTCTTTTATTCAAAACATATCATTTGTTGAAAACAGATGTAGATAATAGAATTACATAAGGTAATAATTGGGCACACTTTGTAAAACAGACTTTAGAAGAAATAGGAATGCGTAATATTTGGGAAATGCAATTCGATATAGAAATAAACTTTGAACCGATACAACAGCGCATACTAGATATATTTAAACAAAATTGGTACTCCGCTATAAATAATTCCCCACGTCTTGAAACTTATAGCTTATTTAAACATGATTTTATATTTGAAACCTATCTTGATTTTAGCAAGGAAACAAAATATAGAACATCCCTAACTAGATTTAGGCTTTCTTCTCACGAACTGGCTATCGAAAGTGGTCGATTACTTAACATACCCCATAATGAGAGAATATGTAAAAATTGTAACAGCAACCAACTAGAAAATGAATACCACTTCTTATTAACTTGTTCAAAATTTACTCATCTTCGATCGAAATATATAAAGAAATACTATTATACCTGGCCAAACCTTCAAAAGTTCATAAATCTAATAACTTCTTCCTCTAAAACTAATTTAATTAATTTATCAAAATATTTATACTACGCGAACTTGATTCGAATCTGATTGTAACAGCATGTGCTCTTCTGTTAATCCATGTTCTGTTTCTCTGTTATACTGTGTGTTTGTATTTGCTATAAAACATGTAATGTTTTTATGCAATAAAATATACGTATGTATGTATGTAAAATTCAAATCAAGCTGAAAATCATTCCATGGTAAGATCTTATAGTCACCATCATTCTGTCCTAGTTTTGCCTTTATTTATCAATATTTGTAGTTGCTAGAGTGAAAACAAAGTTAAATAGAGCCAAAAATGGCATTTTTTGGCAATTTCAATGATGTAAAATTCAGATAAAATTGAAAATTATACAAAGGCAAGATCGTATAGTCAGCATCTTTCTGTCAAAGTTTTGTCTTGTTTGGTCAATATTTGTAGTTGCTAGAGTGAAAACAAAGTAAAAATAGAGCCGAAAATGGCAATTTTGTCAATTTCAAGGGTACATAACTCAAGTTGTAAAATTCAGATCAAATTGAAAACTATACCAAGGCAAGATCTTTTCATCACCATCATTCCGTCCTAGTTTTGTCTTGATTGTTCAATATTTGTAGATTTTGGAATAAAACTAAAGTCAAAACAGGCTATTTTTGATATTCAAGGGCAGATAACTCAGATTATTCTGATTCAATCCAAATGCTTTGAAGGAATCTGAGAGAGGGTCACCTAAGAATCATTCCTGTGAAGTTTGATTGAAGTCCATCCAGTAGTTTCTGAGAAGAAGATTTTTAAAGAAAAAGTTTACGGACGGACGCATGGACGTCCGCACGACGGACACACCGTCATGACAATAGCTCGCTGATCTTTCAATGTTTATCAAACCCTGTAATGTGGGTATTCATTTGAATGATCTAATCAAAACTATTTAAATGAGTACCATCAACAAAGGATAGCTTAAATAACACATGGAATGTATTTACCCCCTTTTATCCACAGCTCCCCATTCTGGATGAGCTTGTTTAAATATTTCTCGTCTTTTGTTTATAATAAGATTTGACATTTCCCCAGTGGGGGATCAAATCATCGTACCTCAAGCTTTGTCAAGCTGTAGCACCGAGGTTTAGACTCCCACTAACCATATGATACCTGGTCGATTTTTAAAGACTTTTCTTAGGATTTCTCGAAGTCTGACCCTGCCACACCCTAAATCTTTAAATTTGTGGACACATTTTCAAAAGAGTCACTAAAAGAACATTCCTGCCAAGTTTGGTTCAAATTAGCCCAATGGTTGATTTTTAAAGAGTTTTCTTACGATTTACAAGCCCAGCACTGCCACGCCCACATTCTTTGACGAATCAAAAATTCGCGAAAAAGTTTTCAAAAGAGTCACCTCAGGAACATTCCTGCCAAGTTTGGTCAAAATTGGCCTAATGGTTGTGGAAGAGAAGATGTTTAAAGAAATTGTGGACGGACGGACGGACGGTGAGCGACCACAATAGCTCACCTTGAGCACTTCGTGCTCCATTGAGCTAAAAAGGTTGAGTGAGTTGAATGTTAAAGAGGAATGAATTTTCGGATTGTTTAAGACTCCCTCTCGAGAGCATTGAACAGTGTACATGTATGTATATAAGGTACCATTTGACTTTCCGGTAAAACGTATAGAACAGAATAACAAGAGTAACACTTAGGTTTCAATCGAAGTCGCCTATCTAGCGTTAGGATTATTGACCTATCACGGATCGACACTTATTACTGTATCAAAGAGAAAACAATGGAGTCCAAACATTTGATTACCGGAAACCGTGTGACATGGTGGGCTCTATGGAACAACGCACATATAGTGTTTCTGTGAATGGGAAACATCCAAAGATTTGTCAGGTACAGTATGCTTTTTCTTATTCATGCTTGAAGAATTCAGTCAGCCAAAGGTAACGGACCCGTAATACTACTATGTTGGAAAAGCTATGATCAATCCCTGTCTCTGGTTTGGTTAAATTTGGTTTAATTCCTCATGCGAATGCGTTCTTTAAAATATCCATTCCTAATACAAAAACACCTACCAAGAAACTAGGTCAACTATCTTTCAACATTGCAATTGGAGTCATTTTTAGAGAGCGTAGTCTCTCTATTAGGGCCACAAGCTACAAGCCAATATTTTGCAAACCGCACAACGAAAATAGTTCCTTCCAATGAAGACAAAAAAGATCTAAATAACAATTGGAATAGTCTACAATCATACATGTCATTATATGAAATATATGACTTGTAATGTATGATCTATGCAAAAAAAAATCAAGTAAACAAGTCTTAATTAAATAAAGAATGAGTGAAATGAAAAGAACTTGTTCGATTCATGGAATGAATGATATAACAGGGCTAAAAGTCTCCGTTCTGCCGCTATATACCGCGATTTGATGCGCTCCAAAACTGTTCGGGGGATTTTCTTGAACATGTAAGCAACTCTTCCCGCAAACTCCATCTAGGTCTCCAAATAGGTGTTATATTTAGGAAAAATCTATTTCTCTAGATATTTAACACACAAAGTGCAGAATACAACTGCACCTATTACCGGACTTGCTATAGATACCGACCCTAGATACGTAAAAAAAACCCGGGTTTGCAGGCTTTCCCACTAAAAAATGACGTGGAAATTGTTGTATCCATATTGTTTCACAAAAGAAGTCATTAAATTTGTTTCTTTAAAGACGAAATTGGATTTTAATTGCTAAAAAAGCGAGAACAGACGGTCGCCAGCTTTGCAGGATCTCGCTTTTTGTCACCCGATATTGAATTACAAATTCTGCATCACAAGTACCGCCCCCCAATATCATTCTTTGTCACGTTGTCGAATCCTTGCATAAACCAGTACCCAAAATGTAACCAAAATTCATTTTTTCCAGATTCTATGGTCTACTGCGGAGAAGTAAGTATCTCGTGCATAGAAGGAAAATATAAAAAAAACTTGAAACATACGGCTTGAGATAGTTGTCATACTCGAGCTGTCTGGTAAATAGCGGCGTTGCTAAGTAGGGTCAGACTTGATTGGTTTTACTCCGTTTTCACCCCGAACTGTTTGGCCCAATCATAATGCGTTTGGATATAAATCATGATAACTATTGACGAGTTTTCTATTGTAAAATAGTAGAATAACATTCCAAACACAGTTGTTTAGAATCTTCATTAAAACCTGGTGTCTTTTCAGTTCTAAAAAAGGGGGACTGTGTGTCAACAAAATGGCCCAATCAAGTACACCCAAAAGTTCGTTCAAGGTGACAGATGTGATTTTTTTGCGTTTTTAGAAGGGAAATGATATTCGGACACTAGGAAACAAGTTTGTGTGTTTGGTTTGACATTTTGGCAGACATGGAATTTATTGTGACTTGCATCGAATTATCTTCAGTGAATATTGATGAAATGTCACTAGTTTTCGTACCCAAATGGGCCAGTGCAGGGTGAGTCATGTTTCAATTTCTTGCTTGTGCTGTGTAATGTGTATAGTTACAGTAGAATTTTTAATGTGTCTTCTAGTTCTATGAAGTTAATGGAAAAACATTCTCCCCCTCGCCCAATCCAAACCCCTAAAATTGCAAGTCTGTATGTCATTACCTACTGTGATGCTGAGTTCTAATTATTTCTATATAATTTATCTATCTAGATCTATAGATTTAGATCTAGATCTACCATGGAGACATGATTAGGATAATACATTCTTTTAGAATGGCAGGGGGTTCGGGGGGCGCAGCCCCCTGATGTAAGTAGAGGTTCAGTTTTGAAGATGAAATTGTAAATGATAACAACGAAGGGATTACAGTGTAGATCATGCCCAGTGTATGTTTGAACCCACCAGAATTTGATCCATTTCTGGATCTGAAGTTTTGAGAGATTGATTTTGCTAAAATAGTTTGACTGATCATGTTCATGTACAAATTTGTTCTGTAGCAATTCCTCTGGAAATGAGCATATATTTCACTTAGTTGCTTTGGATTAGCACGTACTGTAAATGACACAGTAACGAAGAAGTCTGCTAGTCTACTAGACTATACAGTGGCAGATCCAGAGGGGTTTGGGTCTTGGGAAGTGTTATTATTTTGAACACTTTCATAGAAATTAACTCTAAATTGTGTAATACCAAGAAAATGCCACATCTCCTTTTGGTATTTTGAACCTCCTGCACAGAAATCCTTGAGGCTTGTCATGATGATGTTTGGGGCCATTTAAATCTTTATTAGCAGCAGGGGTTCGGGGGCGCAGCCCCTGACATAAGACTTTTAACAAACTGATAGGGTTTAACCCTTTCCCGAACAGAAAAAATAGGGTGGTCGAATTCCAAAGCTGCTGCAGAACAAAAAATGAATGTTGATAAAGATAGGTCAGATTTGTGAATGATATCATCTAGAAAATATTTAGGCAAAAGAAGAAAATACTGATTAGCTGCATTTACTTTTTTTTGATATACTTTCTGAATGCCTTTTCTGATAGTGACATCAAAACCAGGGCCCAGTCTTATAAAACTTTCCTTTTGAGAGCATGATTTTGTGCTCAAGACGTTGAACACGAAAATCAACTCTAGACGTTAAGACGCGCTCCCGTGAGTACGTTTTGAAATCCAGTCTTATAAAACGTTGTCGAGACGTTCTCTGTTGAGCACGATTTTTTCCCTTTTCGGCAATGTAAGCGGTCCTGCAACTTTCAATGCGTTGTCAAACAAAACAAAATGTCTGTCTATTGGATGTTTGATGTCAAAAATACAACGATATTGTAACGATAAACAGCTCATCGTCGACGACAAAAATGTTTAAATTGCCCGACTGATTCCAAAAGAGCACTCAAGTGCTGTAATGGCGGCTACAATACAGTTGGCACTCGTGGACCAGACGAAGTGATTACCAGACATTCATTTTTTCGGATACGGTAAGACCCATGCGCTGATCGACCTCATTGCAATAAACTCACGCAAATATATAATTTGTTAAAATGCTCATATTGTTGGATCTTATGTTGGGAATATTCTATGAAACCAATCCGTTTGTATTGGTTCAGAAATGGAAACTCGAACTTCATGTTCATGGAAAAAATGCATTTTCTTTTCACACTGTTTCCAAATGCCAATGATGTGCAATCATGCCATAAATTATCAAGTACATCAACAGACACGATAAACATAAACCCATTCCTACACATCGACTGTTTTTGACTCTACAGAAGATAACGAGTTCGGAAAACATTGTGGACAATGAAAAAACTGCTTGTGACAAGAAATTTCTTCATTTCCAACAATGTTTTCTGCCGAAATTATCTTTTCCCTTTCCCAAACAGCAAAAAATGAGTGTGGTTGGATTTAACAGCTGCTAAAGACATCAAAATTAATGCTTTTAAAGGCAGTATATATGCATAATTCCCTTTGATAAGATGTAAAATATTAAGGAAAAGGAAGATGGTATCAAATTTTTTCTTCCTTTTTGTCAATATTTTCTAAATGTTCAACACTTGGTTGTATCAGCATGTTACTTGTATCATTCATTGTTTGGGAAATGGTTGCAAGGGTGGATCTAGGGCTGGGGTCAGGGGGTCATGCACCCCCCCCCCCCCCTGAAATGGCCGAAATTTGAATTTTGACTATATAACTTCTTATTAAATGCCATCATTTGGGCTTTGACCCCCCTGGAAAAAAGACCTCGATCCACCCTTGGGTTGTAACCGTTGTATTCATTTTTGTCATTATTATAATTCCTTTGTTTGAATAAATCTTTTTTATAATTTTCAGGTGATGTTAATCTTCCATAACAGACACTTGAACGTAGCAGATAGATCAGTATCCGGGTCCTGATGAATTCCGAGAAAGAACTGACATAACTGTCTGAATTCACTGACACGGCATACCAGATAAATTACCTTCACAAATGAACATTTTTATGCATGTTTGAACTTTGTAAACACATTGTAACACGGTGAATAACCCATGTGACTTTTGGGAAGCGTTAACACCGAAAAAATTGTCCGCTTCAGGGTATGTTTTGTTTAATTTCTCAGGTTATACTCTGTTGATTTTGACGAGATAAAGTGCACGGAACGCGCATTTGAGAGGGCTATTCCCGTTTGTAACTCACTCTGCTCAGAATCCCGTGGATTCTTCTTGAAAACATTCAAGCGAAAGTTTCCTTCGGTGCATGTGAATGCTTCCCACTTTCGTCTTGCACTTACAAAAACTTTGGCTCGGATGTTTGAAGAAAGTACTGAAAATGGAGCAGAGTGAGTTAGAGCCAGGAATTATAGCCCTCTTAAAGGCGCATTCCGTGCACTTTATCTCGTCAAAATCAACAGAGTATAAGCTGAGAAATTAAACAAAACATACCCTGAAGCAGACGATTTTTTCAGTGTTAACGCTTCCCAAAAGTCACGTGGGTTACCCACCGTGGTAAAGTTGGATGCTATTGATTTATGAAGTTTGATACTACAAGATGATGAAAACCACAATCAAGCTTCAAGATATTTTTAAGGATGATGGTTCCCAGTCTGGCAATGCTATTAAATGGCCAGACCTACAGCTTTTAAAGGAGTTTAAGTTAAATGAACCCTTTCCCAAACTGCAAAATTTTAGGGTTGTCCAATTTTAAAGTTGTTTCAGAGACAAAAAATAGATGTTGACTATGATATAGGTCTTGCCGAAATGCCTATCATATAGCTCAGAAAACATTGAGACAATAGGAGAAAGTGCTGGTTATCAGCATTTTCTTCTTTTACCTCAATGTTTTCTCAAACCATTTCTATTAAGGACTTCAAAATCAGGTCTTGTTTGGGAAAGGATCAATGAAGCATTTTGCAGTCTGATACTACATGTATTTGGTGTTCTTGCTCATTACAGAATAAAATCCTGTCAAACTTGTACAATGTGGTACTGTATAACCCTTCTCAAGACAACAAAATTTGAGTTTGGTCCCAATTCAAAGATGTTGCAGATAGTAAAAGTGAAAAAGATTTGATGATTTTTGGCCTTTCTTGCTGGAAAATATTATGGAAAATGAAAACATTGCTTGCTTGTCACATGCACTTTCTTGATTTTCCACAATGTTATATTCCAAATCCTCTATCTTGTGGATGGGGAATCAATTTCAAAATGCCACTATGGTAAACTAATCGATTAATCCTTGTCTGCTAGACTGGTCTAAATTGAAAATGGTTGCTGATAACAATGTTAATCTGTCTTACAATGTGAAATCAGTGGCTCAGCATGAAACAGTTGTAACTGCCTATAAACATATAGGCAGTTAAAACTGTTTCACGCTGAGCTGTTGATGATGTTGAATTCTCATTTGGGGGGATAAATGCTTATTGTAAGCATTTTTATTTTTCTTCCCTCAATGTTTTCAAAAGCATCATCTCATAGATCTATACATCAAAACCAAGGATTGTTTGAGAAAAAGGCACCAGAACACTGGCTCGACCAATATCCTTTCTGGTGGGGGGAGGGTTGCGTTGTGAAAAATTCTTCATTAGTTTATAGAATGAGTGAACTCGGAACTCTTGTAGTTTTAACAGTAAAACGCCTGGGAAACTTGGAGTTACGACTTCGAATCTCGGCAAGAGTAAGATTGAGAGCTATATATGCTCATTGCTGTTTGTGTTTGATATCAATTATTTTCCAGTTTTCATTGTTTTAAGTTTTAACCCTTTCCCACTTACGTAAGGATGCTTTTGATCTGCCACAATATAAAGGCATTTGAAAACATTGTGTAAAATGAAGACATTTTCTTCCCATAAAGACGAAAAAAATTAAAAGGGTCATCTGCAATGCCTTTGAATTTGGGCCACTCTTCAGTCTCAAATTTTGCTGTTTTGTAATTTGTTAATGAAATGACAGTGTTTTAAAACTTCTGAAGCATTTATTAAGGTAGTCCACCCCTGATGAGATCAATGTAACATTTGAAGTTTTTTTGGTGACTTTGTAAGCTTTATGACATCAATGTAACATTTGAAGTTTTTTTTTTTTTTTGACTTTGTAAGCTTTTGGTGGTAGTAGATCTAAATATGAATATATTATTTCTAACTCATAATGTGTGCACATAGATCAGATTTGTAACAAATGTTTACAATGTCACACAAAGAATTCCAACATCACATGAATTTCATTATATGGGTGGCCTACCTTAATTCAAAATGTTATTTAAAGCATTGAGGTAAATGATGAAAGTATTTAAAACTAGCATTTCTCTTTCCCCTTTAATCTTATAGGATCAGATGCTGAAAAATATAGAATAGTTTGTTAGTTAGATTTTACATTATACAACATAGGAACCTCTTTACTCTGTCCCAAACAAACCCTGGTTCGACAATCATGTCCATTTTAGAACACGGTGGGGAACCACAGGACATAATAACCAATTCAGAAAGTCTCAAAGAACTATGTTAATATCCAATATGAATTCGGTCAGAAGCATTAAAATTAAGGTATGAAAATGCAGAAAATAAGCTGCACATGGTAAATCTCTAAAAAAATTAGCTGATGAAAAATTATTGACAATCAACCAAAATTTTGGTCAGTCATCAATAACTTTTTTATCAGGCGACTTCAAAATTTCCTAACATTTATCTGCATTCTCTGATTCAAACAACTTTTAAATGGGTCACATGTTAACCAAGTTATAGAAGATTTACTACCATTGTTGTGTCACATGACTCACCACCATGTTAAAATACGCTTATGCGGCAAACATTGTTATATAGTAGAAGAAAATGCTTGTCACCTGCATTTTATCCTCCAATCTCAATATGTATAGAGATTTTGCATTTCACTTTGTTGTCTGTAGCAACTTCCCTTAATTTTTAATGTTTGGAAGAGGGATAACCATTGAAGAAAAGATGAAAAAAAAACAATTATCATCTGTTGCATAACTTTGGTTTCCTATGAACAATTGTTACAGGATATTGTTAATTGTAAGTAACATTACATTTGTCTTAGTACATGGCCATGACACAGTTTGTAGCGCATCAGACTCTCACTAGTGAGGACCCGGGTTTGATCCCTGGTCATGGCAAATATCCTGTCTGACAAAATTGTCTCCCACCAATGGTTTGATAATATATTTACTAAGTGAATGTATGTGGGGTGTTAGGTTAGGTTAGGGTATTGTGTTAGTAATGCTATGAGAAATGAAATGAATCCATGGTTAGGTGCTCCAGTTGGGCAATATATGTTTAATTACTTTCCATTACAGTACGATTAAATCTGACCTATCAATTATCATTCAATTTTCTAAAATGATACCCTGATGCAGGAAAAAAGACTATTTTTACTAAGGGCACAGACTAGCAAAATCAATACATAACATTAAGGGTATGGTCATTTTCTCTATATAATCAGTGGCCTAGCCCAAAACCTAGGGGCCATGGGTAACTGCCCCCCTGCTATTCTTTACCTATGCCTGATGGCCGTCATCTTCATGCATTACCAAACAACAATATCTTAAGATTGTCAAAATTCTTGGTTATTGCAAACCACAAAATATATAATTGAACATTTATGAAAATTGAATTCTTACCCAGCCTTGTTGATTACACAAAAACAAAGTCATGTGATTACTGTGCATGTTTTACGCGGGTTGTCAAAGCTAGGTCTTGTTTGGGAAAGGGTCAATGTCTTCAAAATTGTCACCATATGGTGATTTATAGGTATCTTAGTCAAGTCAAACACTGAAAAATGGAAACATTTTTTTTGTGTGTGTGTGTGTGTGGGGGGGCGGACATTGCTTATTTTGAGTATTTCCTTAATTTTCCACAATGTTTTCATACATGATAATCATTTAAATAAACACTATACATTTTAGGTTTATTTTTTACCCTTTCTCTATCAACAACAGTTCTTAACCCTTTCCCACACACCCACCTGCTTTTGACGTCCCTATTTGGAAATTGTTTGGGAAACATTGAGACAAAAGAAGGAAAATCAATTCTAATTAACAATCCCTTTTCCTGAATATTGTTTATGCTATATTGTTTCACATTTCCCATCTCAGATGACATTTTGTTTTGTTACCACAAAAAGCTTTCAATTTGGACTTCAGGACTATAATTTTTATGCCCCCTTTCGAAGAAAATGGGGGTATATTGTTTTGCAAGTGTCGGTCGGTCCGTCTGTCCGTAGACCAAACCTTGTCCAGTGCATAACTCGAAAAGTATTAAAGGTAGAACCATGAAACTTTACAGGTGGGTAGATATCATTATGGAGAGGTGCAGTGCACAAGAACCGTAACTCTGTAGATCAATTTTTTTGAGTTATTGCCCTTTGTTGATTTTATAACTTGATTCTTGTCCGGAGCATAACTCAAAAAGTATGTAAAGTAGAATCATGAAACTTTACAGGTGGATAGATCTCATTATGGAGAGGTGCAGTGCACAAGAACCGTAACTCTGCTGATCAAATTTTTGGAGTTATTGCCCTTTATTGATTTTCAAACTTGATTCTTGTCCGGAGCACAACTCAAAAAGTATATAAGGTAGAATCATGAAACTTTACAGGTGGATAGTAGGGATGGTAACGAGTACATATTTTACTAATCGAGTACTCGGTCACCCTTCTGATCGAGTCCTCGAGTACTTGGATAGAAACGTCGTCTTTTGGTTATAGTATCGGTGTTTCCGACATGTTCATATGCGATTTATGCAGCATATCTTCGGTCAATTTGTTTCTTTAGATGACATTTGATCAGTGCTTTTATTTGAGAAAAAACGGACAATTATTAGATATGTGATGGGAATTACAGAAAGTGTCAAAACCTTTCTTTTAAACTCGTAAAAAAATATATGAAAAAAAAGTCGCAAAGTTGTTGTTTTTTTATCTCCAAATTAGTCTGTAATATTTATACATGTTGTAAAATATACACAGGTCACTATAGACTTAAGGGGAGGCATTGTTAGACTTTGAATTTATTTGCGTGCAATCGGGAATGAGACGATTTTTCTTTAGCAATAAATGAAATCTAAACAATAATCCATTTATCGGCTAATGAATATTGGATTAACCAATCAACTCATAGTAAATCTTACGGACGTCCAATTAAAATGCACACCTGAAATTAGAGTAAAGAGCGCCGAAGGTGCGAAAATTTATGACATTTTGACAGCGAGAACAAAAGTTGTTGGCACTTGATTGCAAATTAGGACAATATCTAGCGAATAGATAATTGGCAGACGACCAGGTATTACATACTCTACCCTTTGCACGGTCAGTGTTGGAAAAGAGCGATCGATATTTTCAGAAAATTTGAGTTTGGAAACAAATTTTCATTTTTCTGTTGAAATTATTTTTCTTTCCGATTATTCGATTAGTGAAATTGGTAATCGATACTCGAACACTCAATCGAGTACTCGATTAATCGATTACTCGTTCCCATCCCTAGTGGATAGATTTCATTATGGAGAGATGCAGTGCACAAGAACCATAACCTTGCCGATCAAATTTTTGGAGTTATTGCCCTTAGTTGATTTTAACACTTAATTCTTAACCTTGCCTATATCTCATGTCCTTTTACACATACAGCCTTGAAATCTCACATAGATACCTCCTATCAACATCGTTCACATTTGACCATGACCTTGGACCTTGTGACCTTGACCTTTGACCTACTTTAAAGAAATTAAACCGGGCATATATCTCATGACCTATTACACATACAGCCTTGATATTTCACACATGGACACCCCCTGACAAGACCTTTCACAATTGACCATGACCTTGGACCTTGTGACCTTGACCTTGGAGTTTGACCTACTTTTTAAAAACTTTAACCTGGCCAATATATCATGTCCTTTTATACATACAGCCATACTATTTGACACATGGAAACCTCCGACTAAGACCTTTCACATATGACTATTACCTTGGACCTTGTGACCCTGACCTTGGAGTTTGACCTACTTTAAAAAAATTAAACTGGGCCTATATCTCATGTGCTATTACACATACAGCCTTGATATTTCACACATGGACACATCCTACCAAGACCTATCACATTTGACCATGACCTTGGACCTTGTGACCTTGACCGTGGACTTTGACCTACTTTAAAAAAAACTTTAACCTGGCCGATATATCATGTCCTTTTACACATACAGCCTTGATATTTGACACATGGACACCTACCACCAAGACCTTTCACATTTGACCATGACCTTGGACCATGTGACTTTGACCTTGGTGTTTGACCTACTTTTATAATACATTAACCTGGCCTGTATTTCATGTCATTTTACACATACAGCCTTGATATTTCACACAATGGTCACTTCCAACCAAGACATTTCTCTTTTGACCATGACCTGGGACCTTGACCTTGGAGTTTGACCTACTTTTAAAAAAACTTAAACTAGGCCTATATCTCATGTCCTGTTACCTATAGAGACTCAGTATTTTACACATGGACACCTCCTACCAAGACCTTTCGCATTTGACCATGACCTTGGCCTGTGTGACCTTGACCTTTTATTTTTACATACTTTTAGAAATCTTTAACCAAGCCTTTATCTTATGTCCTATTACACCTACAGCCTTGATATTTCACACATAGACACCTCCTACCAAGACCTTTCCCATTTGACCATGACCTTGAATATTGCAACCTTGACCTTGGAGTTTTACCTACTTTTAAAAAGACTCAAACCAGGCATATATATCATGTCCTTTTACACCTACAGACTTGATATTTCACATGGACACCTCCAACCAAGACCTTTCAAATTTGACCTTGATCTTGACTTTTAGCCTACTTTTAAAAACTTTAACCTGGCCTATATTTCATTTTACTTTTACATATACAGCTTTGATATTTCACACAGAAACACCTCCTACCAAGACCTTTCATATTTGACCATGACCTTGGACCTTGTTAACTTGACCTTGGACTTTGACCTACATCAAATGTAGGCCATTGATGTGGCATATATGTTTTACAAACATCTCTTGTTGTGTTTTGGGAAAGGATTTAACCCTTTGCCAAAGACAACTTTTAGGATGATCAAATTTTAAAGTTGTTGCAGACTACTGAATAAATAGATTCTATTAATCCATTTTAACCCATTACAAAATGGCAGAAATTTAGACTGATCCAAATTAAAATATGTTGCAGAAGACAATATCAAGTGAATGGAAGTTTACATTTTTTGGTCTTTCTGAGTTGGAAATATTGTGGGAAATGAAGAAATTGGTTATCACAAGCAATTTCTTCATTTTTCCACAATGTTTTCCAATGCTTTTAACTTTCAGGGCGTCAAAAGGCGTCCCTGGTTGCCAGCCCTTGGGAGTGTAAAAGGTGAAATTTGTGAATGATATAATTATATAACATGTATTATATTATACAACATTTGCTTCTTTTGTCTCTGTGTACCACAGGGACATCAAAACTAGGTCTTGTTCAGGAAAGGATTATCCTTAAATATGCACATGCTAAAATCCCATGAAAATCAAAATGTTTCAAATTCATAAAAATAAAATTTTACATTATTTTTTTTGTTCTTTTGTGTAGAAAACATTGTTGTAAATGAAGAATTTATAAATATGTTAACTACAAAAATTTATTCACTTTCAACAATTGTTTCAAAGCTTTTTAGCTCACCTTAGCATGGGCCCTATGTTGTGGGTATGTATTATTATATAGAGACAAAGACGGAAATCTTGTACAATCTTCTCCTGAACTGTTTGGCTTACAGCTTTGAAATTTTGGCGTAATAAAAAAAGTTGTGTGTTTCCGGTTACCCGACCGTGCCTATTTTTTTACCCCCGACCCCAATTTTTTTAGCAATTTTTAGGGACATGTCTTGGTAAAAGTTCAATTCACCGAAAGTTATATCGCTACTAGGTCAATAAAAACCGATGTATTTCAGTAACGAATTTTGTATACCGATAATGGCGTGGTATTACCGATTTATGATTGGGTAGATCTACATATTCTGTTATCCTTCCCCGACGATGCGTATCGTGTTACTATTTGAAATATGGGTTTTCCCGGAATCTTCGGGATACAGCCTACAATAATTATATTGAATACATTTTAGGTTTAGATGGAACCACTGAAGACAAAGAGAAAGCCACAAGATTTAATAACAAGAAACTTTTCAGCCTGATAAAGAATGCCAAGCAAGACGCGACAGGAGTAGCCCCCCTTCTCGATAAAATTTCAGGTTCCATCAAATCGGACAACACGGAAAAGGCGGATATTCTAAATCGACAGTTTCAGTCAGTCTTCACTCCAATGACACCAATTTCCCTGGCTCAGTCCTGCCTTTCATCTATAAGACAAAATGTGTTTTCTTCCTCTTACAGCAAATACCCAGTTATGCCGAACATTACCATCTGCACTAGTGGAGTACAAAAACTTATTTCCAACTTGAAACCTGATAAAGCAGCAGGACCAGACAACATCAAACCTCTTGTACTAAAAAACTTATGTTATCAAATTTCCCCTATCTTACAAATTCTTTTTCAGAAATCCCTAGACACAGGCACTCTTCCCCAAGTTTGGACAAAAGCAAACGTGACTCCACTCTTCAAGAAAGGAAACAAAGAAGATCCTGCAAATTACAGACCCATTTCCTTAACATGTATATTGTGTAAAGCTCTAGAACATATTGTAGCCTCCAATCTAACTAAACATTTTGACAACAATAATATCCTTTATGACTTGCAGCATGGTTTTAGAGAAAGGCGTTCATGCGAAACCCAGCTACTTCAACTGACCGACCATCTTGCCAGAAACCTGACTGAAGGAAAACAAACTGATCTAGTTTTGTTAGACTTCAGCAAGGCTTTTGACAAAGTTAGCCACTTAAAACTTTTGTATAAATTGCAGGAACATGGTGTAAACAATGCTACCCTTTTATGGATTAAATCTTTTCTTATAGGCAGAACACAAAAAGTAGTCTTAGAAGGCGGATGCTCATCAGAAGTATCAGTCACGTCTGGAGTGCCTCAGGGATCTGTACTTGGCCCTCTTTTGTTTCTTTTGTATATAAATGACCTTCCTAATACCATCACATCCCAAGTTTGTTTGTTTGCAGATGACACTGCCGTTTACTTAGCTATAAACAACAAGCAAGACTGTTTGACCCTACAAGAAGACCTAGACAAGTTAATGCAGTGGGAGAAAAAGTGGGAAATGGAGTTTAACCCCAGCAAATGCATTGTCCTAAATATTACTAAAAAGAAGAAAAAGATTTCCTTTGATTATAGATTACATTGACCCGGTCGGCACAATTCTTTCAGCCAATCAAAAACGTCGTCAGCGGACCTGCACTCATTCGGTGGAGGTGAAAGCTTCGGTCTTTTTCGTTGAAGCATAACCAACTTTCAGCATTAATATCTCGACGACTACGCCTGATTATTAAAAATGCGTTGGTAGTTAGAAAGTTTAAATCACATTCTTTAAAGAAAGAGTTTTGTTTATGAATTTTAACGATGGATTTTTGAAATAATCTGCCTCAAAGTTGGTATCCCGTAACGATAAAGACCGAGGTTGTACCCTCGATGAAAAAATGAAAGTGAGGCTATGACGTCATCCCGACTGATTCTATGGACAAATACTAGAGACTGTGGACAATGCCAAATACCTAGGAGTTACAATATCTGGAGATCTTTCCTGGAACAAGCACATTGACAATATAACTTCAAATGCTAATAAAACTTTAGGTTTTCTCCGCAGAAACATCCAGACCAAAAATAAGAAGATCAGAGAAACAGCTTACAAAACTTTAGTTAGACCACAGGTAGAATACGCATCAACAGTTTGGAGTCCCTACACAAAAACCTATATCAACAAAGTGGAAAAAGTACAACGAAGAGCAGCAAGATGGGTTCAAAATAATTTTTCTTATTACGACAGTGTTACCTGCATGCAGAAGGAGCTTGGCTGGCAAACTCTACAATACAGACGAGACATTTCCAGAATCACCATGTTTTATAAAATCTATAATAATTTTGTTGCAGTGCCCGTACCAGCTTATCTCGAAAGACCAGTGAGGACCACCCGACATATGCACACAGCATCTTTCAGACAGATCCATACAAATGCAGCCTACTTTAAATATTCTTTTTTTCCCTACACAGTGATACTATGGAACAGCCTACCAGAAACAATTGTACAGCAACCTGATATTGCAGCGTTCAAAAGGAGTCTCGATTCTTTTCAGATAGTGAGCCGTCCCTGAATGACCAAAATGTTTTATCAGCTCTTTTAATCTAACACCCACAATACTTTTAAAATTTGGCACTCTAACCAATGACTAACAGTTTTTATTCCAGCACAGACGCGCACCTGCCAGTAATACCCGAAAGGGGAGTTAGGCAGTATATATAGATAGATAGATTCGGTAGTTTCCGTAAATATATCAAAATGCACAAAAAATTGTAGAAATGATTCTCAGGGCTGGCAATCGCCACTCGATTGTCGATTAACATGGCTGTCAACACTTACTTTTTGTTTAAATTATGAAAGATTGATTGGCTACAGTCTAAATGGTCGAGTAAGCACACCATTTTAATATGTACAACTAAGCGTGACCTAATTCCTTTGTGTAATCGCTAGGCGGCATGGCAGAAATATACAAAGCGTCCGTGTTAAAACCATCTAACATCAGTGTATTTATTTCGTAGATAGCGTCTTTTTCATTGCTTCATCCTTTTCCCGCTCTTTGTGGACACGCGCGCATTTTGTAAACAAATCATAGTAAATCGTAACCTTATTTGGAAGTGGAGAAATCACGTGAGGATATTGGAATGACTACGTCATCAAATGTCTGTGTTTGCGGCGTTTTTGATCTCGCTGAAAACATCGCATATGAGTAATAGATTCATCCTGTTTCCTGTTAGACTTTCGAGATTTTGGACACATTTTAAAATTTAATATCGGCATCTGTGATCAACTTTCAGAAAAAGAAAACTTAGATCTACCGTTACTTGAGAAATGAATGTTACTAGCGATGGTGTACAAAGCACACAGCATGTACTTTTTGCATGCATGTAGCCTCTAGCAGACATCAATTTACTACATATATATTCGACAAACGACGGCGGAGCCAGGGGCGGGGGTATTCGGTCGTCTGTGGCGGTATTGTTTTTCTTTTACCAGACCGAATGTCCAGAAAACATTCTGCAACTTTCGGAAAGACTGTCGGATTTCCTAGGGATTTCCTGTTCCGCCATTTTGTTTCCCTATTTGTCCCATTAAAAAAAAAAAAAAAAAAAAAAAAAAAAAAAAAAAAAAAAAAAAAAAAAAAAAAAAATCCGACCTACCGTCCCTATTTTGAAATTTCATGTAACCGGAAACACACATATTTTTTTTTACGCCTCAGAGCAGAATTGTCTCAAAGCCTTCTACCAAAATACTTCAAATTATTGTGATACAAGGAAAATTGCTCCTATGGCTATGTTGTGGGTAGGCCTATCGAATTTCATATAGAAACCTCCATCTAGGTATCCACATAAACGTTTTTTGTGAGAAAAATCAATTTGTCGGGTTACATAAGTTGCAAAACGCATAACAAGTTCTATTTATTTCACTCATTCTTTCATGTGACATCCTTTAGGTGTCGCCACTCTAGTAGAAAAAAGATCAGTGTAGTAATTTGTCATTTATAATTGGGTCATGCAGGTCATTCAGTCAAGTCATGTGACCTAAAATTTGGACAATGCAAACAGTCTAAAAATAGAATCACATTCCACAGACAGATTCTAGTGCATAGCGAGTGTCTATCTGGGTAATGTGTAGTAAAGCCATAGTAGGTTATGCCATGGATAAAAGGGTCATTAGAGCAAATTTCCTTATCAACTCAACTTCTCATACATTTATGAATGAGTTGATTTGAATATTTACCTTTCCCAATCAAACGTGTCTCCAAGAGAAAGTTTTTGAAAACATTGAGACAATTTCTCTTTTTGCCTCAATATTTTCTGAACAATATAATGCAAAATTCTAACCTTTAATAATATTTTGTCATTTGCATCAGCTTTTGAAGTGGACCACTTCAAAAATTGTTGTTCGGAAATTTTTTGTGGTATGGTGACACTATGCTGCATCACAGAAAAAGGGGCTTCAATTACGTTGTCAATAGTTAATACATTCCTCCATTTATGGTTGAATGCATATCCCAAAGTGCTGAACTTTCCTTATTTTACAATGAAAATTTAGGGAAAATCCAATTTAGCCCCCCCCTCCCGTCAATAATTCAGACACATGGGCTTCAACAATATGAAATTGCTGCCTACGGGCCTAACACAACTCCACTTATATTCGAGGATGGTTTTGCATGACAATTACACAGAATGCTCCCAATAATGTAAGCATGCAATATTGTCACAGTTTGAAATTTTATGTTGTGTCAAATACACTCTCTAACAGTACTTTCAGTACTTTGATTATCTAATGCATTTGATATACATTTAGACATAAGGTGAATAGTATTCCTCTTTATTTATAGATCAACACTATCTTACCAACTAAGTCATCAACGAAACCGGTCATAATGACATCCACAAAGAAACCGGGGTAATGGTTTTGAAAATACAAATACAATGGAAGGGAAGCAACTAGAATAAACTGATTACATTTTATATAAAGTTGCTTCCCTTTTCCTGAGAATAAAAATAATCATATATATAAACACACATTTCTTTGTTGATGTTTTCATATAATTTTGTCTCTTCTTTTCGAAAAATCAATCAATCATCATCATCATCATCAACATCTGATCAGTTCAAAGTTAGCATTATGTATTTTATACCTACATCTAATCCTGCAAGTTCAATTTATACAAAAAACATGCTACCTCACATCATCGCCTTATCTTGTTTAGGCATTACATTATCTTTGGTGATCATTGCATTCATACTTTGTGTGAGAAAGATTTTAAAGAAAAAAGACACCCCAAATTCCTGTATTTGTAGCTGATAAATAAGGCACATATGATCCTCCCCGCTCCAGACATTCTTCTATGTCTAGAGATCAATATCTCAATCCTCAGCCTGGACCATCAAATGGCATGTCATATTCATTTGGTATGGAATCTGACTCGTTTGATTCAAATACATGAGTCGTTTACCTTTCAAGAGGAGACACGCCTTAACCTATTACCAAACAGCAAAAATTTTAGACTGGCCCAAATTTAAAGATGTAGAGCCATCAATGGATCAGTCTACAAAGAATGATGAAAACAGAGTCATAATTGTACTTTTCTCGTTTCCAGCTAAATCCATGGCAATCATTGTTGGGGGATCTTTGGTCCTGGTTGTGATATTTGTATTCCTTCACCATATTAAATTCCTTAAATTGGAGCATGTTTGATTTGGGAATTTGTCATTAGAAATGAGTAGCGTGACATTTAACAGATCGAAACAAGAATCGAATCTAACAACAGTGACAACGACCACAGACCTCATTACATCAACGCCTATCCGAAGAAGCACATCCTGATCGACCACCTCTACACCATCCAATAACCCATCACCAATCGGAAGCAGGTGTTACTTTAAAATGAGTTTTTTCTCAATTTCGACTACTCTCAAATTTGTTGTCTGTCAGTGGGGTAAAGCTTATTTTTGCAAGCATCGACTTAGGGTTGTAGTACTTAACCAAGGCGACATCGACCAACCAGTCAAGAGGCAGAGGACTTGGCCGAAATGTCAACTTCTGTGGATCTGCCGTATTCTCTCCGGCCGAAACAGGTTCCCGAACAGGATGAATTGACCGATGACACAAATATCGAGGAAAATGTAACAGCCGGGCTGAACAATGTTGTGGAACTGGTCCAGAGAACACACGGCTTTACCTGCAAGAAACCCAAAGTAAGTGTGCATGTTGTTGACCGAATCGGTTTTTGCGTTTCATTTGTGGTGAAATGCAGTTCGTGCAGCTAAAGGCTGGAACCCATCAGAATGTCTGATACCATAAAGAGGGCCAGTGGCCAACCTGCAGGTGCATTGAATGAAATGGCAGTGCTACGTAACAACAGTTCTTACATGTTTGAATATCAAAGCCCCCAGTAAATCTTCAATGCAGACGAAACTAAACGCGATGTGCGATAAAATGACAGATTTAAATGAAATTCAAATGGAGTCAAATCAGCAGTACTTGAAACTTGTGACATCTTTACTTCCGACCCTAAAAGGAATTGACGCTCACTATGATGTATCGTACCCAAGCCGTCCGCAAGGGGGCAGTGAAAAGGCAAAGTAGAGTGTTGCTCCCCTCATAGAGCACACAACAAGATGGAAGCTTCCGATCGATGTTGGCGTAGCAAATAAAGCTTTAATAAACATTGCCGATTGAAGGGCTGCGACCATACAAGCATGAAATGTATGAACAACTACAGTACTAATAAGACCATGCCTCAAGTGAACGTTCCCTTCTATTCAAACATTTCAGGATATTCAAAGGAAATGTTATATTAAACTATATCACCACGGATGCCAGCACACAACTTAGTAAAGCCATGCGGGACTACAGAGCCAATACAAGACTGGAGATAGATCATCAAGTTTGTTTTATCCATAGGGGTCGGACACTTCAAAAACACATTCGAGCCATGTCATGCGCTTGACTAGCATACAGAAAACTTACGACACAAAAATGTACCACCAAAAGCTCGACAGCTGCATAAGAGTTAGAGTCCGACTGGAGCTTAACAAGGCCTGGGCAGTAACAAAGAGCGACAACACTTTCATTAATGCTGGTTCAAACGCCATCCGTAAAATAATGAAATGCTTCTCTGGCCAGCATCATCTTTGCAGAGAGTTCTCATTTGTATGCAAGAGCCACCTAGCTACCTACTCAACAAATCACCTACCATATCGGGTGCATGTTGAACTAAGTGAAAGGGAGCTCTGCCTAATACGGAATGAAATAAACAAAATGTTCATTGAAGAAAGTCTGACAATCATGTGGAAATTATTCAACACTAACCACTGCGAAAACTTCCACTCGACTGTGTACAGACTGCACCTAAGTCAGTTTGTTACCCGGTTCATAAGCAGTCGAGATTCTACAAGCAGCTTAAATCGAAAGAATCCCAACAGCGGTTTGACTCAGAACGGCAAGCCTCTGCACATTTTAAACAACAAAGATACTTTCTGTGGAAAAGAAAGTCACACAGCTACTTATTCACCGATTCCGTGTACAGTAATGAAAATGTAATGAAAGTAATGAAAGGGTAAATAAGTCTCGAGCAAGCCTCTCAGAGGAAGTATTACAAAATTTTAGATAATTTTGGAAATGACGAGCGAGTCACACAATCTCGTGTCAATCAACGCCCGTTATGGTTGTCTATATAAGCTGTTGTGTTTCTGCGACACGATTTAGATCAAGTTAGAACTTGCCTTTGAATTACGTTGTAATATTGGATTGGGAGTACAATGGCAGATAGGTAGAAGAAGAAATTTCTTGACACGTCATCCGACATTTGGCAGTCTTTTAGAGATACTAACGGTATTCTTAGACGCGAATATGACAATAAAATTAATATATTGACCAATCGACTGCGTGAAACGCAGGATAATTTGGAAAGTATGAAAACTGAGCTACAGGCTAAAACGGTTGAAATTGACCGTTTACTAACTGAAAAAAAAATAATGCAATTTGGGAGAAAGATCGGCTTAGTGCGGAGAAAGATGCCTTAAACGCGGAAATAATCACTAATAGGGGTCATACCAGAGAACTAGAGTTTCAAAACGGGATGCACATTCGGGATAATAAGGCGTTGCGTGAGGAAATAACAGTTTAGAGGAGGTTGAAAACCTTAAATTGGGAAACGATTTCTTTTGCCAGGATATTTCCGAAGCAAGGCAAGAACTTGAGAAACATAAATTGACTATCAGTAGAATCAAACAAAACGCTGAGATGTACGAAGCGATGTACAACTCATTAAAACATAAAATGAACATCATTTGGGATCTACTAAAATTACAGGACACAGAAATCACAAATCTATAATCTGTAGAGCGAAAAGGGAGGATCCTCGGATTGAAAGACTGAACATTGTATTCAAATAAATGCAACAGAAGGTGAACTTCACAAAAATTTTCGAGACATTAGAGAGGCCCGGATATATCCATAAAAATTGAATACTTCAGATCAATTCAAGAAAAACGCAAGAGACAGAGGAACTCCCGCAAAAAGTGAACTTCAACCATATGTTCGAGACATTAGGGAGGCCCGAATATATCCATAACTAGATGCCGAAGGGCAACATGTCGAGCCCGCGACACTCCACCTCATGATGGTTAATATTCATGCCAAATTATTTTAATTCCCCCCAAGTAATGACCAAATTTTGGTCCAGACAAGCATAATCCGGACAGACGCACACACACCAAACTGCCACTGTGACAACTTTGTCAAGCTCATCGCAAGCGGGCTCAACAAAAATCAACTCATTTTTGATATTTGACCTAAAATTCTGACCTTTACTTTTGAGCTAGCAATCTGGTTCTACAAAAATCAACTCATTTTTTACATTTGACCTCAAAGTTTGACCTTGACCTTTGAGCTTGGAATCTGGTTCTTGCACGCGACACTCCGCCTTACTGAGCTTGACATTTGTGCCAAGTTAAGGAATGGCCCGGACAAGCAAAAATCAACTCATTTTTTACATTTGACCTCAAAGTTTGACCTTGACCTTTCATCTTGGAATCTGGTTCTTGCACGCGACACTCCATCTTACTGAGCTTGACATTTGTGCCAAGTTATTTCTGAATCCCTCCATCCATGGTGAAGTTATGGCCCGGACAAGCAAAAATCATCTCATTTTTGACATTTGACCTCCAAGTTTGACCTTGACCTTTGAGCTTGGAATCTGGTTTTTGCACGCGACACTCCGCCTTACTGAGCTTGACATTTGTGCCAAGTTATTTCTGAATCCCTCCATCCATGGTGAAGTTATGGCCCGGACAAGCAAAAATCATCTCATTTTTGACATTTGACCTCCAAGTTTGACCTTGACCTTTGAGCTTGGAATCTGGTTCTTGCACGCGACACTCTGCCTTACTAAGCTTGACATTTGTGCCAAGTTATTTCTGAATCCCTCCATCCATGGTGAAGTTATGGCCCGGACAAGCAAAAATCATCTCATTTTTGACATTTGACCTCCAAGTTTGACCTTGACCTTTGAGCTTGGAATCTGGTTCTTGCACGCGACACTCTGCCTTACTGAGCTTGACATTTGTGCCAAGTTATTTCTGAATCCCTCCATCCATGGTGAAGTTATGGCCCGGACAAGCAAAAATCTTCTCATTTTTGACATTTGACCTCCAAGTTTGACCTTGACCTTTGAGCTTGGAATCTGGTTCTTGCACGCGACACTCCGCCTTACTGAGCTTGACATTTGTGCCAAGTTATTTCTGAATCCCTCCATCCATGGTGAAGTTATGGCCCGGACAAGCTCCATCCGGACGGACGCACGCACGCACTAACGCACGCACGCACGCACTAACGCACTAACGCACATACACCGAACCGCCATTGTGACAACTATGTCGAGCTCACCGCAAGCGGGCTCGACAAAAATGAAAGGCTTCAGATCAATTCAAGACAAAGGCCTAAGACATGAAAATCAAACATCAATTTTGGTACACTTAGACACCAAAAAACAGTTACAATCAGCGCATTTAGAATTTTGTGTACAATGATTTTATATGATGTGATTCTCTTTCTTGTATGATTTTAATATTTGAGATTTATTATATTTGTGATTTAGTGTGTTCCCAATGTAAGTATATTTATTCATATCAATTGATTTATATGGTCCATGATTAAGACGGTTAGATTAAGACCGATCGGAGATTAAAACAGAATGAGGGCGCGTTCTTAATTAAGATCGGCCTTAATTAAGATAGGGGCTCGTTCTTAATTAAGAACGCGCCCTCATTTCTACTTTACTCCCATTGACCTTTATGAAGTAGATCAAGGTCAAGTGGTTGCACAAGGAGCACCAGAAAAATCATCTATGCTCTAGAGTGTCCTATGGATGTAAAAGAAAGCACCAGATCTACATAGAGAACATTTTGATGATAAATGTGGCCTATGTTCAAAATTACACAAGTCAAGATGAAATTGTGTATCGTTTCCTGTTACGGGATGCAGTTGCAAATAATTCCTTACAATGTCTTTCAACTGTTTGGAATGGGGAAAGTCTTAAAGATGGGACCATCGATGAAGGACTTGGAAACTGTAGAGAATGCTCCAGTAGTATACTTTGCAAACCTATTACAGCTGAATCCCCAGATATTCAGACAGAATGGCACAACGAATTACCGACCAACATCCAAGTACTATTACAAAGCTTCATTAACAGAAGGTGACTAAAACAGAATGCTGATCCCGAGGCTTTGCGGAAAAAGAAATTAGAAAAGCTTTTTATGACTTATGATACTCTATTAAATATACTTAACAAAAAAAAAATGTTGGTGTTTTTCAAAGAGCAAATTCAAGAGGTCTTTCATATATTAGGATTTTTTCAGTCATTACTCTAAGTATTCAGTCTTTGGCAAATGGTGTACACCCTGATGGAGCAGTCTGATCATGATCTACACATTTTGCTCTGACAGATCTGTTATTCTGAAAACAAAATCGTATACGATTTAACGATATAAAGCGTGTGTTAAAGTTCCGACCAATGAGTGAACAGCACCTTCCCGGTTAGACCAATCAAATCATTCTATCTTCTTTGTTCGAAACCTAAACGTGAAAATTTTGCGGGAACAGATTTTCTTGATTTTTACCATTTAAACGCTGTTTGCTTTTATAATCTTATTATCATTTTGAAGGAGTTAACGATAGCAAAATAATCATCCAAAGCTAAATATGTGTAAAAAAAAAACTAGAATATATTGAGACAAAAATATTTTCTCCTTTTTACTCAATGTTTTACATTAGGTTAGAGAAATTAAGTCTAGTTTACGCAAAGTAAACATTTAATTAGCGAAATGGAATGCCTTCATGAAAAGGATTAAAACCATTAAAGGATGCAATTACGGAGTGTATATCATTTGAGTATTTAAAGTTAATTGTAATGATGCGTAAAGAGATAAACATCTCAGAGATGTTTACATTTTTTTCTAAATGACCAATGATGTGGCGATATGTTAGCTTGGATTATCAAGCTAGGTATTTTTCCTTCAAATTGACCAATGCTAGCACTTCTTAAGAAATGAGTGACAATTAAAACGGGTATAAATAAACGTCAAGGACCTTTCTCATCACTAAATTGTGCTCAATTGTAAAATAAACATGCTTTCCGTTTAAAGCATTCCGAAGATGGAAAGTCGGTAAAAGTCTCAAAAAAATTTTGGAAATATAAAGAAGTAACGTTTTCCCCATATATGGGGAACACATATATCCATATCTCAGATACAAAACACTGCTTCAAGGATGGTGGATTCGACTTCACTAAAGTGATATCAGTATCCTTTAATAAAGATGAATTTATGGAATTAGCTAACCTTGTGCCTGAATTCCAAAAATATAACACAATCTTTAGAGGAGAAGAAGTAAGTATTTTTTTAATGATATACAAATAAGGTAGATATCGTTTTGTTGAGGACTTGTATCCGTAAAAACTAAGTTATTTATTTTTTATCATTCCTTTTCGCCCGTTTTTATTGTGCTGTAAACTAATCTGGTGTTGGACAACACGTCTTTAAAGTATGTCTAGCTGTTGTATCTGTAAAAACTAAGTTTTTTGTTGTTTTTTTACAATTCCTTTTTTTCCTTTTTCATTACAGTAAACTGAACTAGTGTTGGGCAGCACGTCTTTAAAGTATGTCTAGCTATTGTTTTGATATTTCAAGGACTCCAGGGTGACTTAACGTAAGTGATGTGGGTTGCATCAGGTATGCCATACAGACATATAAGCTATGAGAAAACTCTGATCAGTGGACAATACCAATAATTAATTACCATCCTTGTCATAATGGTGGCTTGCACAAGTGGTTGTTGCTGGCTACCCCTCATTAAACCGCTGTTCTCACTAGAAGTTGAATTATACTGTTACTACATATACTACATCTTATTTTATTTTCATTTAATGGATTTAAACTTGGGACAAATCATAAATGACATCTCCAGAGTGGCTGAACATTTACTTCAGGCTCGGCGGCCAAATGTCCCAGACCGGGTTAGAGCCCAATTATCAGTTGATATTGCCACAGAAGCAGCAACACGGATCTGTCACCGGCAGATGTATTTTGGAAACCTACACCCCATACCGGAACGACGTTCTCCGGCGGACCTAAGGACGTTAAGGGCTGATCAGAGGCGATCACTCAGACGATCTGGGTCGGATATGTGACTTTTGGGACACCCATTACCTTATGACGACCTGACGATTTCAAATTGACTGCGACTACGTGATTATCTTATAGTGACACTCATGGGGTAGTGACGTTTAAAGTAGTGTGTGTCAACGTAATGACTTATCTAGAATGTGTTTTATATTCATATATTCTTTTTAATTACTTCTTTGTATTACTATCATTGCTTTTACTTCTTATGATGTTTTTCTTATTTGGCCCTTCAATAGAAACTATTGAAGAGCCAGTGGGTGGAAAGGGATGTAAAACAAAAGGGTCACTCACACAAGAATATGCTATCTTATTGTTAATTACAGTATAGTTTAAATTGTTATGGCATCTAGAACTGGTCACTCACACAAGAATATGCTATCTTATTGTTAATTACAGCCTACTTTAAATTGTTATGGCATCTACAACGCCAATCGTCTAATTTCTGGAGCAATGCCATGCTTGTGGTAGGGATGTGTTCTTCTTGGTCCTCTATGGGTGTAGCAAAAAATTCGTCTACCTGTTTGCTGGGAATCACCATATACTGAAAAATAAGGATATATATAATATATTTATAAACGTAATAAAACCGCCAATATTAATGAAGTATTTTTTTAAGAAAAGAATATCTTGAACGACTGAAGGAAAAAATCATGCAGTTTTAAAATATCAGACTAAAAATGAGACTAACCAAATAGAAAATAAAGTCCCCTAAAGCAACTTAGAATCTAAATACATCATATAGCATTTTTTCTTCTAAAAAAGTCTCACCTGATCACGATCTATTTGCTGCGCATATTTATCCAAGTCAGAGAGGCAGTCTCTTAATTTTAGTGCATCCTCCCACTTCATGAATGTTTTTCCTTTTTGTCTTAGCAAAAGACCCGTCCTGTTGTCTACATTTTGAACAAATACATGCAACCAGGCCTTTCCCTGCAACGGTGTTAAAGACACATCTCTTCCATATCCGAATCGACCTTGCACCTTTGGGATAAATCCCTGGTTGTCGTAAGAAGGTTCCATTTCGATGGTAGTTTAAGGTTTTTTATGCGCAGACACACAGATTCAATACGCTTTTATATAGAAAAGGCGGTGTTTGATTGGATAGTGGAAATACAGAGGCGTAGACATCAGATCGTCCATCCGCGCGTTTGATTGGATGACGCGCTCACCCAGAACAGCGTGGCAACGGTAAACTATCCTCAATATTTTTAGTTAGATGATGTAATTTTCCATTTATATCACGCGAGTTATAGTAATTTTTCCATTGATGTCACGTGAAGTTGAGTAATTTTTCCATTGATGTCACGTGAGGTTGAGTAATTTTTCCATCACACGTTGCGGTTGCATGCTCATCTTTTTTTTTTTCAAAAAGTGTGAATCATTTATTGGGAACGTGATAAAAAGGTCCCCTTTACAAACGACAATTATACTTTGGATGTAATGATGTATGGTTAATATTCAACCGAATATTTTCCCTCTCGATAGTTCATATTTGACAATCCTAAGTAGGTTTGTTATCTGAAATGCCGATGACCACCTTTCATTAATATTTGTGGAAACGTTCCACCCAAACCGTTCGGCTCTTTATTGAACTGAATGAATGTATGAATGGAGTTTTAAGGCCCGTCGACTACTAAGGTCATATTGGGCGCACTTACAGTAATTATACCTCACTACAAGATGTATAGGAATATGTATTAGTTACATAGACATCTAGAGGAGAAATGATAAAAATACGATATTCTATAACAGATAAAATTCTATGCAAATTTATAATACACCATGAATAATCCGACGTGAGCACGAAAGGACATGGGCTCCTCCCAGATCAGAGGTCACCCATGTCCGAGTCCACCCGACCGGAAAATCATACCAAAAAATACAATGCACCTAGCCGAATAATCCGACGTGAGCACGAATGGACATGGGCTCCTCCCAGATCAGAGGTCACCCATGTCCGAGTCCACCCGACCGGAAAATTCATAGGGCATATAACCTATTAAAAATAACTGATGGAGTATAAATGATTAAAAATATAATACAAAATATTGTATAACAATGTACCATGAATAATCCGACGTGAGCACGAATAGACATGGGCTCCTCCCAGATCAGAGAACACCCATGTCCGAGTCCACCCGACCGGAAAATCCATAGCACATATAAGATATCACAGATTAAATATCACAGCTAAATCTTTTTAAAGAGATTACACTCTTTAAGGAAGTTAAAAATTGATTCAGGCCTAACAGTATCAAATAATGTTTTTAAACTGTTAGCGTTAAAATGCCTGCTTCTAATGATGGCTAAATCTACACAATCAATGAGGAGATGCTGGACAGTAAGCTCCTCGTTACAAGGAATACATAAAGGTTTTTCCTCGTTCTTTAATAGGTGCGAATGGGTCAAATGTGTGTGCCCGATTCGCAGTCGTGCCAAAACTAACTCCTCGCGGCGGTCAGATCGAAGACCTGGCAGCCATTCACCAAGTGCAGGTTTAATACTAAACAATTTATTTTGGTGATTAGCCTCGTCGCTCCAACAATTTTGCCATACATTTTGAAAAAAACTGTTTATCAGGGGTTTAAAATCGGTAAAAGGGACTTAAAGGGTAAAATATCTAGTGACAACGCCTCCTTGGCAGCTTTGTCTGCCTGTTCGTTGCCACGTAGACCGCAATGGCTTGGAAGCCAGCAAAAAACAATATCAGTATCTTCATCAGAAGCATAGAGACGAGATAGCTTCTCAAGAAGCTTCACAATAATAGGATTGTCCGTTTTTTTGTGCTCGAGCGCTTGCATACAGGACAAAGAGTCTGTAAAAATAATATAGCGCCAATAGCCATTTTCAATGATGTGCTCGAGCGCAAGGTCAATAGCCTTGAGCTCAGCAGAGAAAATGGACGAGTTATCGGGCAAACGATACTGATATTTGAAGCCATCTAAAATGGCAGCAGAAGCAACTTTTTCTTCGCTTTTAGAGCCATCGGTGTAAATTTGCAAATGAAGCATGTGCTTTTCTTGTACTTCAAGAAATTTGTTTTTAAACACCAAAGGATCAGTTTCCGACTTTTTCGTTGAAGCAAGATCATAAATAAAGGTGGGACTTTTGGACGTCCACAAAGGTACGTTTGGAACTTTATGTTCGGCCACGTCTTCTAGATCGAAATCTAGAGAATTCACATCTGCCTTACAACGTAAACTGAAAGGAGGTATAATTGATTCCTTCTTATGAAATTCCTCTTCATAAAGAGGTTCAAATACAACGTCGTGTGTAGGATTATCTGGATTAGATTTAAGTTTTAAATAATAATCCATTGATAATTTCTTTCTACGTAAATTTAGAGATGGCTCATTTGCTTCCGCATAGAGACTGTTAATTGGCGATGTTCTAAATGCGCCCAACGCAATACGTAAACCTTGATTATGAATAGAATCAAGCTTGCGCAAGTAGGATTGACGGGCAGATCCGTAAACAACACAACCATAGTCTAATTTAGATCTCACAAGAGATCTATAAAGGCGTAATAAAACTTTTTTGTCTGCTCCCCAGTCCATACTGGAGACGACACGTAAAAGATTTAGAGCTTTCTTACATTTATTGCTCAAATATTCAATGTGCGGGATGAACGATAATTTAGAGTCAAATAACAGTCCCAGGAACTTAAATTCTGGGACAACTTCTATTCGGATCCCGTCCAGAGTAAGTTCTGGATCGGGATGGAGTTTTCTCGATTTACAGAAATGCATACACTTTGTCTTGGTTTTAGAAAATTTAAAACCATTTTCATTCGACCATTTACTAAGGTTGTTTAAAACCTGTTGTAACTGTCGTTCGATGGTATGCATGTGTTTTGATCGGTAGCAAATACAGAGGTCATCAACGTAAAGGAAATATTCAATACCAGGGCAAGTTGCTTTTATAATATTATTGATTTTTATACTAAAGAGTGTAACCGAAAGAATAGAGCCCTGGGGGACACCCATCTCCTGTTCGTGAGGATCAGAGAGCGTATCTCCAACCCGGACTCTAAATTGCCGTTCATCCAAAAATGCAGAAATGAAATAAGCAAGGCGACCTCGTACACCGAAATCATAGAGGTCATTCATTATTCCATACTTCCATGTGGTGTCATAAGCACTCTCGAGATCAAAAAAGACGGAAACAACATGTTCTTTTTTGATAAAAGCTTCTCTAATAAATGTTTCGAAGCGAACTAAATGGTCTAGAGTGCTTCTCTGCTTACGAAAGCCACTTTGGGCAGACGTAATAAGTTTGTTCTTCTCAAGGAACCATACAAGACGGTCATTTACCATTCTTTCCATGGTTTTACAAACACAACTCGTTAAGGCTATGGGTCGATAATTAGAAGGATTATCTGAATCTTTACCAGGTTTGGGCACCGGAATGACAATAGCTTCCAACCACGAGGCTGGAAGTACTCCCGTTTTCCAAACACTGTTAAAGATATCGAGTAAACACTGAAGGGATTGGTGCGGTAAATGCTTCAGAAACTGGTAGTGGATATCATCACATCCAACTGCAGTATCATGGCATTTCTTAAGGGCTGTTTTTAGCTCCTTAAGAGTAAATTCTTTATTATAATGCTCTGTATTTTTGGACTTAAAATTCAATTTAACTTTTTCTTTTTGTTCTTGATGTTTTTGAAATTCTGGCGAATAATTAGAAGAGGAGGATTTCTTGGCAAAAGTATCCGCTAAAACATTTGCGATGTCTGGCTTAGATGAAACAACGCCATCATCAGTATTCAAATGCCCAACACTGAGCGAAGAGTTCTTGCCACTAATTTTCCGCACCATATCCCAAGTCTTTTTGACAGACGATCTAGAATTTAATCTAGATACATACTGTCTCCAAGACGTACGTTTACTGCGTTTAATAGTGCGCCGTGCCCTCGCACGTGCAACTTTAAACTTTATAAGATTTTCCTTAGTCGGCCTTAGATCAAACTCTCTAAGAACCGACTTTTGCTTTGCTACAGCCTTCTTGCAATCATCATTAAACCACGGCTTATTTGGATGTTTAGGATTTTTAGACGTTCTCGGAATTGCCTTTTCAGCAGAAGCATATAATAAAGAAGTAAATAATTCTGCAGGATTCTCACAATCTTCAAAAGCTTGAGGTGTAATGGACTGTTCACATACCGTTTTGAACAAGCCCCAGTTTGCTTTGTGGAGTTTCCACCGTTGTGGTCGCTCCTGTACTGATGGTCCAATTTCCGATACAAGAATCGGAAAATGGTCACTACCATGCAAATCGTCATCAACTTTCCAGTTGAAATCTGGAAAAACTTGAGGACTGCAAACTGTCAAATCTAAAGATGAATATGAACCAGTAGCAGGATGAAGATATGTCGATGATTTATCATTTAAAAGAGAAAGATCGTGCCTTGAAATGAAGTCTTCAACTATATGGCCTTTGTTGTCTGTGTTAGAACATCCCCATAAAGAATGGTGAGAATTAAAATCTCCCATTAAAATAAAAGGTTTGGGTAACTGTTCAACAAGACGATCTAGTTTCCTGCTGTCAACAGGAGAACTAGGAGGAAGATAAATAGAACAAAGCGTAACTGTTTTATTAAGTGAGATGCTAACGGCCACTGCCTGTAAGGTAGTGTCGAGCTGAACAGGACGATGTGGAACATTGTTATTCACAATGATACCCACACCGCCTGAAGCTCTTTCACTTCCCATAGAATTTTTAAGGTAACAAGAATGATATTTGAGGGAAAATTTATCCGTATCTTTTAAAAAAGTCTCTTGTAAACAAACTGCTACTGGTTTTTCCTTCGAGACTAGTAAATTTAGTTCCTCGAAATTTGATTTGATACTACGGCAATTCCATTGTATTATCGTATTAGCCATGATTGACATTAGAATTATAAAGAAACCACAAATAAATGGAAGTTTGGAATTAATCATCTTTTATTTATTTTGATAATGTTGCTACCTTGCCTATTTTTGGAAGAATCTGCGATAAATGGTTCATCCGTTACCATGTCTTCATCAAGACAATTGTAACGGTTGAACTGCTTAATCGGATCATCTGATCCCTTGGGTCGACGATCCGAAAGCACCTGAGTCGCAGGTTTTTTCTTTTGATTTGATGTAACGTTTTCATTTGTAGTACTTGTACTCTTTTTGTTTATAGAAATTGGTTCGTTTGTGCTTTCCACTCTGTTTGAAGATGAGCTCTTAGTATTTGCCGGGACGTTTGTGTCTACATTTCGTTGTGTCTGTTCAGTACTGGAAGAGGACGACGAAGAAGGATGAGATTTTGCGGATGGAAATAACTTGCTAATTTCTGCTTTCTTTTCCGGAAAGAGTATACACAACTTTCCAAAAAGATCCTTGCAGTTTTGGCAACCGCTTTCTCCCTTTGCCGACTCTACATTTACTTTTGTTGCGTGGGCGTATGTGCCTAGGTTGTTCCTACTTTCCACAACCTTTCTCGCATCGAAGAAAGAGAGACCCTCCCTACATTTCACAATAACAATATCCTTTTCTTTCTTCCAATACGAACAAGATCGGGAGGTCGCAAAGTGTGCTTCACCGCAGTTAACACACTTGACAGAATCCTCGCAATGATCTACATCGTGTGACTCGGCAGGACGAGCACAACGACGACACATTTTATCCTTTTGGCATTTAGATTCATGATGTCCAAATCCAAAACAACGATAGCATTGTAATGGATTTGGAACATACATGTCAACAGCAACTCTTAAATATCCAACTTTGATACACTTGGGAAGCAAAGAGGAATTGAAAGTAAGCACAATTGTATTAGAGGACTTTTTGACACCATTACTGAAAAAGTTCAATCTCCTTGCACCTGTTACATTTTGCGAAGCAAGTTCGGCAACAATTTCATCTTCGGATACCCCTTGAAGGTCAGGGCACCGAATGATACCTTTTGATGTATTCAAGGTAGCATGAGGAGTACATTTGCTTGGAATGTCAAAAAACTTCTTAATAGCTAAAAGGTTTTCTGCATGTCCACGTTTCACAACTTCTACCAAGAGAGCACCGGAGTTCAATTTTTTAACCGATTTAGGCTCACCAGCCAGGGAAACCAAAACTTTGTTAATCACAAACGGAGATAATTTTGATAGTGGTTTACTTTCATCTTTTGATTCAAGCAGTAAAAATCGCGGAAACGTTGCAGTCGATGAGACAAGTCCAGAGTCAGAATCCATTTCAGTACATTTTCGTTTTGAGTTTTGCGTATCCATTTTGAGGTTTTTAAAGTTCATTACCCGGGCCCTCACCCACCATGGGGTCCAACAAGGGGACATGGATTTCGGAGTGGCTATCCAACTCCCCATGCCAAGGTTACCCAGGTAATATACTCAAGCCAACCAACCAACTAGCTCGACAAAAAAGTACATGAAAAAACTCCACACAGAGCTTCGCCATGCAAATTGACGTCGATCAAGCCACGTAATCAACCCAATTAACCCATGAGCCTGCATAGACTAGTGCTAAAACTTGTTAAATGACAACGGGAAATATACCCTAAATAGGTTCAGTATTATATGACTGAAAATAGAGTATCTTGACAATATTGTCGATAAAGCTATTTTGTAAAACGATGATACATGCACTAGCCTAAAACGACCAGCCGATTGCCTAGACCGGGTCCATCTAAGCTCCCGTTTACACCGAAGCCGAGGCCAAAGCCAGCGTGTTGGGAAGCTGGAGAGCCCTGAGCTTCCCTCAACTGACCAGGATCCCCTTTTCCGGCTTACGAGTATCCACTCACGGCCAACAAGCGGGTCCGTTACAGACACACTGTCCTTTGCTTGGGGTCTTACCATTTGCTACAGGACACGGCAGCCGGGATATTTCTAATCCCCCTCCACAGCTGGGGGTCCTTTATTGAACTGAAATCACACTCCCAATTATGGTGCGGAGTGATACCTTTATCGCCCAAACGGAAATGGCTACAACAACAACTATCTTCCAAAAAGGCGTTAGTTACCCGCTCCCAATTATGGTGCGGAGTGATACCTTTATCGCCCAAACGGAAACGACTACAACAACAACTATCTTCCAAAAATGGCGTTAGTTACCCGCCTCTTTGTGTTTTTTTCTTTTTCGATTCGCCACATCTCATTCGCTTCAGTTCTACAGCTTGGAAGAAACATGTGACTTTAAACTTTTAAACAATGTAAAATGTTTCGAACGTTATGCTGGTGGCCCTGGCCGTTACGGGTGCAATGGGACTGCTTTCCCTCATTGCGTGAATATGACTGGGATTTCATTCCAAGTTGAACTTTCAACGTATCTTTGAGGATCGCAACTCGTGCCAGTTGATGATTGGGACGAGGAGACATCAGATCGTTCAAGTCATCCTTTTTACACTAATTGTGGAACAAGCTTAGATGCCTAAGAGACAGCCAAAACCAGGCTCCCAGAAGGCGTCTGCCACTAAAAGGCGTAAAACACAGCCCAAAAGTACCGGTGACACTCATGACAACCAGCAAACAACAAACTTTAACGAACTATCAATCAATTACGATCTGCCATTCTGCTGGCTGATGCAATTCTCAGAAAATAATCAATGACCACGACATCAAATACCAACACATTTGAGGAACGCAATTTGACAACCTCATCCACTCCGACACCATCAACATCCAGCCTCCAACATTCTACAGATGCACCACCTTTGTTCTTTTCATACAATGTTTTATATAATATGATATGATAACTAGAACAAGGATGCCGTTAGGAAGGAATAAGATTATAGAGAACAAAACTTGATATTATCAAGTTTTGTTCTCTATAATCTTATTCCTTCCAAACGGCATCCTTATTCTAATCATCATCAAGACAATGTGAAAAAATGTCCAATTTCCTGCACTGCTTGTCCATGTACACGCAGTTGATGGCTGTCAAATGAACCAGTAGAACAGTGATCAGCATCATTTTTAGATTTCTTCGCTGCTTTCTCGTCTTATCAAAATGGCGATTATGTTTTGAGGGGGAAAGGTAGATCTGGGCATGTACTTATAATAAATATATATATAAATAAATAATAGTAAAAATTAATCAAAGTATCTCAGTATCTTAGTCTATCTAGCTCAAATATCATTTTGAAGGAGTTAACGATAGCAAAATAATCATCAAAAGCTAGTTATGTGTAAAAAACCCTAGAAAATATTGAGACAAAAAGATTTTCTCCTTTTCACTCAATGTTTACATTAGGTTAGAGAAATTATGTCTAGTTTACGCAAAGTAAACATATAATTAGCGAAATGGAATGAATGAATGAAAAGTATTAAAACCATTAAAGGAAGCAATTACGGAGTGGATATCATTTGAGTATTTTAATTTGATTGTAATGGTGCGTAAAGAGATAAACATTTCAGAGATGTTTACATTTTTTTCTAAATGACCAATGAGGTGGCGGTATGTTAGCTTGGATTATCAAGCTAGGTGTTTTCCTTCAAATTGACCAACGCTAACACTTCTTAAGAAATGAGCGACTTTAAAACGGGTATAAATAAACGTCAAGGACCTTTCTCATCGCCAACTCGTGCTCGATTGTAATATAATCATGGCTTTCCGTTTTCCCACCAATAGGGGAAACACATACATTCATGTCTCTGACACCAAAAAATGCTTCGAGGATGGCAAATACGACTTCACTAAAGTGAAGTCGGTATCGTTTAATAAAGATGAGTTTCTAGAACTGACAAACATGGTGGCGGAATTCCAAAAATAAAACACCATCTTAAGAGGAGAAGAAGTAAAACTTTTTTTTATTGATATACAAATAAGGTAGATATCGTTTTGTTGAGGACTTGTATCTGTAAAACCTAAGTCATTTATTTTTCATAATTCTTTTTCGTCCGTTTTCATTGTGCTGTAAACTGATCTGGTGTTGGACAACACGTCTTTAAAGTATGTCTAGCTGTTGTATCTGTAAAAACTAATTTTTTTACAATTCCTTTTCGTCCGTTTTCATTACAATAAACTGATCTAGTGTTAGGCAATACGTCTTTAAAGTATGTCTAGCTATTGTTTCGATATTTCAAGGACTCCAGGGTGACTTCTCTAAACCCCCTTCCATCATCTGTTAACTAAGTTATTTATTATTTCTGCGTTGGTTTTTCTTCTATTTTTATTCTTCATTTTTGCATCGTCTTTTTTGTGTCGTTTGTTTTTAATTCTTTTTAAGTTCAGATTGATGATGTTTTTTTTTCCTTTAGAACATCCCCTATTCCACCTTGAAATGCCTCAAAACCCGTCTCGTCTTTTATCCGTCTGTTTTTAACATAATATAGCGGTCGAGAATTGACCTGGCAGAGCATTCCATTCGATTAGCATGGACTGCTCTGCCAGGTCATTTATCGTGAGGTATAACAGTAAATAATAATAAGTATTTTGTTTGTTTCCGGTTGAGTTTCTATAAAAAGTTCATTAAGCACTATATTGATGACGAGAGGAGGATTTGAAAAAGTCGGATTGTTGGTATCTTAAGCAGCGGTTAGATGTTGATTAATCTGACGGCGTTGAATCTAAATCTGGATGCTAACAAACCCGAAACATAGAATATGCCATATATGAAATATAGCAACATTCATCTATATGGTCATGCTTTATCCGTTTCAGTCCACACCAATAGTCTCGACGATAACTATGGCAAAAAATGATGTAACAACAAACCCCATCACAATCCCTCGCGGAGGTGTTTCTAAAATTGTCACGTGTAGGGGGATTGGAATTTATTCTTTTTTGTGAGTATATTTCTTTGAATATTTCTTTAAATATTTATTAAAATATTGGATCGATAAACCATCGACTGAATTTATATAGTAAATAACTAAAAAGGTAATAGCAAACATTCTACTTATGTTGCAGTCACCAACGCAAGCACAAACACCTACACAGGTCACCTCGCAACTCTCACAGGTCGCCGCAACAGATGCTGTACAAGATGATAGACTATTTCTTAAGTCTTAGAATATTTCTAAATAATTAAAATGATTTTTAGAATATTGAATAGATAAACAGTCATTTGAATTTATATTCTACTTATGTTGCAGTCACCAATGCAAACACAATCACCTACACAGGTCACCTCGCAACTCTCGCAGGTCGCCTCATACGCCACCTCACCTCACAAGATGCTGTACACGATGCTGAACCCCAGCACTATCTCATAGCGGCTACTGGCTCATTTGACAGCCATCGACTGTGTATACATGGACAGGCAGTGCAGAGAAATTGGGCAAGTCCTGAACTGCGACGAGTTGGCTGGAAAAGAAGATTATGAAGGTTCAATCATCAACCTGGATATCCAGAGGATTGCTTTTCTACGACTACGGGGGACAATCGATCTGCAGAACTTCCCAAATGTACACCACATCACTATAGCTTATGGAGACGTGGATTCGACAAAGTCAAGAACTTCGGAGGGGTCGTAGAATTGGAATGTGGGGAACAGAAGCCAAATATTTGCACGGTTAGCATATTCACATCTTGATACATAATTCCAGTGTTTTTATGCCATTCGCATCGAAAGATATTGTTTTACCTGTGTCTATCCTAAAACTCAATAACCATTTCATGTTACATAAACTAATCTTGATTATAGTTTAAACCATACCCTCTTTACCCATTACAAAACTACGCAATGAATGACTCACAGAAGTTAGGGATCTCATAGATGACCATTTTGAATTTAGATGAAATTCCTATTTGATAGGAAAATATTGCGGGAAAACGAAGAAAGTTCTTGTCATAAACATTTTTTTCATTTTCCTGCTATGATTGAAGAAGTCGTTTTTTCAGTTTACTCAATAAGCGTTAAAAATATGGTATTGCATAAAAGGATATTATTTACTATTCCAGAATGATGATCCAATGACAACACCCGAGACGATCACCAGCATGACTAGAACAACGCCAGCAACAGACCCATGGACCGCAGCCGAAGAGACCACGACAGACAGATGGACAGACAAGATGACGGACGGACGGACGCAAGCCGGACACAGGGCCATGACATAAGCCCCGCTGGCCTTCGGCCAGTGGAGCTAAAAATGAAAATGTAAATAGTTTGAATGATGAAATTAGAATAGAAAAGATTATTCTAGACTCTGCAATTGAAGCAGCTAAAATAATAGACAGTAGGAAAAGTGTAGCAAGTGTAGAAAGTGATAAAAGAATAGTACGGATAAAAGAGGAGAGGACAAAAGAATAGTTAGGATTAATAACGATAAATAAGGTAAGTTGCTTTGTATCGAACTAATTATTACCTAATTGTTATTTTGAGTCAGAAAATAACATTGCCCATAATGATATAACTTGCCCAGAAAATGATAAAATGGGCATAAATGATAAATGATAAAGCGGGCCATCCTTTGCCCAGAAAAATGATAAATGGGGCAAAAAATGATAAATGGGGCCATCCTTCTTATACTACTAAGATACATAGTGCATGCCATGGACCATTATTCAAGGTTCCATATGTCGGAAAGTGTGGAGAGAAAGAATGAGGAGTTGAAAAGAGAGATTAAAATTCACGGAGTCGCGGCGGATAAGAGGCGTGATGAGCTTGAGAAGGAATTGATCGGCTGCATCGGCGCATAGATGATTACAAGTCATTTTTGGCAACGAGTGTAACAGACACCACGTATACAGGTCCACAGTATGATCCATCAAACGTTGACGGTGCAACAACCGTTTAAGAAGCCGGCAAAGAAGGTGGTTTCTAAAGACTCTAAAATAAGCAAATCAGATAGCGGCTGCTTACAAGCGTTGTATCAGCCCATGTCATATGTGGCTTTAAAGACGACGGCAACACCGACTTAAATGCATACTTCAGACTGAACCAGCACCGATAGTGCTAGCACTAAAGACAACGCCATGTTAAACGCGTTATGCGAGCTCGGGAACGTATCACAGGCGGCAACAGTACATGAGCCGAGGGTCTTGTCACGGACAGCCTTAACAACAGCGGTTACAGAGATAAACATTACTGGGAAAAACATGTTTCCTATTATAAAGTTCATTTTTTTTTCAGACTATTACATTTCTAGGGGGATCGATACCCTTTAAAAATACCAAAATTTATGTTTTGGGAGACCAAACAACTAAGATGATACCTAGTGATTGTATCAACATGGAAAAGGGGCCTGGTACCCATATTGTTCTGTCGAGCAAATAATGGTCATATATTGAGACAGACAGGAAGCATCAGTCAAACAAGAGCAGAGGTTATTACCTTTGAAGTGAGTCGCTTTTTTATCGTATTGTGTATTTAAAATATAGTACGATGATGGCTACTTTTGCTATACAAATTCTCTCTATATGTTTTGTATAAAAATATTTTCTAACATAGTGCATTTCTTCGTTTATATATCTAATGAAGTACAGCATTTAAAAGCAATCTACCAAATCTGTATTCATCACAATAAATTTGCCGTACGTGTTATTTGTACAATGTCGTCCTTTGTTGAAGGCCTGATTAATTAGATACTATGGATACAATTCAAAGATTTTTTTTCTGTTTCAGGTACTTTCTGCTTTACAGTCCATTCTAAGAGAGGGCATGGTCCACTTCCAGACGCTAACAATACGGTTGAAGGATATGTCTCTGCCTAATCACTATGAGTATACCGTATCGCTGTATTCTGAGTCAGAAATTACAATATTTCTTTTAAAAAATCACGGGGAATTTCATTTCTGCTCAACATTGATACACGAAATTGGACATGCCTTCACAAACGAAAGAGGAAATGGGGGCACACTGCCAATTGGTATTTGGTGACAACAAAGCTAAGGGCGATTACTGAACAATTTTGTGACTTAAACATTCGGGACAGAAATGGATTCAATATGTGTTCGATGGAGTGTGGGATAAATTAAATTGAAAAATAGATAAACAACAAAAAACTGTTATTGGGTGGGGGTGGGGCATGGTGTGGTGTAAGAAACGGTGATGAAAGAAGACAGCTTCGTGAGATATTCCAAATGTAGAGGATTTGAACTCTTTCCCAAACAACATCTGTGGGGGTCGAGTTTGACGTAAGTTATCATTTAATTCATAATTCTATTATTAATAATATCGCTGTTGATAAATTTCAAGAAAAACTTATTCGTGTTTATTCTTTAAAAAAAAAAAAAAAAAACATCTACTCCTCGTGGAAAAAATAATCGATTATTTTATTTTTTTCCTCATAGGCCTACTTCTTTGTATTTTCTACCGAAAAATAGACCTAAAGAATCCTTCTATGTAAAAGTAATTATTGTGATTTTATTTTCAGCCTAAAAGAAGCTTGTTCAGCCCATTGGAGTCAAGTACTCCAAATACCTCAGAAGGGAGCGTGGAACGTTCTTATGTGGAGGTATGTACTTTTTCCCCTTACTTTTTATCGGGTAATAATAATAATAAAATCTTTATTTAAAGGAGGTAGCCCATTAAGTTGACATGAATGAAAACTTAATTTCAATGAGGCCTTCTGAAACTATAACATGGCAAGTTAAAATCAATAAGAAATTTAGTATGAAAACAACATGAATATGAGTGAATATGGTTTTAACCGTGTGATGCAAATTAGACACGCGGTATGGAGAAATTCGTTCTTTTAATAAATGTCATTGCTGTATAGACTTTTAGTTCTATTAAAATTTGGTTTACCATTCTATTTTTCAGATGTCAACTATCCAGTGGCATGGGGATGCCATCCAAAAAGATGGTCTCTGACCTAGAGGCCACCATCAAAAAACTCCAAAGCAGCTTGGAGAAACTGAAGGCCCAAAAATGAAACTGTTGTAACTGTGTATAATGTGTGTTTGTGTGTGTGCGTTTTTTTCTTTATTATTCATTATTCATTCAATACTTTATTTGTGGTTTCTATTGATAATTCCTGCAGACTATCTACTATGACAATTCAACTTATATAAATGACATAAGAATAAGATAGGCTCACGAAATACTTGTAGTAGGGTCACTTTTGCCATGACTTCATCATAAGCTCCTTTTTATCATGTTCTGACCATGACATGGATTAATGATCTTTCCCTCCAATCTATTGAAATCGAGAACTGACTATCAGTTATTCTTTACCACGTCCATAGAAGAACCCATATTTTTTAAATAAACAGTCAGCCCAGCCAGATTGGATTTGGCCCTGTTATATACTTACATTCGACAGGGACAATTGATTCCAATGACCTACGAAGAAATCAAAGAATAAAACGCCCAAACCATGTCCAGTCTGACATAAGTTCATGTCAAAGCTCACTGAACGCAATGAAGGAGCAAGTTAAATATGTCTTCTCATGCTTTAAACAATGATTTGAACGAAAGAAATCGAGTCTATAATCTATATGCGGACTGTATTAGACTCAATCGAGAAATGTTTGAGTGAGCCAGATCATAGTTTCAGAAAAGGGAAACGATTTGAAAGTACCAAGAGATTAGCGAACGACATCGGGATTCTTGGTTATACAGACAAAACATAATAATAATTAATTTTATTTTTGTTGTGACTTTATTTCCTTTTTTTGTATAAAATGGTAAAGCGTTTCAGTCCACATACTGGATTTATAATATTTGCTGACAGATAAAATGTGTCATTTATAACCCAGCAAAAATCAACCCGAGACATCTGAACATTTAATAACACCACTTCGGCAATATCTTGTTCACATACTCAATAAACGGACTTTGCAACCGAAATTTTAGTATATTCTTTGATCCCTCATTGTTGACATTGTTGGAATTGGCCTAAATAAAAACACGTACTGTTAGCGTTGTAAATTAGGTCATCACCCGATAAACACACGAATGAAATGAAAATTCAATCGAGTTCGTGATGCTGATTATTAAATAAATATTACTGTAAATTAGCTTGCAATATTTCTAAATCCTCTACACTATTCGCTTTACATTACAAGAGAGTATTAGAAGTGAACTATGTGTGTTATCTAAGATCCTTGGTTAATCTCCATACGCGCTTCCGTTGACCTACTTATGGATGCAAAAGTCAAGAGTAACGCTTGCAGTACTAGTCCCCCCTCTGCAATATTGAGACGTTTTGACCATGGCGTTTTCTCAAAGAAGCCGGCATTCTCGTCGAATGCTTTTTAGCGAGCCGGGACTATATGTCCGGGGAGCTAATATCACAGCCCTAGTGTCGGCGTCGCGTCCCGTCTTCACTTGAACTAGAAAACCTGAAGGTCTTGAATCGATCCACAGGCCTGAGATTCTTTTAATATGTAATCCAGGTGTTGATTAAATAGTGGAAACAAAGTCACAATTAGCATTTTTTTTTTCAAATTGAAAGGCATATAACTGGGGATTTAACTCCCATCAAGCTAAGAATCACACTAATGCAAAATCTTAACTTCCTCTACATTATGTTTGAAGTGCTTGTTCAATATTTGTAGATAATACAGAGAGTAAACACAAAGTCGAAAATAGCAGTTTTGTCTAACTCTGGGGCACATAAAACAGGATTTAAGATTAAAATGAAGCTGAAAATTATATCCATGCAAGATCTTTTGGCCGGTAAGATTATGTGAAAGATTCATATTGATTGGGGCTGTTTGAGTAAAAATAAGGTCTAAAATGGTAATTTTGTCAATTTCAAGGGGACATAACTCATGATGTAAAATTCAGATTAAGCTGAAAATTACACTCTTGCAAGAACTTATGTTCACAAAAATTTTGTCAATGTCCTGTCTTGATATGTCAATATTTGTAGTTGCTAGAGTGAAAACAAAGTCAAAATAAAGCCGAAAATGACAATGTTGTCAATTTCAAGGTCACATAACTCATGATATAAAATCAAGCTGAAAATTATACCAAGGCAAGATCTTATTGTCATCAACATTCTTTTAAATTTTTGTCTTAATTGGTAAATATTTAACTCATGAATTCCGATCAAGCTGAAAATTGCACTCAATTAAAATTCCATTGTCATTAACAATTTGACCAAGTTTTGTCTTGATAGGTTGATATTTGTAAGTACTAGAGTGAAAATAAAGTAAAAAAAAGCCATTTTTTTTAATTCAAGGGCAAATAACTCAAAACTTTCTGGTTCAATAAGCACCAATTGAAAGCATCTGATAGAGGACCACAAAAGGATCATTCCTGTGAAGTTTGATTGAAATCCATCCAGTAGTTTCTGAGGAGAAGATTTCTAAAGAAAAAGTTGACGACAGGATTCACAGACGGACGCACGCACGCACAACGGACACAGCGACATTACAATAGCCCGCTGGCCTGAAGGCCAGTGGAGCTAAACATTTTAACCTGGTCTATATCTCAGGCACTATTAGAGATACAGCCTTGATATTTCATACATGGATACATCTCGACAAGACCTTTCATTTGGGACCATGACCTTTGACCTAGTGACCTTGGAGTTTGACCTACTTTTGAAAAACTTTAAACTGGCCTATATCTCATGCACCATTATTGATAGAGCCTTGATATTTCACACATGGATACCTCCTGCCAAGACCTTCTCATTTGGGACCATGACCCTTGACCTTGTGACCTTGAAGTTTGACCTACTTTTACAAAGAAAAAGCTGTTTTTGTGACAAGCTCCCGTATAGGCGAGTTACGTTGTCCGCGGACAACTCTTGTTCGATTTGGACATGGACGATGTGAGAGGCTAAAAAAACTTTTCGACATGTTGGTGTAAAACTGACTGATTTGTAAGTCAATCACCTTGCAGGTTTTACCTTTAACATATTTGTACCTTAGCAAGTAAGAATATCATAAGATTGACCGCATTTGTATATCATTCCAATTTGGAATGCACTAAAACCGAGAAGTTCTTAGACTGTCGATATTTTATCTATCAAACGTAATCGACAAGCTTTTATAGGTACCCAAACGTATATCAAACCCGGCACTTAACCAATTCCCACGTGAACGTCTTTGGCATAAAAATATTATATGGTTCAATTTTTTTCAAGCTTCGCAATACTGCTTATATATTTACCTACATATCCAATGTAATCTTATATATTATTGAAATAATTATATTTTCCGCACTTTCTTCAAAGCTATGAAGTAGTTTCACATAATAACTAGACAACAAGGGAGCAGAATCTTACTCCTCTAAACATATCATAATGAATCGGTTGGTGACATGACAATTCTGGATTTAAAAAAAAGTACCAAACTTAGATTTTGTCACTTTTCAACAAAAACCTTGAAATTGTAACTTGTTTTAAGCTGCAGTTACAAGGTTTTTTAGCTCCACTGGCCGAAGGCCGTGTGTGTGTCCGTCCGTGCGTTATTTTTTTATTTAAAATCTTCTCCTCTCAAACCAGTGGGCCAATTGTGACCAAACTTGGCAGGAATCTTCCTTGGGTCACCCTTTACTTAAATTGTTCAAAGAACTTTGATTGGTCCATACATGTGGGCGTGGCAGGGCGGGTCTTATCCGACTTTAAGAAATCACAAAATAATTATTTAAAAATCAACCATTTGGCCAATTTTGACCAAACTTGACAGAAGGTACATTGGGTAACTCTTAACATAAATTGTGTGTAGAATTTTGATTGGTCCATAAATGTGGGTGTGGCAGGGCAGGGCTTATCGGACTTAGACAAATCACAAAATAGTTCTTTCAAAAAAATCTTCTCCTCTCAAACCGGCAGGCCAATTTTGACTTAACTTTGCAGGAATGCTCATTGGGTGACCCTTTATTCAAATTGTTCAAAGAATTTTGATTGGGGGTGGCTTAGAGAAATCACAAAATAATTATTTTAAAAATCAACTATTTGGCCAATTGTGACCAAATTTGGCAGAGATTTACCTTGGGTGACCCTTTACTGAGATAGTCGGTGAAATGTTGATTGGTCCATTAATGTGGGTGTGGCAGGGCGGGGCTTATCAGACTTACAGAAATCACAAAATATTTTTTTTTAATTTCATCCATTCTGCCAATTTTGACCAAACTTGGCAGAAATTACCTTGGGTAGCTCTTTACTTAAATTGTCAGTGAAATTTTGATTGGTCCATAAATGTGGGCGTGGCAGGGCGGGGCTTATCAGACCCATTGGAGAAATCACAAAATAATTCTTTATAAAGCAACCAATGGGCCAATGTAGACCAATTTTGGCAGTAATTTTCCTTGGGTGGCCCTTAATTCAAATTGTTTATGAATTTTTAATTAACCCATTAATGTGGACGTGGCAGGCAGGGCTTATCAGAATGGGAGAAATCACGAAATTATTCTTTTAAAACAACCATTTGATCAATATATTACAAACTTGGCAGAAATGTCATCGGGTAGTCCTTACTTTATTAGTGAAATTTTGATTGGTCTATAAATATGGATACCCGGCCGCGGCTAATACCCTTTCTGACAAAATTGTCTCCCACCAATGGGTTTGAAATCGTTAACCTAAGTGGGCGAGCAGCTGGAGGCTCGGTAAGGGTGTTGTGCTAGTACTGGTTTGAGAAACAACAGGAATCCATGGGTAGGTGCTCCAGCCGCCGCGATATGACCCTGGTAGTTGAAAACGGCGTAAAACCCCAATAAACTCAAACTCAAACTATAAATATTGATGTAGTTGGCAGGGCTTATCAGACTTGGAAAAAACATGAAATATTTTTTTTAAAATTAATTCAATGGGCCAATTCAGTCCAAACTTTGCAGAAATGTTCCTTGTGCAACCCAGCTCAGGATAAGGCAGTGCAAGGCTTACAAGAAATCATGAGATAATTCTTACACTATATAGCCAGTGGAGCGATTCAGGCCCTCTTGGGCATCTTGATGTTGAAATGCATCGCCCCTAAATATGTTGTTGAAAACAACTTAATCCAAACTTATGGCAATAAAACTTTTTTGGTCATGCTTAATAACAATCCCTGGTTGAAGCAAAAATACCCTTCAATTTCAGAGATTGACTTTTCATTTAAGCCTCTTTTCTATATACTGATTCACCACATCGTTCTGGTCATTCATGATCTTCAGATGTAGGGTTTTACTTTGGCTCTGTGACAACATGCGTTGTCTTGAACCACATGCCGCACGACGACAAACTAGCTGACTACCTTCCATAATCAGTGTTTTTTACAGTGCATACATTTGTAGGCTACAACCATTCACCTCAGTGGTGGTGTCAAGGTTTGTAAGATCCTCTTTGACATTTGTCAGTTCAGGGATTGGGATGAATGCTGTATCGGTCGTACTTTTTAATTTTGTTTCACCGCCAAAAGTGGCAGAAAGGACATTTTTGATAGTATATGATTGACCAGTAACTAATTTATCTATGTTCCTCTCCCACAAAGGGAATTTCATGACTCTAGAAGAATCGGCCACTAATGCAGTTCTGAGCTGCTTCAATCCATGTTTAGTTGATATTTGTTGTACATCATCAAAAAACCCTAGGGATTGCAAATTCATGGTGCACTAAAACAAATAAAAAAGGTTAACACGAATCCATACTGTGAAGGAAATTCTTAGGGGTAATCGAATTTAATAGCGCTTGTTTATATAGTAGATTCATTTGTCATTCCCATTTAGGAATATAATGCATGGCATTGCTCCAGGAATTTGTCAGTGCTGGCGACCTAGGACGATGCATGGCATTGCTCTAGCAAATTAACGTACATCATTAAGAATTCCAAGATAACATTTTGATTATTGTTTGAGTAACCCTTTTGTTTTACATCCCAATTGTTTCTTTTGAAGGACAGAATAATTATGATAATAAAAAAAGCATCATAAGAAGTAAAAGTAATGCCAGAAAGAGAATTAATTTAAAGGAGTAGAAAGTACATTCTAAATAAGTCACTACCTTTATATATATTTTACAGAAATAAATATAATGACACACGCTATAAATGTTACTACAATGTAATCGCAGTAGCCATCACGTTCTTCGGGGTTCGATCGTAGGTAGTCGCACTCGATTATGGTAGATCGTTAGGAAAAATAATTCGATTTGAAGTCGTCATAAGCAATCCAATTGCGAGGTAATGGGTGTCCCTAAAGGTAGCGGATGTCGTACGTAAATCCAGTCACATTTCCGGCCCAGACCGCTTTAGGGATCGCCGTTGATCAACATGTTCTTAACGTTCTCAAGGCCGCCGGAGAACGCCTTTCCGGCATCGGATTGAGGGTTCCGAAATACACCAGCCGGTGACAGATCCTTGTGGCTGATTCAATTACAATGTCCATTGAAAATTCGTTTATGACCCGGTCTGGGACATTAGGCAGCCGAGCCCGAAGTAAATGTTCTGCCACTCTGGAGACGTCATTTATTATTTGACCTCAATTTAATTTCATTATTCATAATCCAAATCAAATTCTTATGCAATGTATAATCCAAATTCTAATGCGAACAACGGTTTAATGAGGGGTAGCCAGCAACAACCACTTGTGCAAGCCTCCATTATGATAAGGATAGTAAAATAATTTCTGGTATTAACTGTTGGTAGGGCATAAAGGGCGAATGTCAGACGCGTTTAAGATACGAGCAAGGCCAACCAGTTTGTTTCAAAAAGATGTTGCATTACGGGAAACGGGTCTTTCTATGTCCGTGATATAAAACGAATCTCATTTCCCACTAAAATGTTAATTACGCATAAGTATCTAGTACTTACAGAATAAACAGCATTTTTTACGTCACATAATTACAAGTTTACTTGGCTACAAGACTCAATTTGTTTATCGTTGAGTAGAAGATAATTTGAACGTGTCTTATCAATAGGGATTCCAGAAGCCTCCAATCTTAGAGAGGCTAATATACCAAATTGTTGTGACTCATTAATTAGTACAGGTGATTGTGTAGGTATAGTTATAACCTTGTTAAATGCATGCAGTTTGTCTTTTATTATCATGGGGATTGTCAGAACTGAGATAATTCTGCCATTCCAAAAGTATGTAGAACCCGTAAGATACCTGTGATACATATAAATGTCTTTCTTAGGGTCACAAATTAATGAGGGACTCGTAATGAATTCATTGAAAAGAAAAACACTCACAACCTTTACTTGGACACCGAGAAAAATACTCAAATGCAGCAATATCTGCTAGGCCTAATGGTTGCTCATTGGTCACTTGGACATGTCTACATAAGGCCTTAGCCATTTTTTTACTCATTTCTCCTTTTTCCGGACATATTTGTAGAAATTATCTCGGACCATTTTGTGTTCTAAAACCATTTCAACATTGCCTTTTCCGTTCCTATTTTTTCTCACATTTTCCCATTCTTCTGAGCTACACTTTTGTAAACTTGCCTAACTGACCGCTATAGATCTAGCCTTGCAGAGATTATTCACATTTTCAATAGTAACAACATATTTTTTTTAAATCTAAGGAAGTTTTTTTTAACTTTGATGCTTGATAATCAGCATTTTCTCCTTTTGTCTCAATATTTTCAATGCTATATAGTACACACATCTTACTTTATTAACGATAGTTTTGTTGCATTTAGCAGCTTTCAAATGGGACGATTCTTTAGTTCGCCGTTTGGGAAAGGGTTAAAAGGAATCCATCTTAAACAAGAGGGCCAAGATGGCCCTAGATCGCTCACCTGAATACATAGTTGAGATAATAATATGACCATGAAATCAATCTTATAACATAACAAGAATATAAAAGAATGACAATGACAATTTTGCCAAATTCAAAGGCATAAAACTAAGGACTTTCTGTTCTGAAACAATATGGAAAGGGCTTAAACCTTGGCTGGGAAAGGGCTTAATCTTTACCATGACAGAAAAGAAATATACTGTTCTATTTTGAAATAGCGCGGCAAGATGAGAAAATGCTGATTATCAGCCTTTTCTTCATTTGACTCAATAATTCCCCAAGCTTTTTTAAAAGGGACATCATAGGAAAGAGTTAAGACATTAAGATTAAATGTAGCTCTATCCTTTATCAGATAACAGCTCCATTATCAGATAAGCCAGTCCTTTATTTATTTTGGACGGTCTATTATTGACTTTAGACAGTCTAACTATTTACTTAAGCAATGATTGCTGATAAGCTGATACCTGGTCAAAATAAATTTGTCTGAATTCCTCACTTGAAAATTCCCAAACCCACAACATAGGGCTTCTTTGCTTGTAAAGTGATGGTTTGAACAAATTTCACAATGATTGAGCAAATATTGTAATAAATTCTTACAGCAAAAACAAGATTTGACCCACTGACCCAGTTTTTGACCTTGCATGACCCAAGTTTTCAATGACCTACAGAGTACAGACATCATCAAAATAAACGTCCTGAGCAATTTTCAAAATAATTAAGCCAAAATTGGAACTTCGATTGCAAAAAGAAGGGATTCATTACCTTTGACCTTGTGACCTAGTTTTTGACCTCACACAACAAACTTTTTAAATGGACCTAAATATCCAAAAGAAAAAAAAACATTCTGAGCCATTTAACAAGATTTTAGCCAAAGTTGGCACTTCTTGACTAATAAATGGAATTCTTGATATTTGACCTTGTGCACTAGTTTTTAACCTTGCATGACAAACTTTTTACATGACCTTTATATCATTAAAAAAACAACATTCTTAGCAATTTTCATAATAATTTGGCCAAAAATGGGCACTTCTGAGCAAAAAGAAGGATTTTATCAAACAGACCTAGTGACCTCATTTTTGACCTCACATGACCCAATTTTTTAAAGAACCTAGATATCCACCAAAAATACATTCTGAGCAATTTTCACAAGATTTGAGCCAAAGGTAGCACTTTTAGAGCAAAAAGAAGGATTTTAAATCATTTGACCTAGTGACCTACATTTTGACCTGGCATGACCTCCTTTTCAAAATGACCTAGATATCATCAAGACAAAGATTCTGGTCAACTTTCACAATGATTGAGTCAATACTGTGACTCCTAGAGCAAAATAAGATTTGACCTAGTGACCTACTTTTTGAGCCCATTCTGACCCCGATCCCAATTCTTTGAAGTATTTTGAAAAAGGATGACCCAAGGATCATATCTGTGAAATTTCATCCAATTCTGCCCAGCACTTTAGGAGTAGAAGATTTTTTTATGATTGTGGACGGACGGACGGACGGACAGACAGACGGACGCCGGACAACAGACCGATCACAATAGCTCACCTTGAGCACTTCGTGCTCAGGTGAGCTAAAAAGGAGAAAGGGCCTATATTTCCCAATTGTTTTCGTCTGTATGCAGTGATCGGCACTAACCACAGTCAATTTTGTGCGATTTCGATTTTTTCTTCCGATGGAAAATTTTCACTTACTTCGCTTGCTTTAAAGGAGACAAGCGTATATAAGCCGCTCTCGGACTGCAATATAGCGTTGAAATACTTGTTGTTGTTTCTTGATTTTCGAACAGATGAAAGCGCTGATGTATCTCGCATCTAATACATTCAAACCTTGGCCTTTAGCCTTTAGCTCTGTAGAACCATTGAAGTGTTTTAAAATAGATTGTCTCCTACATTCTTTCGTTTTAATAATATCTTTTACTTCCTGATCCACATTGCCAAGCTGGTACTGATTGCACAAAATGAGCGCAAGGGAGCTCCTACCGTATCTCCCACAGCGACCTGTTTGCTGAACGAAGTCAATTATAGATTAAGGAGGTCCACACAGAATAACATTTGAATAGCCCAAAACATCCACACCCATGCCTAATGCACTAGTTGCAATAACTATTCTTAATTTACTTTCTGTACTTAATGATGTTAATATGGCCTTTTTCTCATCTGGTGTTTCAGAATGAAACATTTCAGTAATACATTGGCTTTCCAACTCTCCAGTTAAAAAGTCAAAAAATTCTCCAACAACTTGAATTGAATTACAAGGTATGATGGACCGTGGGAATGTTTTTTGTTCATAATTTAAACATCGACCAACCAGAACAACGCTCTAATAACTGACTTCTCTGTCCTCCGCACACTGTATTTAATATTTGTTCTGTTAGGAGAAATGCTAACTGTAACTGCATTTTCTAATTTAAGTGATGAAAACACTTCTTTCTTCAGAGTTAATGTACTTGTTGCACTTAGGGCCATTCTGGAATACACCTGGTTAATGAAAATGTCTGAAATTTTCTTTTTTTTTCACATATTGATTTCTGACAATGGACAAACAAATCCTTCCCATACTTAGTATTTTTGTATTCATCCAGGTATGTGTTGCTATTGCGCCCAATATGACCCTAGTAGTCGACGGGCCTTAAAACACCATTCATTCATTCATTCATTCCCATACTTAACGAAATTTTTGTTTTCCATTTCTGTCAAAGACTCATTGGTTATTTGTAGACAGAATTTATACAGCTTGTCCGTCACATTTGTTAGTCCATGTGTTCTTTGTTGCTTTTGCTCTATCTCTATCAATGGTTCTGGGTCTGATGTGTTTTCCTTCAGAAATTCTTCATCTTCTGTAAGAAGACATAGAATTTGGACTACTTGTTTTGAATACATGTATGATGATTGTCCCTCATGTGTTCTTGAAAACAGCAAATATTTCTGACGGGCCTGATATTTTTTCCTGAGTTTTGTAATGCAATAACCTGCTACATACCGCACCCTTGCCTTTGAGGAATCTAAGTGTTCTGTAACAAACCGCTGTTGGGCTTTGTATGTGCTTGCTGATATTAGGTTGACCTTTTCTCTCAAGAAATACAATTTAATACACCCCAGAACTTTGTAGCATATTGTATAGTGTACATCACTAATACTTCCTTCTTTTTCATTTTCAAACAATAAAATGCAATTGAGTCTGTTTTCTGTTCTAGAGGTATGAATGTGAACTTGTCTCTGAATTCGTTCATTATCTTCTCTGGAATACTTGATGTTATTGATTGTTTGTCTTCGGATATAACTTTTGCAAGGTCTCTCAATTTCACAAACAATTATTTTACAAACATCACTAACAAAGATCTGTCCATGTTTGTGATGATTTCATTTGTGTTTCTGTGTGATGTTTTTATTTCATTAGCTCACCTGAGCACGAATGAATGGACTGTAACCCAGACCAAATACTGAAGCATGACTATGGCTTTCACAAAGAAATAAAACATACAAACCTGTACAGTAGTCCTACTAGTTGCGGAGAGAGAAGTTACGTTCTTGTAGGTATTGGAGACTACATTTGTAACTGAAATGTAGTCACCAGGTCTTACATCTGTTGTCGTCTGATTTCTCCATAGAGTAATCTTACAGACCTGGTTCATCGGGTCAGACAGTTGAATATTTGTAATCGGAACCTCCTCCCCATTTACATTTACCATCCTCATTGCTTCTTTCTACAATTATTGGATTAAACCAATTGAAATATAGATGAACAAGCCATTTTGGAAGTAAAGGATGTTGGCAAAGAAATAATTGTTTCCAATATATTATCAGCAGTTTCATCGTTTGTTTCAATGATTTCCACGCCTTTTCTATTAGATAAATTGTGGAGAGTGGACAGTTTTTTGGCATGTTGGAACAAGAGTGCCATGGTCACAATATGTGCCGCCCCAGAGACTAAGTTTTAAGGGGGCATAATTCAGGCAAACAAAGCCGTCATAGACGGATTATGCTCCCCGAAAAAAATGTTTGTCACAAAATAAAACCTATATGCTCCCCTGAATTTTTTTCAGGGAGCTCAAAAATCAATAAACCATTAAACCCTTCTTTCATGCACATCTACCAATTAAGGCGATAACATTAACAAAGTTTCAAAAAGATCCAACCAGAAAGTTAGGAGGAGTTGCATTGCAAGAAAAATAGATGCACATAAAGACAGACGTACAGACAGAGAGGATAATGCCAATATATGACTGCCTAAGGCTGCTTATAAAAACTTTGTACTGAAAACTTTACAATCAGGGTTGCAACTTGTCAGAGGAAACGAAAACCCGTGACTATTCCATGACAAAATTGAAAAAAAAATCCTGATGTTTTTCTTCCGGTGATTTCGCAGTAACTGAGACAATTTTTAGAGGCAATGATGAAATCATAAATTTTATTATTTTATGGTACAGCATCTTATTTTTTCAAAATTCCCTGACATATTCCAATATTTCCAAATTTCCCTGACAGTTTACAAGATTACCTGACAATTCTCTGACCTTGAAAAAAACAAGATGTGTTTGTGAAACATGAATGCCCCCAAAATGGCTATTTTCCTAAAATGTTAAGTTTTCTTGTTTAAAATTGATTATGGTTACTAGCTGACTTTGAGGAAGGTCATATTGTATGGATCAGATATATATTGAAAGGAAGTTACATACAACATTTCAGCTTTGTATGTCAAATACTTTTGGAGAAATGGCAAAATGTTAAGTTTTCGGACAGACAGACAGAAGGACATGACTAAAACAATATGTCGTATATTTTGATCATTGTGCACTTTTCTCCGTCAGAGCCTGCACACCACATTGATGTTTTCATTTCCCCATTTCTGTTCCTGTATACCTCACGATAAATGACCTGGCAGAGCAGCCCATACTAATCGAATAGAATGCTCTGCCAGGTCAATTCTCGTCATCTATAGCTTTCTGGCAATTTTGTGGCAACAATCTTTATTTTTATTGCTTTGGGGTAAGGAGTAGCCATCTGAAATTGTATAAACATACTGTTATCACAAAGAAAGTTTGAGGTAGCTAAAACCCCTAATATGAATTGTTCAATAACATGACTTTGAACAATTGAATAGTGGGCTCCTTTCTGATCAGGAAGAAACAAGGGTACATAAACTAATTATAATAAACACTTACATAATGATGATACTTTTTGACATCCTAAAGAACAAAGTTTTTAAAATCTTAGTAGAACATTGCAACAAATTGTAGCAAGTATATTCTTCATTTCCACTAAGTGTTCTACCAAGAAAGAGTGAACATAATTAAAAGTTCACTCATTTGAAATCATTGTCTGCTATAACACAGTTTACAAAAATTCTATTTTTAATAACTTCCATTGTGTCATTTGTGGCAATTTTTGAAGTGGATTACCCTTAAATATTGCTGTTTGGAAAAGAATTAAAAACAATTTTTTCTTTTCATTCAATGTTTTGTCCTTTTTTCTTCAATTTAAAGACTTAACAGGCAAAAAGTGTACATTCTATTCCATTTTTTAACAATGTCTGCACCATTGCAGAAATAGATAGTCACGCTATCTTTCTCAAGAATGAAGTTTTCGATTTCATCCGTAGTTTTGTTAGTGAGGTTGTGCATAGAGCAAAACTCCTGCAACTGTTCCTGAAACATTATGAACTTTTTTATCTCATTGTCCTGATCGATCAGCTGTAGATTAATAGTGGTTGACTCTGTTCGGGAGCACACTTTTTGTTTCGCGTTACACGCTTCACACTTAACTAATGTAGCATTTGCTACATGTTCAATTGATTTATTGCAATTCAAACAGCGAATGGATTTTTTGACGGAGCGACTGATTATGCTCCCAGTGGCTCCTTCCAATTCCTGCTCATCTACTATGACATTTTGTAGTGGAGTGATGCTGGAAATAGTAGTGTTGGATGTGGAAGACAGCTGAGCGTTTTCCTGAAGAGATAAAAAGCAAGAAAAACATTGAATAGTTAATTCTTTTAGCCCTTTCCCAAATGACAAACATTTGTTAATGCTCAAATTCAAAAGCTTTAAAGATTTGCAGACGATGTAGAGAGTTGTGTACAGTCTCAATATTGTCTCAATGCCCTCTACCAAAATACTTCACATTATTGTGATAAAAGAAAAATTGGCCCTATGTTGTGGGGTACAAGGTTTCACACAGAAACATAGTTTTTTCAAAGACTGTTTGGCCTAGAATCTTGAAATTGTGCATGAATGTACATCTCATAGACCTCTAACAGAATGCTTAAAAATCATCACATTGCAAGGAAAGAAGCCATATGTTGTGGGTTTTGGAATTTTCTAGTGAGGAATTATTTCAACCAGGTAGATTTTATCACTGATATCATATTGCTAAAATAAACACTGCCTGGAGCATCATAATCTCTGCTAGAGGCACTTAATATGTTTGTTTATTTTAGGGATCAACTAAATGTTTTAATCCTTTCCTGAAAAGACCTTGTTTTGAAATCCTCATTAGAAAAGGCTTGGGAAATTAATGAGTCAGATAAAGAATATGCTGATAAAAAGCATTGTCTCCTCTTAATATTTTATATGCTAGTTTATTGTAAATGAATCCTATTTGTATCGCTGTCAATTTTGTCTTCTGAGCTTTCAAATTGGAACGGTCTATTTTCTTTTTGTATGGGAAAGCATTATGCCCTTTTCTACCATACTCAGGTTTGCTTCACTGACAGGAAAGGCATGGAAAATGTTATGGTAAAAGAAGAAAATGTTGATAATCTGTGTTTTCTCATTTTGCCTCATTATTTTCTTTGCAGTTTTATATATGAATGCTGTCTTTGTCAACATCTGTTTTATCATCTGCAGCAGCTTTTAATTATATCTGCTTTTATGTTATGCTGTAAGGTTTAACCATAACCACATCCTTACTGTTCAATGAATATTTCCCCTATGTTGTGGGTTCCATATGAAATAATAGAGGGCAATGTTTGACAATTCTTTCAAATTGTAAGGCCTGAGGAGAATTTGTTTGCCTAGTTTAATGACTATTAAAATTATTCCTATGCTGTAGGCTCTTGCATTTTATACAGGAAAAAGTGCATATAAGGTGTGTGTTTTGTATTGTCTTGTTAAACGGCATAGTTTAAGTTATCATTACGCTTTGAAAATAAGCTCTACCACGAGGTATTCTAGATTTGAAAAAGAGGGAAAAGGTTTAGAATTGTATAAGAATTTCCAAACCTTAAGTTATATGGATACTAAATATTATAGACCAATGACATCTTCCCAAATGCATCGAATTGTCTATGTGCAATGGAAATTCAGCAATATGTTGTGGGGTTTCTGATTTTAAATACTGATATAGTGAAAAGTCTTTGACTATCTTTTCCCAAATTGTGCTTTGAAATTGAGTGTACTATTGTCATGTGACTCCTTTTCAAAATCCTTGGAGATTTAAAAGGTTTGCTTAAAGTATGTCTCAGGTGAGCGATATAGGACCATCTTGGTCCTCTTGTTTTCGAGAAACCGAGTCCTGGTCTTGATTTCTCCAAAAAACTTAAGTACGTTCGGAGACTCTAATCTGAGCACCGTGCTCAAATCACAAAAAATCCATATGAATTTCAATCGAATACCCTTCAACGTTGGAGAGTATTCGTTAAAGTTGAGCATGTTTTCATGAGTATGTACCTAGGTTTTGAGAAACCGGAAAGGGTCGATAGAAATAGTTTATTACTTGAAATTTGGTACATGTAATAATCATTATCATGCTTTTAAATGCATTCTCTTTTATGACTTTATATGTGGACTTAGTCAAGCAAACTAGAATTTTTAAAGAGAATAAGTGATTTTGGAATACAACTATGTCGTTTCCATTCAACAGGACAAAGAAAAGCTGTAATAGGGCGTACAAAAAGAGAACCACCCAGTTCAAAAGGGGTCCGCCCCAACCCAGCAACTACAAAATTGAGCGTGAAATTCTACCAGAGCCTGTAGCATCGACTTAGGTACTTCACCAAAGCAACATCGACCAACCAGTAAAGAGGCAGAGGACTTGGCGGAAATGTCAACTTCTGTGGATCTGCCGTATTCTCTACGGCCGATACAGGTTCCCGAACAGGATGAATTGACCGATAACACAAATGTCGAGGAAAATGTAATAGCCGGGCTGAAAAATGTTGTGCAACTGGTCAAAAGAACACACGGCTTTACCTGCAAGAAACCCAAAGTAAGTGTGCATATTGTTGACCGAATCGGTTTGTGCGTTTCATTTGTGGTTAAATGCAGTAGCTTTTAGCTGGAATGAATGAATAAATAGTGTTTTAAAGGCCGTCGACTACTTAGGTCCTATTGGGCGCAATACCAACACGTAACAGAATTACTGGTATGTAAATAGTTACATAAACACCCAGAAAGGTAAAGTTTAGTGATAATATATCTAATTCAAGAATAGATAATGTTACCTTGTATTAAATTTACCAATACTATACTAGCTTTAGCTTTAGGCTGGAACCCATCAGAATGTCTGATACAAATAAAGAGGGCCAGAGGCTCACCTGCAGGTGCATTGAATGAAATGGCAATGCTACCCACACTTAAAACAAAACTTGGCCTGTCCGACGTATCAATAGTTCTTACATGTTTAAATGTCAAAGCCTCCTGTAAATATTCAATGCAGTCTAAACTAAACACAATGTACGACAAAATGACAGATTTGAAATTCAAATGGAGTCAAATCAGGAGTACTTGAAACATGTGACCTCTTTGCTTCCATCCCAACTGGAATTGACACTCAATATTATGTATCATACCCAAGCCGTCCGCAAGGGGGCAGTGAAAAGGCAGATCAGAGCGTTGCTCCCCTTATAGAGCATACAACAAGACGGAAGCTTCAGATCGCTGTTGGTGTAGCAAATAAAGTTTTATAAACATTGCCGATTGAAGGGCTGTGACCATACAAGCACGAAATGTAGAAACAAGAGGGCCATGATGGCCCTGTAACGCTCCACTGGCTTTTAGACTTTACACTCTAAGACTACGAAATTCTTCAAGGAATACAAAGGAGTAGATTGGTTGAAATTGGTCCAGTAGTTTGGGAGAAAGGGGTTTTAAAAGATTTTTTGAAAAAATAATCAATTTATTCACACAGGAATCTTCTTTACATGAACCTCTTCTAAATTCCTTAAATTTTTAATCATTTATACTTCAATTATTTTTAATAGGTTATATGCCTTATGAATTTTCCGGTCGGGTGGACTCGGACCTGGGTGACCTCTGATCTGGGAGGAGCCTATGTCCATTCGTGCTCACGTCGGATTATTCGACGAGGTGCATTGGTATTGATATGATTTTCCGGTCGGGTGGACTCGGACATGGGTGTTCTCTGATCTGGGAGAAGCCCATGTCTATTCGTGCTCATGTCACCCCCAGCTGTGGAGGGGGATTAGAAATATCCCGGCTGCCCTGTCCTGTAGCAAATGGTAAGACCCCAAGCAAAGGACAGTGTGTCTGTAACGGACCCGCTTGTTGGCCGTGAGTGGATACTCGTAAGCCGGAAAAGGGGATCCTGGTCAGTTGAGGGAAGCTCAGGGCTCTCCAGCTTCCCAACACGCTGGCTTTGGCCTCGGCTTCGGTGTAAACGGGAGCTTAGATGGGCCCGGTCTAAGCAATCGGCTGGTCGCTTTAGACGAGGACTATTTGTTTGTACCAATGCGCCATTTCGCCCAATGACTCGAAATTGCATATGTTATACAATTTCTTGTGTCACTTGTTATGTTATGATCAACTGTCTTGGTTTGTTTTCGTCTATATAGGCTCATGGGTTAATTGAGTTGATTGAATGCCTTGATCGGCGTTGAAATGCATGATTGGTCTTAGTTTTGAAGTCTTGTCATGTATGTCTTTGCCGCACTTGTCTGTTTGGTCGGCTTGAGTATATCATCTGGGTATCCCTGGCATGGGGAGCTGGATATCCGCTCCGTTTCCATGTCCCCTTGTAGGACTCCGTGGTGGGTTGGGGAACCCAGATGATGAATGCCAATCTTCAAACATGGATTCTAAAACTTTTAAACGGACACGCTCGGAAATTGACTCGGATTCGGAAAACTCATCATGCAAAAGCTCATTCCCAAGATATCTATTAATTGAATCGACTGATGATGGTACAGCTTTATCGACCTTGTCACCTTTTGTGATAAATAAATGCATGCTGTCATATGCTGGCGAGCCAAAATCAATTAAGAAGTTGAAATCTGGTGCTCTTCTTGTTGAAGTCGACAAGAAGTCGCACGCGGACAATCTTTTGAAATTGAAAAAGTTTTTTGACATACCAGCTAAGTGTACGGAACACCCCACTTTGAATTCATCCAAAGGTCTTATCCGCTGCCCTGATCTGCAGGGGGTATCGGAGGATGAAATTGTCAAGGAACTGACCTCACAACATGTTATAGCAGCTCGGAGGATTCACATTTTCAAAGAAGGAAAGCGAAAACCGACAAACACCATTGTCCTTACGTTTAAAACGGCATTGCTTCCAAAATCTTTGAAAGTAGGATACTTAAAGGTTAACGTTGAACTGTACATTCCAAACCCGCTTCAGTGTTACTCTTGTTTTAAGTTCGGGCATCACGAGAAGAATTGTAAAAGTGCATTCGATCTCTGTCACCGTTGCTGTGAGTCACCTGAGACGCATGACTACCACAATTGTAGCAACACACCTGAGTGTCACAATTGTGGTGAAGCTCACAAGTCAACTTCTCGTGTATGTTCCCACTGGAAGCGGGAAAAAGAAATAGTTACAGTGAAATGTCGGGAAGGCCTGTCATTTTTCGAAGCTAGAAAAATTGTTGATAGCCGTATGAACCTAACTACATCATACGCGCAAGCTACGAAGAGCAACTCGAACAAAACGGAGAGTGATTGTGAAAACTGCAAGAACCTCTTCAGTAAATTGTGCATTCTCTTTCCTGAGAAGAAGGAAGAGATTTCACAATTATTCTCTCCGTCCAAATCTTCAACGGTTTCCTCTTCTAGTCCTGACACGCCCCAACCATCAAGTAAAACTCCTGAGCCAAAAGTAACTACAGTCAGTCCACCAACTCCTGCTCCAGCCGTCAAAAATGTACCAAAACCGAATTCTAAGTACGATTCTAAATCTTCAAGTAATGAAATACCTAACCAATCTAGCCGTGAATCAGTAAATCAGAATCGAAGGCCTGGACCTTCGAAGCTGGTGATCTCGGATCGCCAGCCCAAAGGGTCACAGGACCCTATCAAACAATATAATCGGTTCGAATGTCTTGAGGAAGACATGATGACCGATGACCATGCAAATTCCAGAAAGAATAAGCAAGGTAGTACCATTATCAAACTAAATAAATGAGTAACTATAGACTTCCATTACTGTGTGGTATATTTTTAATTTTATTGTCTATCATGGCGAATACTATTATCCAATGGAATTGCCGAAGTATCAAATCGAATTTCGAGGAACTCAACCTTTTAGTCTCGAAAGAAAAACCAGTAGCAGTCTGTTTACAGGAGACCTTTCTTAGAGATACTGACAAGTTTACCCTAAAGTATCATTCTTGTTACTTTAAAAACTTTACGGGGAGTGAAAGAGCTTCAGGAGGTGTTGGTATCATTGTAAATAACAGTGTTCCACATCGCCCTGTACAGCTTGACACTACCATACAAGCAGTGGCTGTTAGTATTTCTCTGAACAAAACTATAACCCTCTGTTCTATTTATCTCCCTCCTAGTTCTCCTGTTGACGGCAGGAAACTAGATCGACTAATCGAACAATTGCCTAAACCTTTTGTTTTAATGGGAGATTTTAATTCCCACCATACTCTGTGGGGGTGTTCAAATACTGACAATAAGGGTCATATTGTTGAAGACTTTATTTCACGTCATGATCTTTCTCTTTTAAATGATAAATCTTCGACTTACCTACATCCTGCTTCTGGTTCCTATTCATCATTAGATTTAACAGTTTGCAGTCCTCAAGTTTTTCCAGATTTAAACTGGAAAGTTGATGACGACCTGCATGGCAGTGACCATTTTCCGATTCTTATTTCGGAAATTGGGCCATCTGTACAGGAGCGACCACAACGGTGGAAACTCTATAAAGCAAACTGGGGCTTGTTCAAAACTGTATGTGAACAGTCCATTACACCTCAAGCTTTTGAAGATTGTGAGAATCCTGCAGAGTTGTTTACTTCTCTTTTATATTCATCTGCAGAAAAGGCAATTCCTAGAACTTCTAAAAATCCTAAACATCCAAATAAGCCATGGTTTAATGATGATTGCAAGAAGGCTATAGCAAAGCAAAAGTCGGTTCTTAGAGAGTTTGATCTAAGGCCGACGAAGGAAAATCTTATAAAGTTTAAAGTTGCACGTGCGAGAGCACGGCGTACTATTAAACACAGTAAACGAACATCTTGGAGACAGTATGTATCTAGATTAAACTCTAGATCATCTGTCAAAAAGACTTGGGATATGGTGCGGAAAATTAGTGGCAAGAACTCTTCACTCAGTGTTGGGCATTTGAATACAGACAATGGCGTTGCTTCATCTAAGCCTGAGATTGCAAATGTTTTGGCAGATACCTTTGCAAAGAAATCTTCATCTTCTAATTATTCCGCTGAATTTCAAAAACACCAAGAACAAAGAGAAAAAATTAAATTGAATTTCAAATCTAAAAATACAGAGCATTATAACAAAGAGTTTACTCTTAAGGAGCTAAAAACAGCCCTTAAGAAATGTCACGATACTGCAGTTGGATGTGATGAAATCCACTATCAATTCTTGAAACATTTGCCGTACCAGTCCCTTCAGTGTTTACTTGATATCTTTAACAGTGTTTGGAAAACGGGAATACTTCCAGCCTCATGGCGGGAAGCAATTGTTATTCCAGTACCCAAACCTGGTAAAGATTCTGATAATCCTTCAAATTATCGTCCTATAGCCTTAACAAGTTGTGTTTGTAAGACCATGGAAAGAATGGTCAACGACCGTCTTGTATGGTTTCTTGAGAAAAACAAACTTATTACGTCGGCCCAAAGTGGCTTTCGTAAGCAAAGAAGCACTCTTGATCATTTAGTTCGCTTCGAAACGTTTATTAGAGAAGCGTTTATCAAGAAAGAACATGTTGTTTCCGTCTTTTTTGATTTAGAGAGTGCATATGATACCACATGGAAGTATGGAATCATGAATGACCTCTATGATTTCGGTATACGAGGTCGCCTTGCTTATTTCATTTCTGCGTTTTTGGATGAACGGCAATTTAGAGTCCGGGTTGGAGATACGCTCTCTGATCCCCATGAACAGGAGATGGGTGTCCCTCAGGGATGTATTCTTTCAGTCACCCTTTTCAGTATTAAAATCAACAATATTATAAAGGCTACTTGCCCTGGTATTGAATATTTTCTTTACGTTGATGACTTTTGTATTTGTTATCGTTCGAAACATATGCATACCATCGAACGACAGTTACAACAGGTTTTAAACAATCTGAGTAAATGGTCGAATGAAAATGGTTTTAAATTCTCTAAAACCAAGACAAAATGTATGCATTTCTGCAGATCGAGAAGACTCCATCCCGATCCAGAACTCACTTTGGACGGGATCCGAATCGAAGTTGTCCCAGAATTTAAGTTCTTGGGACTTTTATTTGACTCTAAATTGTCATTCATCCCCCACATTGAATATTTGAGCAATAAATGTAAGAAAGCTCTTAATCTTTTACGTGTCGTCTCCAGTATGGACTGGGGAGCAGACAAGAAAGTTTTATTACGCCTATATAGATCTCTTGTGAGATCAAAATTAGACTATGGTTGTGTTGTCTACGGATCCGCTCGTCAATCCTACTTGCGCAAGCTTGATTCTATTCATAATCAAGGTTTACGTATTGCGCTGGGCGCATTTAAAACATCGCCTATTAATAGTCTCCATGCAGAAGCAAACGAACCATCTTTGAATTTACGTAGAAAGAAATTATCCATGGATTATTATTTAAAACTTAAATCAAATCCAGATAACCCTACACATAATGGTGTTTTTGAACCTCTTTATGAGGAGGAATTCAATAAGAAGGAATCAGAAATTCCACCCTTTAGTTTACGTTGTAAAGCTGACATAGAATCCCTAGATTTCGATCTAGATGACGTGGCCGAACATAAAGTTCCAGACGTGCCTTTATGGTCGTCTAAAAGTCCCACCTTTATTTATGATCTAGCTTCCTCCAAAAAGTCTGAAACTAATCCTTCTGTGTTTAAAAATAAATTCCTTGAAATTCAGGAAAAACACATGTTGCACTTTCATATTTATACAGATGGTTCTAAGTCTGAAGAGAAAGTTGCTTCAGCTGCCATCTTAGATGGCTACAAATATCAGTATCGTCTGCCCGATAACTCGTCCATTTTCTCTGCCGAGCTCAAGGCTATTGACCTTGCACTCGAGCATATCATTGAAAATGGTTATTGGCGCTACATTATTTTTACAGACTCTTTGTCTTGTATGCAAGCGCTTGAGAACGAAAAAACGGACAACCCTATTATTGTTAAACTCCTTGAGAAGCTGTCTCGTATATATGCTTCTGATGAAGATACTGACATTGTCTTTTGTTGGCTTCCAAGCCATTGTGGTCTACGTGGCAACGAAGAGGCAGACAAAGCTGCCAAGGAGGCGTTGTCACTGGATATTTTACCTTTTAAAGTTCCTTTTACTGATTTTAAACCCCTTATTAATATTTTTATTCATAATGTATGGCAGAACTGTTGGAGCGACGAGGCCAATCACCAAAATAAATTGTTTTGTATAAAACCTGCACTTGGTGAATGGCTGCCGGGTCTTCGACCTGACCGCCGCGAGGAGTTAGTTTTGGCCCGACTGCGAATTGGTCACACCCACCTGACCCATTCGTACCTATTAAAGGGTGAGGAGAAACCTCAGTGTATTCCTTGTAACGAGGAGTTGACTGTCCAGCACCTCCTAATTGAATGTATAGACTTGGCCATCATTAGAAACAGGCACTTCAACGCTGACAGTTTAAAATTATTATTTGATACTGTGAGGCCTGAATCAATTTTTAATTTTCTTAAAGAGAGTAATCTCTTTAAAAAGATTTAGCTCTTTTTATTATAGTCTGTGATATCTGATCTGTGATATTTTAGTTATGTTTAATTTTCTATATAGTTATATGTTCTGTGGATTTTCCGGTCGGGTGGACTCGGACATGGGTGTTCTCTGATCTGGGAGGAGCCCATGTCTATTCGTCCTCACATTGGATTATTCATGGTGCATGGTTGTTTTGTTTCGTGTTTACTATTATAGTATTAATTTGATATTTACAAGGTAATATTATCTACTTTGAGTTAGATATTTTTTCATTATATTTTACCTTCCTGGATGTTTATGTAACTATCTACATACTAGTAAATTTGTATACATCCAGATATGTGGTGCGCCCAATATGACCTTGGTAGTCGACGGGCCTTAAAACACCATTCATTCATTCATTCATTCGTGCTCATGTCGGATTATTCATAGCTCGTTGTTATTCTATCTTCTGTATGGCATTTTTATCTGTTTTACTTCAGTTTTGTTTAACATATTTATATGATCTGTGGATATTCCGGTCGGGTGGACTCGGGCATGGGTATTCTCTGATCTGGGAGGGGCCCATGTCCTTTCGTGCTCACGTCGGATTATTCATGGTGTGTTGTTATTTTGCTTAAAATTTTATCTGTTGTATAGAAAATCGTTTTTTTTATCATACCCCCTCTAGATGTTTATGTAACTAATACATATCCTAATACATCTTGTAGTGAGGCAAGGTGAGTGCGCCCAATATGACCTTAGTAGTCGACGGGCCTTAAAACTCCATTCATTCATTCATTCTAAATTCCTTAAAAAAGGAATTTAGAAGAGGTTCATGTAAAGAAGATTCCTGTGTAGTTTGGTTGAAATTGGTCCAATAGTTTTGGAGAAGAAGACTTTTAAAGATTTTTCGAAAATTTAATTTAATTAATTAAATGTTTTGCACTCTCGACACACCCGGTCGATGTTTAGAATAGCTAAAGCAGTCGGATTAAGGGTTCATAAGCAGTCGAGATTCTACAAGCAGCTTAAATCGAAAGAATCCCAACAGCGGTATGACTCAGAACAGCAAGCCTCTTCACATTTCAAACAACAAAGATACTTTCTGCGGAAAAGAAAGTCACACAGCTACTAAATTACCGATTCTGTGTACAGTAATGAAAATGTAATGCAAAGGTAAATAAGTCACGAACAAGCCACTCAGAGGAAGAATAACAAAATTTTAGATAATTTTGGAAATGACGAGCAAGTCACACAATCTCGTGTCAACCAACGCCCGTTATGGTTGTCTATATAAGCTGTCGTGTTTCTACGACACGTTATAACACGATTTAGATCAAGTTAGAACTTGTCTTTGAATTACGTTGTAATATTGGATTGGCAGTGCAATGGCAGATAGGTATAAGAACAAATTCCTTGACATGTCATCCGACATTTGGCAGTCTTTTAGAGATACTAACGGTATTCTTAGACGTGAATATGACAATAAAATTAATATGTTGACCAATAGACTGCGTGAAACACAGGATAATTTGGAAAGTATGAAAACTGAGCTACAGGCTAAAACGGTTGAAATTGACCGTTTACAAACTGAAAAAAATAATGCAATGTGGGACAAAGATCGGCTTAGTGCGGAGAAGGATGCCTTAAACGTGGAAATAATCACTAATAGGGGTCATATCAGAGAACTAGAGTTTCAAAACGGGATACACATTCGGGATAATAAGGCGTTGCGTGAGGATAAGAAATTTATTAAATATAACTATTGATGAATGAATGAATGAATAGTGTTTTAAGGCCCGTCGACTACTAAGGTCATATTGGGCGCAACAGCAACACATACCTGGATGTATACAAAATTACTGATATGTATATAGTTACATAAACATCCAGAAAGGTAAATTATAGTGACTATATCTAATTCAAAAATAGATAATGTTACCTCGTATAAAATTAATCAATACTATTATCATAACACAATATTAAAACTAAACAAAAACAACCATGAACAATGAATAATCCGATGTGAGGACGAATAGACATGGGCTCCTCCCAGATCAGAGAACACCCATGTCCGAGTCCACTCGACCGGAAAATCCACAGAACAAATAAATATAGAATATTAAACGTAACTAAAGTATCACAGATCAAATATCACAGACTATAATAAAAAGAGCTAAATCTTTCTAAAGAGATTACACTCTTTAAGAAAGTTAAAAATCGATTCAGGCCTCACAGTATGAAATAACGATTTCAAATTATCAACGTTAAAGTGCCTGTTCCTTATGATGGCAAGATCTACACAATCAATGAGTAGATGTTGGACAGTAAGTGTCTCATTACAAGGAATACACTGCGGTTCTACCTCGTTCTTTAATAGGTGCGAATGGGTCAAATGAGTATGACCGATTCGCAATCTGGCCAAAACTAACTCTTCGCGGCGGTCAGACCGAAGACCTGGCAGCCATTCACCAAGTGAAGGTTTAACCGAAAATAATTTATTTCGTTGATTTGTCTGGTCACTCCAACAGTTCTGCCATACATTGTGGATAAAAGTATTAATTAGAGGTTTAAAATCAGTAAAAGGAACTTTGAAATGTAAAACATCTAGTGACAACGCGTCCTTGGCAGCCCTATCTGCCTCTTCGTTGCCACGTAGACCACAATGGCTTGGAAGCCAGCAAAAGACAATATCAGTATCTTCATCAGCAGCATAGATACGAGACAGCTTTTCAAGAAGTTTGACTATGATAGGGTTGTCCGTTTTCTCGTATTCCAGCGCTTGCATACTAGATAAAGAGTCAGTGAAAATAATGTAACGCCAATAACCATTTTCAATAATGTGCTCAAGCGCAAGGTCAATAGCCTTGAGCTCGGCAGAGAAAATGAATGAATTATCAGGCAGACGATACTGATATTTGTAACCATCCAAGATGGCAGCTGAAGCAACTTTTTCTTCATTTTTAGACCCGTCTGTATAAATTTGAAAGTGCATAATGTGTTTTTCCTGTATTTCAAGGAATTTAGTTTTAAACACAACTTGATCAGTTTCAGATTTTTTAGTTGAAGCTAGATCATAAATAAAGGTGGGACTTTTAGACGACCACAAAGGAACGTCTGGAACTTTATGTTCGGCCACATCATCTAGATCGAAATCTAGAGATTCTATGTCAGCTTTACAACGTAAACTAAAGGGTGGAATTTCTGATTCCTTCTTTTTGAAGTCCTCTTCGTAAAGAGGTTCAAAAACAGAATCATGTGTAGGATTATCTGGATTTGATTTCAATTTCAAATAGTAATCCATAGACAATTTCTTTCGACGTAAATTTAAAGATGGTTCGTTTGCTTCAGCATAGAGACTATTAATTGGCGATGTTTTAAATGCGCCCAACGCAATACGTAAACCTTGATTGTGTATTGAATCAAGTTTGCGCAAGTAAGATTGACGAGCAGAGCCGTAAACAACGCATCCATAGTCTAATTTAGATCTCACAAGAGATCTATAAAGGCGTAATAAAACTTTTTTGTCTGCTCCCCAGTCCATACTGGAGACGATACGTAAAAGATTTAGAGCTTTCTTACATTTATTGCTCAGATATTCAATGTGCGGGATGAACGATAGTTTAGAGTCAAATAAAAGACCAAGAAATTTAAATTCTGGGACAACTTCAATTCTAATCCCGTCCAGAGTCAGTTCTGGATCGGAATGGAGTTTTCTCGATTTACAGAAATGCATACATTTTGTCTTGGTTTTAGAAAATTTAAAACCATTTTCATTCGACCATTTACCCCCAGCTGTGGAGGGGGATTAGAAATATCCCGGCTGCCGTGTCCTGTAGCAAATGGTAAGACCCCAAGCAAAGGACAGTGTGTCTGTAACGGACCCGCTTGTTGGCCGTGAGTGGAAACTCGTAAGCCGGAAAAGGGGATCCTGGTCAGTTGAGGGAAGCCCAGGGCTCTCCAGCTTCCCAACACGCTGGCTTTGGCCTCGGCTTCGGTGTAAACGGGAGCTTAGATGGGCCCGGTCTAAGCAAACGGCTGGTCGCTTTAGACGTGGACTTTTTTATATTTTGCATGTACCCATGTGCAATCTCGCCCCTCGTTTGTTAATTGTACAAGTTATACTATTTCTTGTATCAGTTAATGTTATTACAGTTGTGTCTTGTCCTCGTCTATATAGGCTCATGGGCTAATTGAGTTGATTAAATGTCATGATCGACGTTGAAGTGCATGGCTGGTCTTATTTAAGAGATTAGCCACGTATGTCATTGTCGCGCCTGTTTATTTGATTGGCTTGAGTATACCATCTGGGTATCCCTGGCATGGGGAGCTGGAGATCCGCTCCATTATCCATGTCCCCTTGTTGGACTCCGTGGCGGGTTGGGGGACCCAGATGATGAATACCAAATTTTCAAATATGGAGAACCAAAAGTTTAAAAGGACGCGCTCAGATTATGATGATTCGGACTCGGACAATCGACCACGCAATTTGAATTTCCCAAGGTTTTTATTGATTGAATCTACGGATGAACAGAAATCGTTAACATCACTGTCACCTTTTGTTATAAACAAATGTATACTTGCATACGCTGGTGAGCCAAAGTCAATCAAAAAGTTAAAGTCAGGTGCATTATTAGTAGAGGTTGAAAAGAAATCCCACTCAGACAATTTACTTAGACTTAAAAGCTTTTTTGACATTCCTGTTCACTGTTTTGAACACTCGACACTTAATTCGTCCAGGGGACTCATTCGCTGCCCTGATCTTCAGGGGGTGTCTGAGGAAGAGATAGTAACAAAATTAGCTTCACAGCATGTCACGGCAGCCAGGCGAATCAATATCTTTAAAGGTGGACATAAAAAACCTACAAATACAATTGTCTTGACCTTCAATACAGCTTTGCTCCCTAAATCGTTGAAAGTGGGATATCTAAAAGTAAATGTTGATATCTACATTCCTAACCCACTTCAATGTTACAAATGCTTCAAGTTTGGACATCACGAAAAAAAATGTCAAGAGGAAGCGCTCTGTCGTCGTTGTGGAACTTCAGCTGAGTTTCATTCTTTCGACACGTGCGAGAACCCTGAAGAGTGTGTTAATTGCGGCGGTGCACACAGTTCAACCTCTCGTGTTTGTCCAAACTGGAAGCGGGAGAAGGAAATTGTAACAGTCAAGTGTAGGGAAGGCTTGTCCTTCTTTGAAGCACGTAAGATTGTTGAAAATCGCTCCAACATAACATCCTATGCCCAAGCTTCTAAAGTTAAAGCAACAAGTAAAGATGACAGTGATTGTGAGAACTGTAAAGGTCTATTCAAAAAGCTCTGCATTTTGTTTCCTGAGAAGAGAGAGGAAATTTCTAAGCTATTTCCTTCCTCTAATCTGGGACCACCTTCTCCTGAAACAGAGACCACTACTAAATCTGTAGAACCGAATAAGCCTTTATGTCCAAAACCAAATGTTGACAATTCAGTCACGAAAGCCTCCAAGTCTGATAACAAAGCATCTACAAGTCACGTTGATAATACTTCGTCTAATCAAAATCGAAGGCAAAAACCTTCAAAACCGGTGATCACTGATCGCCAACCAAAAGGATCTCAAGATCCGATCCAACAGTATAACCGTTATCGGTCTCTCGATGAGGACATGATAACGGATGAATATGCAGATTCCAGAAATAAGCCAGGTAGTAATATTATCAAACTTAATAAAAAATGAATAAATCCAGACTTCCATTACTGTGTGTTATATTTTTAATTTTACTGTCCATCATGGCGAATACTATTATTCAATGGAATTGTCGCAGTATCAAATCTAATTTTGAAGAACTTAATTTATTAGTCTCCAAAGAAAAACCAGTAGCAGTTTGTTTACAAGAAACCTTTCTCAAAGATACGGATAAATTTACCTTTAAATATCATTCTTGTTATTTGAAGAATTTTACGGGAAGTGACAGAGCATCAGGTGGTGTAGGCATCATTGTGAATAACAATGTTCCTCACCGTCCTGTCCAGCTTGATACAACTTTACAAGCAGTAGCTGTTAGTGTTTCACTGAACAAAACTGTTACCATTTGTTCGATTTATCTTCCACCTAGTTCCCCTGTTGACAACAGGAAACTAGATCGTCTTGTTGAACAGTTACCCAAGCCTTTTATTTTGATGGGAGATTTTAATTCTCACCATACTATGTGGGGATGTTCAAATACAGACAACAAGGGTCATATAGTCGAAGACTTCATTTCAAGACATGATCTTTCTCTTCTAAATGATAAGTCATCGACTTATCTCCATCCTGCTACTGGTTCTTATTCATCTTTAGACTTGTCAGTTTGCAGTCCTCAAATTTTTCCAGATTTTAACTGGAAAGTTGATGACGACCTGCATGGCAGTGACCATTTTCCGATTCTTATTTCGGAAATTGGGCCATCAGTTCAGGAGCGACCACAACGTTGGAAACTCCATAAAGCAAACTGGGACTTGTTCAAAACTGTTTGTGAACAGTCCATTACACCTCAAGCTTTTGAAGACTGTGAGAATCCTGCAGAATTATTTACTTCCTTGTTATATGCATCTGCAGAAAAGGCAATTCCAAGAACATCTAAAAACCCTAAACATCCAAATAAGCCATGGTTTAATGATGATTGCAAGAAGGCTGTAGCAAAGCAAAAGTCGGTTCTTAGAGAGTTTGATCTAAGGCCGACTAAGGAAAATCTTATAAAGTTTAAAGTTGCACGTGCGAGAGCACGGCGCACTATTAAACGCAGTAAACGTACGTCTTGGAGACAGTATGTATCTAGATTAAACTCTAGATCGTCTGTCAAAAAGACTTGGGATATGGTACGAAAAATTAGTGGCAAGAACTCTTCGCTCAGTGTTGGGTATCTGAATTCTGATAATGGCGTTGTGACATCTAAGCCTGACATCGCAAATGTTTTAGCAGATACCTTTGCCGAGAAGTCTTCCTCTTCTAACTATTCTCAAGAATTTCAAAAACATAAAGAACAAAAAGAAAAAGCTAACTTGAATTTCAAATCCAAAAATACAGAACATTATAATAAAGAATGTACACTAAAGGAGCTTAAAACAGCCCTTAAGAAATGCCATGATACTGCAGTTGGATGCGATGACATCCACTATCAGTTCTTGAAGCATTTACCGCACCAATCCCTTCAGTGTTTACTCGATATCTTTAACAGTGTTTGGAAAACGGGAATACTTCCAGCCTCGTGGCGGGAAGCTATTGTTATTCCAGTACCCAAGCCTGGTAAAGATTCAGATAATCCTTCTAATTACCGGCCCATAGCCTTAACAAGTTGTGTTTGCAAGACCATGGAAAGAATGGTCAATGATCGTCTTGTATGGTTCCTTGAGAAGAACAAACTTATTACGTCAGCCCAAAGTGGATTTCGTAAGCAAAGAAGCACACTTGATCATTTAGTTCGCTTCGAAACTTTTATAAGAGAAGCTTTTATCAAGAAGGAACATGTTGTTTCGGTCTTTTTCGATCTCGAGAGTGCATATGACACCACATGGAAGTATGGAATCATGAATGACCTCTATGATTTCGGTATTCGAGGTCGCCTTGCTTATTTCATTTCTGCGTTTTTGGATGAACGGCAATTTAGAGTCAGGGTTGGAGATACGCTCTCTGATCCTCATGAACAGGAGATGGGTGTTCCCCAGGGCTCTATTCTTTCTGTTACACTCTTTAGCATTAAAATCAATAATATTATAAAGGCAACTTGCCCTGGTATTGAATATTTCCTTTACGTTGATGACTTCTGTATTTGCTACCGATCAAAACACATGCATACCATTGAAAGACAGTTGCAACAGGTTTTAAACAACCTTAGTAAATGGTCTAATGAAAATGGTTTTAAATTTTCTAAGACCAAGACAAAATGTATGCATTTCTGTAAATCTAGAAAACTCCATCCCGATCCAGAACTCACTTTGGACGGGATCCGAATCGAAGTTGTCCCAGAATTCAAGTTCCTGGGTCTTTTATTTGACTCTAAATTATCATTCATCCCGCACATTGAATATTTGAGCAATAAATGCAAGAAAGCTCTAAATCTTTTACGTGTCGTCTCCAGTATGGACTGGGGCGCAGACAAAAAAGTTTTATTACGTCTTTATAGATCTCTTGTGAGATCTAAATTAGACTATGGTTGTGTTGTTTACGGATCTGCCCGTCAATCCTACTTGCGCAAGCTTGATTCTATTCATAATCAAGGTTTACGTATTGCGCTGGGCGCATTTAAAACATCGCCAATTAACAGTCTTTATGCAGAAGCAAATGAGCCATCTTTGAATTTACGTAGAAAGAAATTATCAATGGATTATTATTTAAAACTTAAATCTAATCCAGATAATCCTACACATGACGTTGTTTTTGAACCACTCTATGAAGAGGAATTTAATAAGAAGGAATCGGTTATACCTCCGTTCAGTTTACGTTGTAAGGCAGATGTAAATTCTCTAGATTTTGATCTAGATGACGTGGCCGAACATAAAGTTCCAAACGTACCTTTGTGGACGTCCAAAAGTCCCACCTTTATTTATGATCTTGCGTCAACGAAAAAGTCGGAAACTGATCCTTTAGTGTTCAAAAATAAATTCCTTGAAGTGCAAGAAAAGCATATGCTTCATTTGCAAATTTACACCGATGGTTCTAAAAGCGAAGAAAAAGTTGCTTCTGCTGCCATTTTAGATGGCTTCAAATATCAGTATCGTTTGCCCGATAATTCGTCCATTTTCTCTGCCGAGCTCAAGGCTATTGACCTTGCTCTCGAGCACATCATTGAAAATGGATATTGGCGCTACATTATTTTTACAGACTCTTTATCCTGTATGCAAGCGCTCGAGCACGAAAAAACGGACAATCCTGTTATTGTAAAACTTCTTGAGAAGCTTTCTCGTTTATATGCTTCTGACGAAGATACTGATATTGTCTTTTGCTGGCTTCCAAGCCATTGCGGTCTACGCGGCAACGAAGAGGCAGACAAAGCTGCCAAGGAGGCGTTGTCACTAGACATTTTACCTTTTAAAGTCCCTTTTACTGATTTTAAACCCCTGATAAATTGTTTTATTCAAAATGTATGGCAAAATGGTTGGAGCGACGAAGCTAATCACCAAAATAAATTGTTTAGTATTAAACCTGCACTTGGTGAATGGCTGCCAGGTCTTCGATCTGACCGCCGCGAAGAGTTAGTTTTGACACGACTGCGAATTGGGCACACACATTTGACCCATTCGCACCTATTAAAGAACGAGGAAAAACCTCAATGTATTCCTTGTAACGACGAGCTGACTGTCCAGCATCTCCTTATTGATTGTGTGGATTTAGCCATCATTAGAAACAGGCATTTCAACGCTAACAGTTTAAAGACATTATTTGATACTGTTAGGCCTGAATCAATTTTTAACTTTCTAAAAGAGTGCAATCTCTTTAAAAAGATCTAAGTATAATATTTACCCTGTGATATATTATATGTTCTATGGATTTTCCGGTCGGGTGGACTCGGACATGGGTGTTCTCTGATCTGGGAGGAGCCCATGTCTATTCGTGCTCACGTCGGATTACTCCTGGTACATTGTTGTTTTCAATATTTCGTATGATATTTTTAATCATTTATACTTCAGTTATTTTTAATATGTTATATGCCCTATGAATTTTCCGGGCGGGTGGACTCGGACATGGGTGACCTCTGATCTGGGAGGAGCCCATGTCCATTCGTGCTCACGTCGGATTATTTGTCGAGGTGCATTGTTTGTTATATGATTTTCCGGTCGGGTGGACTCGGACATGGGTGTTCTCTGATCTGGGAGAAGCCCATGTCTATTCGTGCTCACGTCGGATTATTCATAGTTCATTGTCATTCTATCTTCCGTATGGTATTTTTATCTGTTTTACTTCGGTTTTGTTTAATATTTATATATGATCTGTGGATTTTCCGATCGGGTGGACTCGGGCATGGGTATTCTCTGATCTGGGAGGAGCCCATGTCCTTTCGTGCTCACGTCGGATTATTCATGGTGTGTTGTTATTTTGCTTAAAATTTTATCTGTTGTATAGAATATCGTATTTTTATCATATCCCCTCTAGATGTTTATGTAACTAATACATATCCTAATACATCTTGTAGTGAGGTAACGCGAGTGCGCCCAATATGACCTTAGTTGTCGACGGGCCTTAAAACTCCATTCATTCATTCATTCATTCGACCATTTACTCAGGTTATTTAAAACCTGTTGTAACTGTCGTTCGATGGTATGCATGTGTTTCGAACGATAACAAATACAAAAGTCATCAACGTAAAGAAAATATTCAATACCAGGGCAAGTAGCCTTAATAATATTGATACTAGAAAACTTTATTAGCTTTGTGACAAAGACGCCATATGTTATTGAGGCTTATTGAGGATAAAACTGTAAAAATGTTGTAAACAATTTAATGAATTAAATTAAAACCGCAATTAATTAAAGTTTACTTAACTCCTTTCAGGTGCGACGTTTTGAGAAAACGGGCCGAGGTGTTGTTGCCACAAAACAATTCAAGAGGGGGGATTTTGTTATAGAGTATGCTGGGGACCTGTTAGACATGAAAGAGGGCCAGAAAAAGAGACCAGGAGTACTCGAAAGATCCATCTAAAGGGAACTTTATGTTCTACTTCACCTTTAAAGACAAGAATTACTGGTAAATGTTCCTTTACTTTAACTACTCCACATATGGTTAAATAATAAGAAAGTTTTGAAAACATATGGAGAAATGGTAGAAAATGCAAGTTACTAGTCAAGCATTTAGTTGCTAGTCAGACAACTTGTGTGGAAATGTACACAATGTATTGTTAAATTGATGGTTGATGCTACTGACATGGAAAACACATTTGTTGGCTGGCTGTTGAATTATTGGAATGAATGAATGAATGGAGTTTTAAGGCCCGTCGACTACTAAGGTCATATTGGGCGCACTCACTGTAATTATACCTCACTACAAGATGTATAGGAATATGTATTAGTTACATAAACATCTAGAGGAGAAATGATAAAAATACGATATTCTATAACAGATAAAATTCTATGCAAATTTATAAAACACCATGAATAATCCGACGTGAGCACGAAAGGACATGGGCTCCTCCCAGATCAGAGGTCACCCATGTCCGAGTCCACCCGACCGGAAAATCATATTAAAAAATACAATGCACCTCGCCGAATAATCCGACGTGAGCACGAATGGACATGGGCTCCTCCCAGATCAGAGGTCACCCATGTCCGAGTCCACCCGACCGGAAAATTCATAGGGCATATAACCTATTAAAAATTACTGAAGTATAAATGATTATAAATATCGTGCGAAATATTGTATAACAATGTACCATGAATAATCCGACGTGAGCACGAATAGACATGGGCTCCTCCCAGATGTTGAATTATTGGATTTGTAGGTATTGTTAGAACATTGCCAGTATCAGTCATTTCTGTCATAGCTTTCTCTGTTTTGGACGAGACTCTAATTTTGTCTTCAGCAAAATCTGTGATAAAAAGACCGGACAGAGAGGAAACTCGACCGAGGGCAACAAAGCTTTGACCATTGAAAAATCTCCCTTTAAAGCTCACAACAGCAGTTTTCATAGTCATTCCTTGTGTTTTATGGATAGTACACGCCCAAGCTAATCGCAGTGGGAATTGTTGACGACTGACAAAGTTGTTGCCACGATTTGAGATACTTATTCTAACTTCATCTCTAAACAAGTATCTGGTGTTGTATGCAACACATAAAGTCCCCTACCGGCTTCACATTGACTCAATATGGTAATCAATAATAGATTAAGTTGCAGGATCCATTTTTGCCATATTTTCACTATTTCCGTTACCATAGCAACCGCACTTTTCGTCAAAGAACAAAGATAAAATGATGTGCATAATCTACACATTGCCATCTAGTCATATACCAAGTCTCATCAAATTAGCTTGCTTACTTACTAACTTATTGCAGGATCCAATATTTTTTGCCATATTTTCACTATTTCCGTAACCATAGCAACAACAATTTTAGTCTAAAAACAAAAATAAAATGATGTGCATAATCTACACATTGCCATATAGTCATATACCAAGTCTCATCAAACTAGCTTGCTTAGTTATTATCTTATCGCAGGATCCCATTTTTGGCCATATTTTCACTATTTCTGTAACCATAGCAACCTCAATTTAAGTCGAAAAACAAAAATAAAATGACGTGCATAATCTACACATTGCCATCTAGTCATATACCAACTTTCATCAAAAACGCTTGCTTAGTTATTAAGTTATCGCGGGATCCAGATTTGAGCGGACAGACGGACGGACGGACAGACGGACGGACGGACGGACGGACGGACAGACGGACGGACGGACGGACGGACAGACGGACTGACGGACGGACAGACGGAGGGCAAACCTATAGTCCCCTCCGGTGTGAACACCGGTAGGGGACTAATATTAGAACAGCGTTTGGGTATTTTCGAGCATTTTGTCTGAATTTTATATCTAGTATTAACTCCTGATTATTGTGAATCACATTTTACTATTACAGCGATTACTTTTTGGCCATTTTCTAAAGTTTCTGGGTAGAACCCAACAACAATACCTTGAGTTCCATTTGTTAATCCGTCTGCTACATCAATATTTTTGTTAACCATAATCCTTGCACCTATGGCCAGATTCAGTTCTTTAGCAAGACCTCCTGTTAGAGCTGGTTTATCAGATAATGTCAATGTATCTGGAATATCAATACTACTAGGTTGTAAATCTCTAGCATGAAAAGTGTCACAGTTGGATAGGGTCTGAAGTCTCGTGTGTGTCATTGAACTAATCAACTGTTTTGTTGTCTGCAAACATGCGAAGAGCATCACGGGTATTCTGAACTTTCTGTGGATAGCCAATAACCATTTTCAATAATGTGTTCAAGCGCAAGGTCAATAGCCTTGAGCTCGGCAGAGAAAATGGATGAATTATCAGGCAGACGATACTGATATTTGTAACCATCCAAGATGGCAGCTGAAGCAACTTTTTCTTCATTTTTTTTTAGACCCGTCTGTATAAATTTGAAAGTGCATAATGTGTTTTTCCTGTATTTCAAGGAATTTAGTTTTAAACACAACTTGATCAGTTTCAGATTTTTTAGTTGAAGCTAGATCATAAATAAAGGTGGGACTTTTAGACGACCACAAAGGAACGTCTGGAACTTTATGTTCGGCCAGATCATCTAGACCGAAATCTAGAGATTCTATGTCAGCTTTACAACGTAAACTAAAGGGTGGAATTTCTGATTCCTTCTTTTTGAAGTCCTCTTCGTAAAGAGGTTCAAAAACAGAATCATGTGTAGGATTATCTGGATTTGATTTCAATTTCAAATAGTAATCCATAGACAATTTCTTTCGACGTAAATTTAAAGATGGTTCGTTTGCTTCAGCATAGAGACTATTAATTGGCGATGTTTTAAATGCGCCCAACGCAATACGTAAACCTTGATTGTGTATTGAATCAAGTTTGCGCAAGTAAGATTGACGAGCAGAGCCGTAAACAACGCATCCATAGTCTAATTTAGATCTCACAAGAGATCTATAAAGGCGTAATAAAACTTTTTTGTCTGCTCCCCAGTCCATACTGGAGACGACACGTAAAAGATTTAGAGCTTTCTTACATTTATTGCTCAGATATTCAATGTGCGGGATGAACGATAGTTTAGAGTCAAATAAAAGACCAAGAAATTTAAATTCTGGGACAACTTCAATTCTAATCCCGTCCAGAGTCAGTTCTGGATCGGAATGGAGTTTTCTGGATTTACAGAAATGCATACATTTTGTCTTGGTTTTAGAAAATTTAAAACCATTTTCATTCGACCATTTACTCAGGTTATTTAAAACCTGTTGTAACTGTCGTTCGATGGTATGCATGTGTTTCGAACGATAACAAATACAAAAGTCATCAACGTAAAGAAAATATTCAATACCAGGGCAAGTAGCCTTAATAATATTGATACTAGAAAACTTTATTAGCTTTGTGACAAAGACGCCATATGTTATTGAGGCTTATTGAGGATAAAACTGTAAAAATGTTGTAAACAATTTAATGAATTAAATTAAAACCGCAATTAATTAAAGTTTACTTAACTCCTTTCAGGTGCGACGTTTTGAGAAAACGGGCCGAGGTGTTGTTGCCACAAAACAATTCAAGAGGGGGGATTTTGTTATAGAGTATGCTGGGGACCTGTTAGACATGAAAGAGGGCCAGAAAAAGAGACCAGGAGTACTCGAAAGATCCATCTAAAGGGAACTTTATGTTCTACTTCACCTTTAAAGACAAGAATTACTGGTAAATGTTCCTTTACTTTAACTACTCCACATATGGTTAAATAATAAGAAAGTTTTGAAAACATATGGAGAAATGGTAGAAAATGCAAGTTACTAGTCAAGCATTTAGTTGCTAGTCAGACAACTTGTGTGGAAATGTACACAATGTATTGTTAAATTGATGGTTGATGCTACTGACATGGAAAACACATTTGTTGGCTGGCTGTTGAATTATTGGATTTGTAGGTATTGTTAGAACATTGCCAGTATCAGTCATTTCTGTCATAGCTTTCTCTGTTTTGGACGAGACTCTAATTTTGTCTTCAGCAAAATCTGTGATAAAAAGACCGGACAGAGAGGAAACTCGACCGAGGGCAACAAAGCTTTGACCATTGAAAAATCTCCCTTTAAAGCTCACAACAGCAGTTTTCATAGTCATTCCTTGTGTTTTATGGATAGTACACGCCCAAGCTAATCGCAGTGGGAATTGTTGACGACTGACAAAGTTGTTGCCACGATTTGAGATACTTATTCTAACTTCATCTCTAAATATTAGAACAGCGTTTGGGTATTTTCGAGCATTTTGTCTGAATTTTATATCTAGTATTAACTCCTGATTATTGTGAATCACATTTTACTATTACAGCGATTACTTTTTGGCCATTTTCTAAAGTTTCTGGGTAGAACCCAACAACAATACCTTGAGTTCCATTTGTTAATCCGTCTGCTACAGCTACATCAATATTTTTGTTAACCATAATCCTTGCACCTATGGCCAGATTCAGTTCTTTAGCAAGACCTCCTGTTAGAGCTGGTTTATCAGATAATGTCAATGTATCTGGAATATCAATACTACTAGGTTGTAAATCTCTAGCATGAAAAGTGACACAGTTGGATAGGGTCTGAAGTCTCGTGTGTGTCATTGAACTAATCAACTGTTTAATTGTCTGCAAACATGCGAAGAGCATCACGGGTATTCTGAACTTTCTGTGGATATAACTCTCGTTTTTAACATTTTACGTCATCTTCAGAATGTTTCTGTAATCTTATACGGTTTAAAGTCAATGCAAAGGCTTGGTCATCTTTTTGTCTCATAATTTCTTCTAACTGGTACATTTTAAACACTTGCATCGATAGTGATCCAGCTAATCTGGCAAGTGGTGATTTTGGCAATGAATACACTGGTTTCCCACATACTGGCGAAAGCTGATAGAGATCATCAACTGCTAATATTGAAACACCTCCAAATTACGATGTGTTCAAGGTTACCCCTTTTATTTCCATCAGTCGTCTGTGTATTATGTATAGGTCCTGGGCACTCACGATTGAAATTTCATCGATAATAACAATTGTCAAATTCTTGAGTCTGCATCTAAGGTCTTGAAGTTTTTCATGTGACAATGGTAGATAGTCTCCAGACGATGAATGCTGTTTGATTGGTAATCTAATTGCAGAATGGATGGTATTACCATTGATATTGAAGGCAGCTCTACCTGTTGGGACTAAAAGGAGAACTGTACAATCATCTGGTGATTCACCCTCTGCCCTGAGTTCTCTTGCTGCCATGTTTTGAATAGCTTTAATTAACACAGATTTTCCTGTTCCCGCTTCTAACATATGTATAACATGTTGCTGGTTTCTCTCCGGACTTAATGCCTTGTCTATATGATCGGCACCATGTCAGTTTCGTGTCAAAATGTGTCGTTTTCAGTATTTATAGATATGACAAGTATTCATTACCTGATAAGATGTTTTGTTTGACAGTGAAGTCAACTGTCGTAAAATCATGATCAACAGAAACGAATAAGCCATATGATCGTATAGTTTAATATATTACAAAGTCTATGTTATAATAAAACACATCTTTTAAGTTCAAACCAAGTTTAGCATTCAACGACAACATAGCCCTCCTGGCTATCTCTCTCTCTCCCTCTAGACATGTGGTTATATATACACTGCACAAATAGTAGTTATACAACTGTCCTGATTATAAATACATCAATTAACCATTAACTTTGACAACCAAGCACGAGTTGTACTGGTCACTGGTAATAAGAATGACAAATATGACAATTCTATGACACAACATGATAAGCAGTTATTTCATGAACTGTATCAGATGACTGTATGGTGTGGTATTCAGGATCAAGAATGGCTAGATCAGGATCTATCACTGGCTGGTGTGTTAGGTCTTCAAGATCTGCTTGAATATTTTCACCGTTGATTAGTTCCCATGCTCCAACAGGGGGGGGGGGGGGGGGGGGGGTTCGTTTTCCAGGTAGTTGAACGCATTTTCAACAGTCTCAGATTTTTTCAAACATTTGCATGTTTTCTTGAATGCTGTCCTGCTGTTCTTTGAAAGACTTTTCATAGGAACCATAGTCAACTACGAGTTGATCTTCAATCCTCCAAGGTAGATAGAGCATGAGCTTTGAATGATGGTATTTGTCTGGTTCTTTGAATTTAGAAAACATATGAGTTCTGATCAGACATTGTTCTCTCCTTTTAGCCAGAAAGCCTTTACCTTCCTTAAGTTTCAGAAGTTTTGGTGGATCACAATTAGATGAAATATCTATGGCCTGAAAGTCATCTGGTGGTACAAATAATACACTTCTGCTTGTCCTCTTTAATGGTATTGGTAAAACTCTGTAAATAGCTTCCTGTGCTGAAACTTCTCTATGATTGAGGAAAATATTACCTAGATGTTTTAATTGCTGGTGACTGGTTGTATGCTGTTGTCTATTTCTTCTATTTAAACATTCTGGATCAATCGTAAAGATTCTACAGTATTGATGAAACAGCTTCTATTTAAACACTCTGGATAAACAGTAAAGATTCTACCGTTTTGATGTAACAGTTTCTATTTAAAACACTTTGAATCGATCGTAAAGATTCTATGATATTGATGTAACAGCTTCTGTTTAAAACACTCTGGAACAGTCGTAACCAAGAATATAACCAGTTTTCATAAAAAAAGACTTTAAATTGTAAGGAGTTGATTAAAATCAATAGAGCAACCCCAACCCCTCTATTGATTTTAATCAATCTCTTGAAACAAGAACATTTGTCTGGTACTGGCTTTTCTTACATGTTGTTCAAAATGGTCACCATGTCTTTTTCAGAGTCTAGATTTTTCTTTAAAAAAATCAAATCATCAACACGGTGTGAATCAAGGCAGGATCTTGTTGCTGTAACTACGTCTCCTGCTCTTGAGAACACGCGTTCAGAAGCAACAGAACTTGCTTGGCACAAAGATACATCTTCACCAGGAGGTGATGTAGGTTCCTATACAGGTGGGTTTGGTAGGCTAATGTTGGGTAGTGTTGGTAAGGTAGGCAGGTCAGGCAACTACTGTGGAGCTTGTTGCAGATCTTGGTCTGGTTTTACCTGTACATCATGAGTCTGAGAAATGTCTATATTCATCAATTTGTTCTGGACTCTAGTCCACACTGCCCCAGGTACTTGCTTTGTCTTTCACCCGTGGGTCTAAAGTAGCTGCTTCCTCCAGGACTTCAATAAGTGATTCACTGAGATATCTCTTTTGAAGGTCCTTAAGAATGGCACTTTTGATTTTTTGTCTGAAATGTATTGTCAATGTCGTCCGGTAAATAAACTTCAACTTCTGTAATAAAGTAACATCAGACCTACTGTTGGATATTGATCAGCAGACAGTGCAAGTGTACCTTGGTATAAGGGTTGCTTTAAACTCAGAAACTCCTTTCAATGCCTGACCTCCGCCTGCCCATGAATGCTGCCTGCCTGAGGAGATTTTGCCTCGTGCTGCTTTTTGATGACCTTAGCTGTTGATAACATGTTCAAAATGGTGGAAACTGGCAATCAACAATGTAGTTTTGTAAAGTAGTGCAATATTTTCTTGAAAAAGACCCCAAAGAAGGTTCGAAATATTGAGAAGAGTGACTTTTTAGTAAATCTTATCTGTTAGTGTCATAAGAATAGCTATTTGCTGCTGCAGAAATCGTTCAACCATTAAGTAGCTCGAATTCCACCTAGTCCTCACATCCATGATTCTCCGGCAATTGCAGCATATTCTGCTTAGTATTCAATAACGCAGCAGCAGTGGTACTTCGATGCACATACGAGACGATAGATCTCATTTTGGCATTTTTACTATGTTCTTTTACCTCGAAGTAAGGTCTAAAGTATGCGCGAAGCAGCCAATGTGCACAGGTATTCCAGCAGTCTTGGAAGCTATTTTCATGTTGGCAGCATTATACGTAGTGAGAGCGGTCACAGTGCATGATCACTCCTGCTGAGCTTGGTGGAGTACATTCCCAACATGTTTTCCTGTGTGGGACTCGGAAAGTTGCCTAGTCCGAAGTACTCGAGAATGAAACTTCATTTCTGGGTGAATGAAATGAGCAGTTAATATGACAACACAATTGTGTTGCTCGGCTCGTCCAAGAGTCTGTGGTCCATGAGACTGTTGTATTGGACGTCTCATTTTTTTTACACGTGCCAAGAGGAATGGATTGCTGATGGGGCCAGAGGTTACACGTGTGAAATATGAAAAGACAAAAAATAAACTAATATGCCCAGATTCTTCAAAGATTTGCTTATACATATGTAAGCTACCCTTAAAGCTGATATGAGTTAACAATTACCTTATATTGTATAAAGGACCACTCTTTACATCCCAACTGGCGATGGGTTCTGAAGCATCAATTTTACTGTCTGCAATTCCTTTCAATACTAACCGGTCTACCATGTTTATGTTTTGGAGAGGGTTAAAATTAATCACAAAAGAAAATTAATATGAATGATCTTTGCCTTAACAGACACCTTCTTTGGTGGGAAGACAGGGCAAGGAGCACAGTAACGTCCTCAGCTGATGGTTGCTCTAGCAAGGCTTGACCCAAGGTTATGTCGTTATCTGGGATGGCCAGTGGAGCCGACATGAAAACTTTGGTCACTTTCGTCCACACTAATATCTTTGTAACGTCCTCAACACGCTTAATGGTGTTCCTGATGACTACAGTCTGGTTAACCTTTAATAAGATTTAAGAAAAAAGAAAATTTATAGAGCGTTTCAGCGTAAAATTGACATGGATATCAAGTTTTTTTAAGAAAAAAGAAAGTTTATAGTGTTTAGCGTAAAATTGACATGGACATCAATACAAAGTCTTGTTTGGTAAAGGGTTAATGGAATCACAGTAGATCTATCTAAAAAAAATATTGTCATTTAAATAAAGTAGGAGAAAGAAATTGCCCATTTCTTTCCTTTTTAGCTCACCTGAGCACGACGTGCTCGAGGTGAGTTATTGTGGTCACTTTTTGTCCGGCGTCCGTCCGTTAACAATTGGGGTGTTTACACTCTAGCATTCACAAAAGTTACCCCTAGCTGTGGAGGGTTGTACCAGAAAAGGGCTACAAATCTAGAACGCAAAAAATGATAGCATTAACTAAGCATTAACTATTAGACCACTTCTACTTTTTCCGTTAAGATGAACAAAAAATCATGAATATCGAGTCTTGTCTGTACACATAACCGTTCTATAAGAATGTCTTACCACTTAAAACATATAGAGATTCATAACTTTGAAGAAAACTTATTTTCTTATTACTAATGCTTTACCTGTAATATCAATGTTCTCAAGCTTTTTTCCAGCATATTTGCCAGCAACATTGAACTCCTGCATAAGCATCAGTTTTGCAATCTCCACCCCTTCAATGATGCCCGATGTTTGGCGATGGTGGATTTTATGCACATCTAGTGAATGCCCTAGGTGGTTCACCAGCCACTGCAGTTCCTGGGGGCTAAGGTCAATTATCTGTAAATTAGAGTAGAATATATTTTTATATAATGTAGTTAATTCACCCCCTAAATAGGTCACGATAGTTGGATGGGTGGGTAACCAGCCACTGATATTTCTGGGGGTCAATTATCTGTAAATAAGAGAAGAATATATTTTTATATAATGTAGTTAATTCACCCCCTAAATTGGTCGCGATAGTTGGATGGGTGGGGTAATTTTTTTCAATTAACTCTAACGATGCTACTCGGCTATGATTATTAGATTTGATATGAAAACCGACGTTATTCATTGTATTTTTTAGAAATCGGTCACTTGTTGTGGTAGTTTAGAGCTTATCAGTAGTTATAAGCTAATAGGGAGGCCAGAGACTATTTTCATTGTTTGGTCTGTTCAGTCTTCAAATATCATTTTATACGCCCGAAGGGTCGTATTATGTTATGGCCCCGCTCGTCCGTCTGTCTGTCCGTCCGTTAGCAATTTCTTGTGTGCGCAACTCCTCCTACAGTTTTGATCGGAATTTGATCAAACTTGCCACTATAAATCTCCATGGTGTCTAGTTGTGCACATCGCTTACGGAATTCAGATAACTCTTTTTGTTCTTGAATTATCTGCCCTTGAATTTAAACAAGAGGCCCAGAGGGCCTTATCGGTCACCTGAATAAAATGAGCAGAAACATTTAAGGAAAATGTTAAAAGTTAACAAAAAGTGCAACCCCCCAGCACCACCATTTCTTAACAGTCTTTTTTTCTCTTGTACAAACTTATTTAAAGACTCAAATACCAAATGTGAATTCAATCCAACAATAGAACATTTCTTAATATGTACCCTATTTACCCCCTTTTGGCACCTTTTGGGGCCCCAAAGGAAGATAACTCCATGATTTGTAAAAAATCTGAAGCGGCTTCCCATTGGAATGCAACCTGCCAAGTCTGGTAGAAATCTGTCCAATGGTTCTTAAAAAGAAGAAGAAAATGTTCAAATTTAAGTAATAACGCGAACCCCTCCCATCCCCCATCCCCAGCACAGCCATTTATTGACGAGTTTTTTTCTCTTGTACAAAGTTTGTAGTCCTTGCCCTAAAGACTTTAACTTCCAACTGTGTATCCAATCCAACAGCTGGTTCATGAGTAGAAGATATTTTAAGATGTACCCAATTTACCCCCTTTTTGGCCCCTTATGGGACCCCAAAGGGAGATAACTCCATGATTTGTACAAAATCTGAAGCGGCTTCCTATTAGGATGCTTCCTGCCAAGTTTGGTTGAAATCCGTCCAATGGTTCTTAATAAGAAGTCGAAAATGTTAAGTTAACTAATACCGCGACCCCCCTCCCATCCCCATCCCCAGCACGGCCATTTCTGGGCGGATTTTTTTCTCTTTTACAAACTTTCTTGTCCTTGCCCTAAAGACTCTAAATACCAAATGTGAACCAAATCCAACAGCCAGTTCATGAGAAGAAGTTTTTTAAGATGTACCCTATTTAACCCCTTTTTGGCCCCTTATGGGACCCCAAAGGGAGATAACTCCATGATTCATACAAATCTGAAGCGGCTTCCCATGGGGATGCTCCCTGCCAAGTTTGGTTGTAATCCGTCCAATGGTTCTCAAGAAGAAGTCGAAAATGTTAAGTTAACTAATAACGCGACCCCCCCTCCCATCCCCCATCCCCAGCACGGCCATTTCTGGGCGGATTTTTTTCTCTTGTACAAACTTTGTTGTCCTTGCCCTAAAGACTCTAAATACCAAATGTAAATCAAATCCAACAGCTGGTTCATGAGAAGAAGATTTTTTAAGATGTACCCTATTTAACCCCTTTTTGGCCCTTTATGGGGCCCCAAAGGGAGATAACTCCATGATTCGTACAAATCTGAAGCGCCTTCCCATGGGGATGCTCCCTGCCAAGTTTGGTTGTAATCCGTCCAATGGTTTTCAAGAAGAAGTCGAAAATGTTAAAAGTTAACGCACGGCGCACGACGGACGACGCACGACGACGGACGAAACACGGTCGCAATAGGTCACCATGACCTTCGGTCAGGTGACCTAAAAATGCCCATTTTCTTGTGTGCACAACTTCTCCTACAGTTTTGATAAGAATTTGATCCAACTTGCCACAATGAATCTCCACGGTGTCTAGTTCTGCACACCGCTTACGGAATTCAGATAACTGTTTTCATTCTTGAATTATCTGCCCTTGAATTTAAGGAAAAAATGTCCATTTTCGCAAAAATGCCCATTTTCTCCTGTGCGCTTCTTCTACAGATTCAACCAGAATTTAATCAAACTAGCCACAATGAATCTCTATAGTGTCTTGTTGTGCAAACAAAATTTTGATACTTTTTCATGTTTGAATTATCTGCCCTTGAATTGAAAAAAAAAATGGCCAATTTGTACTGACAAGTCCCTCTCGGGCGTATATGCGCCGCTCTGGGAAGCTCTTGTTCTATAATTTCTAATAGGCCAGAAGCAGAGATTTGACTTCTGTGTATGAGTTTGCACAACATGGTCTGTAGAATATCGTTCTGACAAACAACTTTTCTGTTGTTTGACAGCCGGAGTGGCACAGTGGTAAGCGCACTTGTAGCCTGGTGGTTGCGAGTTCGAGTCTCACTTGGGTAAAGTGTGTCTTTGGGCAAGACGCTTAATTGTCAGCCGCAGTCATTCAACATCAAGTGTTTTAGATATGCTAATTAGTTCCCTACCGGCGAGGCCGAAGGGGACTTTAGGTTTGCACTCAGTCCGTCAGTCAGTCCGTCTGTCTGTCCGTCCGTCAGTCCGGTGAATTAGTTTTCCAGACTTTTTTTCTAAACAGGGGTAGCTATTGAGCTGATTTTTGGTATGTTGACCCGCATTGATGAGTTACATATCAAGTTTTAGTTTCGTTCCGGTCCAGTGATTTTTGAGGAAGATATGGATGCTGGGCTTAGAAAATTACTGGGAAATAACAGTTTTCCAGACTTTTTTTCTTTATGCTGGCAGCTATTGAGCTGATTTCTGGTATGTAGACCTGCATTGATGAGTTACAGAACAAGTTTGAGTTTCGTTCCGGTCCATTGATTTTTGGGGAAGATATGGATGCTGGACTTAGAAGATTTCTTGGAAATTACAGTTTTCCAGACTTTTTTTCTCAATGCTGGCAGCTATTGAGCTGATTTTTGGTATGTAGACCCGCATTGATGAGTTACAGAACAAGTTTGAGATTTGTTCCAGTCCAGTGATTTTTGGGGAAGATGTGGATGCTGGAATTAGAAAATTTCTGGGAAATTACAATTTTCCAGACTTTTTTTCTTAATGCTGGCAGCTATTGAGCTGATTTTTGGTATGTAGACCCGCATTGATGAGTTACAGAACAAGTTTGAGTTTCGTTCCGGTCCAGTGATTTTTGAGGAAGATATGGATGCTGGACTTAGAAAATTTCTGGGAAATTATAGTTTTCCAGACTTTTTTTCTAAATGCTCGCAGGTATTGAGCTGATTTTCGGTATATGAACACATATTGATGAGATACAGAACGAGTTTGAGTTTCGTTTCGCTCCAGTGATTTTTGGGGAAGATACAGATGCTGGACTTAGAAAATTTCTGGGAAATCAGTTTTCCAGACTGTTTTTCTTAATGCTTGCAGCTATTGAGCTGATTTTTGGTATATAGACCCGCATTGATAAGTTACAGAACAAGATTGAGTTTCGTTCCGGTCCAGTGATTTTTGAGGAAGATACAGATGCTGGACTTTGAAAATTTTATTTGGCTTCTTTCTCTAAACACATAAATAAAGCCGGTAAGGGACTTGGTATTGTTTTGCAATACTTCAGAATGCTTGTTGACCTTTTTTCCAGAGGCGGCAAAAAATCGATAATCTGTGCTATGCAACCTTGTGCCGATTTTCCAGCTGTGTGTAAAGCATTAATTTGACATCTGTAAATTAACATCGTTTTTTTGCTGACTGGCAGCTTTCAAATTGGATCACCCGAAAATTTTGTTGTTTGGTAAAGGGTTAATTAAATTTATAACAAGCCATTGGATTAATATATTGTTATTTCTATATGTTTCAGGTATTGTCCTGCCTTAGCGTTACTAAAAGATGAAATGGATGGATGATGGAAATGATTTATGACTGATCTTTATAGTGATACAATGTCTTTGTCCAGACAATACGTGGGTCATCCAATAAATAGTGAGACTGTTCCTATTGAAGAAATACCTTGACTTATATGCTTTCAAAGTCCCTATATTCCTTCAATATAAGATCTTCCCTTTATAATGACAGAATTCAATCAGCGGGAAATTCTTCTAATTTCGGTTGCTAGGCAACCAGAGTTAATGCGTCACATTAGACTGGCCACGTCTACTTCCAATGCATTTAAATCCTCAAAACGCACACATCGCGATCATTCTTTTAACTTAGAACAATGATCAAAGTCTGGAGGACTTATATACAGAAAATTTTGAGGTTGCACTAAAATATTCCACTGATAGAGCGTCAAAAATGACGTCATCCTACCTGCCTTTTGACGTCATGCAGAACCAAAGTCGTACATTCATTCAGCTTTGGTCGTTTCTTGTAAAAGACAGATCTCAAGACAGGCATTAAAATATACAATAATACTGTACATTGATTGCTTTCTCAGATAGGACCAATTTTCAGACGATATGCGCTGATTTACATGGACAAACATCGTCTTTTTGGATATTTTTCTTCACTTTACGCTTTTGTCTGCCGACCAAAGGTGGGTTGCTTCTGCCCACTAATCCTTTCGTCATTAAACTTTTGAACCCACCAGAAAATAGCTGTACATGACAAAGCTTTGTCAAAAATGATTTTTAGTTATATTTAATATCTCCGTCCTAGTTTTGCTCTAAGATAACGCAATTTTTATACATGCACATTTTTGTCTTCCGCCAAGCCGCATGAGACGCGTCCACGTAACAATTGTTTGTGTCACAGGAAGTGACGTCATAAACGTGACTTAATAACATAACAACATTCGGTGCATTTTTTCTATAGCTAATATATTAGGCCATTTATGTGCCAAGTTTCATTAAATTCTGTCTGACAATTTTTGAGATATGACAACAGTCTCACTTATTATTGGATGACCCTCGTACACAGTTCTTTAGACATACAACTCAAGTGGATAAACTCTATGATTAACACTTTCCCAAACAAGACCTGGTTTTGACGTCCCTGAAAGAAAATGCCTGGGAAAACATTGAGGCAAAAGAAGAAACTGCTGATAACCAGCAGTTTCTCCTTTTGTCTCAATATTTTCTGTGCCATATTTTACACAAATTCTATCTTTCATAACATCCATTTTGTCATTTGTGGCAGTTTTTGAAGTGGATCACCGAAGAATTTTGTCGTGTGGGAAAGGGTTAAGCTAGGTGAGAAATATTGAAACACTTATTGTTACCTATTCAACCCACTACCAAACACTGCGTTACAGTGACGCCTTTTGACACCCGACAAGGTAAGGCAATGCATACAAGATACAGAAAGCTCTCGATTGTTTCCAACAATCGATAATCAGGACCAAAGCACTGGAGGTCAAAGTCAGAGAATAGTCAAACAATCTAATGTAATACTCAGCTGCAGAAAGATTACTTTTCGCAAAGGAGTGTAGATGTATGGAATAGTCTGCCCAGTGATATAATACAATGCAAAACTGTAAATAGATTTAATAACCATTTGAATGAAGTTTGGAAATCACTACCAAATTTGTGGCTACGAGCCATGGACCGGAATCAGGACTGGCAGAGACAACTAATCTAAACGGATCAAGGCCTAGATAGATTTTACAACAAAGGTAAATGGCAATAAAGGCTATGGAAAACATAATACATAGTGGAAAGTGAAGATATTGCTCGCGACAAGCAATTTCATTTCCCTTGAAATTATCTTACCATAAAGACCAAATGGTATCAGTCTCTTCTGAAATTGTTATCAATGCAACATCTTTGAATTTGGATCCGTATTAAATTTTGAATTCTGGTAACAGGTAAATATTTTCCCAAACAAGTCTGAATTTGGAAAATACACATACACACTCTGATCATGATCCACATTGTTATCTTATTGTACTTTTATCGACAGAAAGCAAATATTAAAGTAGGATTAACGACTTTCATACTTTATTATTCTAATTCAAAACCCTATATTGTGGGAATTTATTTGAATCATCTCAATGAGCCGACTCAAATGATTGGACATATAGGGGCAATATTATTTCGATTGGCAGGCCTAGTGGCCTGTGGGGAGAAGACTATTCCGGATAATGAGTCTTCCATTACATCAAAGCTGTGCCAGTGGACAGACCCAAAATGACCAGAATCTGGGCCAGCCGTTATAGACCAGTTGAAATTATCAACTAAGACAAAACCCGTTAGAAGAACAGGGGACTATGGGAAGAATATAGCAAATAAACAACATCCTACCTATAACGCTGTCCTTCAGTTGAAATCCGCCCTAGCATCAGCTACACAACACCTTGGACAGTACTGTCCTGCTGTCCATGTGCTAAATTGCAGCAGGTTCAGCGCTACTCAAGATGAAGTAGAGAGTGTAAGTGAATTACCAGACGTTCTGGATGTAGACAGTCCTCTTCTTGCGTACAGCCTGGAAATGTCGGTGGAATCACTACCCCTGTCCATAGTGAATATTCCACGTGAAGGGGCCAGTGTTAATTCATTTATTGACAAGATTGAATTCTCTGATGAAGACCTCAAGAAGAAAGCGGAATTAAGATTGGACCAATGAAAGGTCTTCTTTTTCAGCCAATCAAGAGCGCGTCTTATGACCAATCAAACACTCGTATTTCTGGACCAATCAAATCGCAAATTCAAAACGAGACTCACAGAAAAGTATATAAAAAAAGGCGCGATCACAAGACGTTATTCTGACCTCAGAACTCAAACAACCATCATGGAAACTATCTCAGCTACTTTCGAGATGATGATGAATGATTTTACCGATGCCGACGAACTCATGAACTTTGCGGCAACGATGGGGATACAAGATTCCCCTGTAGTGAGATTCCGGTTATTCCAGTTAAGATATCCGGACTATGGGAATGACTTTTTGACTGAACAATGTGATGCTATTTTGGAAGAGTTATGTGATAGTGAAGAGACCGAGCGACAAAAAGAGATAGAGGCATGCGTTCAGGCCTACCTGTTCGATGAGGAAGCAGAGGAAGCGACGCGTCAGTGTATAGAGGACGGGGAATAGAATCATACTTCACCCATACAAGTAGGAGGTGGGGAAGAACCTCAACCGGGGCCCTCCGGACTTCAATATAACATAGCAAAAAAGAGGGAGAGAACATACGCCAAAAATGCGGCAGTGGACAGAACGTACAAAATTAAGATAGATGAAAATCATAATGGTCAAAGATTGCATGACGTGAGAGATGGTCTCCATCACATGTTCCAAGACGTGTTGGAACAAGTCCGGGGCAATTTGGCGGGGAATGACTTAGGGCGTGTAGTCATTCGTCATCCAGCACTGCACGATCCCATTGTTGTTCCACTTCAGCCCTGGGATGAACTAACGGCTGAAATAGTTTGGAGATCATCGAAAAAGTACTCAACAGCAACCAAGGATTATCTATTGACGAAGGTTTTGAGATTACCATAGGTACGATCGAGTTGCCGAAAGGAGGCGCGAGACGTAGAATTACGAAACTGAAGGGTAATCAGAATTCGCTTGACTTGAAAAAATCGATCGTGAATATTGACAATGATGACCAGTTATGTATGGCGAGAGCCATTTGTGTGAGCTGGGCAAAATTAAAAAGATGCACTACGGATGAATGGAAAGAGGTGATAAAGAATCGAAAGGGTTAAAGTAATTTGGATTTAGCATTGGAACACCAGAAAGTATCAGACAGTTATTACAGAGATCTTACAAGAAAGAACCTCAAACAACAGGGACAATTGGCAGAAGCCATTAGTCAATTAGCGGGATTACCGACAGACAGATCAGCTAGTTTAAACGACGTAGGGGCCTTCGAAGAACTCTTTGGTGTTCGCGTGATGGTTGTGAGTGCTCGTTTAGGCAACAAATTTATTACGGCACCGAGCAGCGATGATCGTCCGTGCATTTACGTTTATTTAGTAGACGACGACCATTTTCACGCCATCACCAGCATCACGGGATTCTTCAGTGCCAGTTACTTTTGTGATAAATGCTTCATACATTAAAACAACAAGGAACGTCACGAATGCGACGTGAAATGTTTAGTGTGAAAGCGTAACTTATGTTATGAGGAGGGAGAAGTGAAATGCGTTGACTGCAATATGACTGCAATATTGGCCAAATGTTTGATTTTTAAAGAATTATTTTGTGATTTCTCTAAGTCCGAAAAGCCCCGCCCTGCCATGCCTGAATTTATGAACCAATCAAAATTATTTCGAACAATTTAAGTAAAGGGTCACCCAAGGAACATTCCTGCAAAGTTTGATTAAAATTGGCCCACTGGTTTGGGAGGAGAAGATTCTTAAAGAATTATTTTGTGATTTCTCCAATTCTAATACGCCCCGCCCTGCCACACCCACATTTATGGACCAACAAAATTTAACATACAATTAAAGTAAATGGTCACCAAAGGTACATTTCTGTCAAATTTGATCAAAATTGGCTGAATGGTTGATTTTTAAAGAATAATTTTGTGATTTCTTTAAGTCCGAAAAGCCCCGCCCTGCCACGCCCAAATTTATGGACCAATCAAAATTCTTTGAACAATTTAAGTAAAGGGTTACCCAAGGAACATTCCTGCAAAGTTTTGTTAAAATTGGCAAATTTGTTTCAGAGGAGAAGATTTAAGAATTATTTTATGATGTCTCCAATTCTGATAGGCCCCGCCCTGCCACACCAACATTTATGGACCAATCAACATTTCACAGACAATTTAAGAAAAGGGTTACCCAAGGTACATTTCTGTCAAATTTTGTCAAAATTGGCAGAATGGTTGATTTTTAAAGAATTATTTTGTGATTTCTCTAAGTCAGAAAAGCCCCGCCCTGCCACGCCCACATATATGGACCAATCAAAATTCGTTGAACAATTCATGTGAAGGGTCACCCAAGGAACATTCCTGCAAAGTTAGGTCAAAATTGGCCCATTGGTTTGAGAGGAGAAGATTTTTAAAGAAAAAGTTAACGGACGCACGCACGCACGCCGGACACAACGCCATGACAATAGCTCGCTGGCCTTCTGCCAGTGGAGCTAAAAATAAAGAAAGATAGTTGAAACAAAGTAGACCTCGAGTATTGAGGAAAATAGTTTGAATAAGAGAGAACAGATTTCTTATTTTCTTCCTGATGACAAAAATCAAGTACGACCAGTAAACACTTGGTCCGTAGAAATACCACCGAAAACCACGATACACTGAAACCCATCAGAAATTACCGAGGCGCACTTCGAATAATGATTTCTTTCGTGCGGTATTTCATATATTTCGTAAAAGGCACATTCAAACCTTTCCCAAATATGTTTTATCCCTTGTGTTTCTATTGAGAAATCAATATTGGAAGTGCACTTCGGTTGTTACTGGCGGGTTTTAGTGTATCGTGGTTTTCGGTATTTCTATGCACCACCAACATCAAAACAACAATGGGAGCCTTGCTAATGTTCGTGCTATGTCTTAATTTTGTGATTGTGTTAACAACACCGGACTCTTTTTATCATCTTCAAAGAATCTATACAGGGCATGTTTTCCAATTTGAGAATCCTGGTGATTACATCTCTGACTTGACCGCAGATGTGGTTTATTTCAACAAATTCTATGGCTCGAAACTTCACCTTAATAAAGAATTGACTCTGAAGAAATTTTTCGCCAAGGAACGGGATCTGTTTCAACACGATGTTTGCGATATATTCTACTGTGATTGTGAATGTGCTGATGAGGGGGCGCTGAACATACCTAGTCTGTTCGGCTCTGGAGAACCCGTTGTATGCTTGGTAGCATGTAATGTGAGTACACAGTTGAAAGCCAATTGAAATGAAACATCCAATTTTCTCATGTTCTTCTTTCATTCTGCTACTACGCAAACTCACAAAGGCTTTGTACAAAGAAAAACATTATATCAAACTTTTGACTCTTGGAAGACAGAAACCACCAAAACATCAAAACCAAGAATTAAAGAAGCACAAACAACGGTGGCAGATATCTCAAGTTCTGTTAATAATAACTTAAATCAGGTAGAAGGAGATGGAAACATTCAGAAAGAATTAGAATGAGTACAAGAACGCAGGGAAGAGTTTCAGGTTGGGCAATATTTAGCAGCCGTGTACGAGGGAGACTGGTATGTTGTAACACTTTGATGTACCTCGATACTTATGTGCCGACTTTTACATGACTCGACAGTCTGTACTTACAAAACACTTACAAATTTAAGTCCACAACATTTTGTTGGTTCTCTTTCAAAAAAAGAGTGCAAAAGCTTGCCTTGACTTTAAGCAATAGTGCCTTGTTTATGTCAAAATATCCAAAACCGGCCAGAGCTGGATTTTGGAGTTGATTTTGACGTAATACACATGAAAATTTGAATGTGATTGATTGGTCATTTGAGGATGCTGTCACTCTCAGATTGACAGGCGATGTCCAACCCCCGACTTGGATAAATAGGGCTGCATTCGAGATTCGAATCAGTTTGCGGGCTTATCAAAACTAAAAAAAATTAGCAAGCTCACTTATTTTGGAAGAAATTAATTATTTCATTTTCATATAATTTAAATCATACAATTGGACTGGCTGCACAATTGTGTTTGATATTAAAGTTCGTGTGAAAAGAAGAAATTTATTTCATTTTAAAATCCACTATACAGTCGCAGAAGGTGCTACAATGTCGGCAAAATTGAAGATTTGGACGCCGAGGAAGATGAAATTGAAGTGAACTTTATGGAATCAAAAAAGCACTTATTTCAGTGGCCTATAAAAGAAGATTTAATTTGGATCAGCGTGAAAGCCGTTTTGTGCATAATCTCGACACCAGAGCCAACGGGAAAGACAAATAGAATGTTGAAAATATCCGAAATTGAGAGAAACCTGAAGAATTATATACAAATTATAAGCAATAATGACAAATAAGTTCTAAGAATATTGCATGGGTGTGGTACTGAAAAGACTGGTACTCAAGTTAAAACGGCTAAATATGTTAAAAGTTTCAAGGTTTGAAGTTGAAAGCTAGTTTTTATTACAAAGTTTGAATTCAGATGTCACATTTAAGAACTGTGCAACTCTTGTTTTGATAGTCAACACTCCTGAAGTTTTATAAACCCATTATACGAACTTCTGGATCACCCCTCGTACATTTACAATGTTATGCATGCAAGATCTGTGTTTTGTTGGTTCATTAGTTTGGTGCTCCTCTTGTATACTAGGTGCAATAAATGTTGTGCTTAGTTTTGGGCTAAGTTATAATGGAGGACCCCCTGCTCTTTTTTTTCTTGACACGTTTTTAATTCTTTTTACATCAATACATGAGTCTTCACTCTTGATTTTGTTTTAATCTCTAACCCTAACCCAAACCATATAAAATACGTTAGGACAGAATTTGCACCTGGTAAACCAGAGACCATCCATAAGTTTTTGTTGCCTTTTTATTTACTTTTCTCAGAGGGGGCTTAAAACACCATTCATTCATTCATTCTCAGAGGGGGGGGGCGTGTCAGGTACATATAATTCTAGAGTTTTCTAAAGAACTTGAATTGTCAATTTCAACATTTAAGCTCATGGGATGGACTCTTTATAATGTCACTGGGTTGGAAACAAGAGCCGTCAGAGACGGACGGACAATGCTCCCCGAATAAGGCATTGTCACAATACATATATGCCATGCAGAGCTAATATAAAGCTAACAAATGTTAAGCCCCCTTTTTCCATGACATATTTTGTATACGCAAATTTTATATAGTTTATTGTCAAGGGCATCTGATTTGCTACTCAAATATGGAATTTCATCAAATTCTGACCATTAGACTAGGATAAATTAGAGAAAATAACTGTATTTAACCTTAAGTCCCCTTTTCCCATGACGAGGCCTCAAATCCAAAAATCCGGGAAAAGTACATCGGCATTTTGTCATGGGGAGTTTACATGGTAAGTTTCATTTGATTTGGCCCAAGGGTTATGGAGAAATTACTTCGGACGGACGGACGGACAAAGCGGCGACTATATGCTCTCCCTTCGGGGAGCATAAAAAGTAGTTACTTAATTAATGCAGAATGAAACTGAAAAGTGTTATCGTCACTGCAGTGAAAATATCAAAATCTATTTAACTGTGAAATTCCAGGATTTCACTTCACTGCTATGAATGTAATAAAATGTGGTATCTTCGTCGAATGTAAAGACAAAAGCCTTAACATTTACTTATCTTGGGCATTATCAGATTTTGATCCTTGATGTATCACTTATGAAAACCTTTGCCAAGACTTTTGTTTCATTTAGGACTATTACTTGTGTCCTTGACTTTATAATTGACCCATAATTGACCTATTTTTATGCCCTCGTATCGAAAGATCGGGGGTCGCATATTGTTTTACTCGTGTCTGATTGTCTGTCCGTCTCTCTGTCCGAAAGGTTAACATTTACCTTTTCTCCAAAAGTATTCGACATACAAAGCTTTGGTATGTAACTTCCTTTCTGTTTCATAAACACATCTTGTTTATACATCAATTCCAGCTCATGATTCAAGATTTACTCTTCTTGAAAAATTGATTCATGGTCAACAGGAGATGAAAGTCATGACAACTAATATGGCAGCAGGGGAAACAACCTTCACTGCTTACTCGGGTAGTAGGGCCGGTTTGCAAGACTTTGCCTTACCGGATGAATTAGACATTCCGATATAAACCAGTGAGATGGTGGAGGGTGCGGAAGTGTTACTGAAGAGGAAAGAAATATTCCAAATCTTAGTAGGCATAATAATTATATATTGAAATTAATCTGACATGGATTTTGGGGTAAGGCGTCATAGGGGCTTTCAATTGGCAGAAATAAGCGGAATCAAATTACAATAGGACCATGATGGTCCTAATTAGCTCACCTGAATCAAGACGACAAGAGTGATAATGGCAATTTTGTCAAATTCAAAGGCATGAAACTAAGGACTTTCTGTTTGGGAAACAATTAAGTAATAATTTCGTTCAAATCGATCCTGTAAAGTTGGGTACAAATTAGCGCAATGGTTGAGTTTTCTTCAATAATTATTCATGACTTCGCAATATACAACAGAGGTTATTTTCAAGCATACTGGTCAGTTAGAGATTGATCATTTATCATATACTATAAGCACAATTAACATGATTTGGACTGTGGTTTTGAAAGAATATAGCGAAAAGTCACCATCTGATAAGCTAGGCTAATCATGTCTTATTAGTTTACATCAGATAAACATGGGGCCAGTCAGAGCAACAGAGAAATAGATAAGAGAAATAGAAAAGGCTTTCAAAATTTATCATTTATATATCCAAACCATATGTAGAATGTATTAATCTTTTCAAGCAGATGATTGAAATGATCACCAACAACATAGGGTTTGATGAATATTGAAACAAAATGTTCATAATATTGATTTCTGTGCCACGTGACTTTAGGCATGTTGACCTAGTTACTAAAAATAGGTATTTTGGAAACCTCGCAGTATTCATATGAAGCCCTGCAACGTGTACCACAGAATATCAGCAGGACTATTTTTGTCAGATATAGATTAGAATAAAATTTGTTAATATTTTTTCAACATCCAATGAATGTGAAAAAGAAAACAAGAGGACCATGATGGTCCTATATCGCTCACCTGAACCAAAATGATATAAGCAACACTTTTCTTCAATTCAAAAAATATTTATGACTTTAAGACTGAAAACAAACTTATGGTCAATAACATTGTGAAAATTGAACTCATCCAAGATTTCATCGTGCCCAACATTGTGTCCAAGATTTGTCTTGTTTGATAAATAATTGTAGATTCTAGAGTATAAACAAGGTCAAAACAGCCGAAAACAGCAATTTTGTCAAATTCAAGGGCACACAACTCTCCACTTTCTAGTCAGATCAGGCTGAAAATCAAACTCATCCAAGATCTTATGATATCCAACATTGTGTCCAAGATTTGTCTTCATTGGTCAATAATTGTAGATTCTAGAGTGTAAACAAGGTCTAAAGCAGCCGAAAACAGCAATTTGATCATCAACCTTATCCAAGATCTTATGGTCTCAAACATTGTGTTCAAGTTTTGTCTTAATTGATAAATAATAGTAGATTATAGTGTAAACAATGTCAAAAACAGCCGAAATCGGCAATTCTATCAAATTCAAGGGCACATAACTCATCTTTCTGGTCAGATCAGACTGAAAATTAAACTCATCTGAGATCTTATGGCCTCCAACCTTGTGTCCAAGATTTGTCTTGATTGGTCAAAAATTGTAGATTCTAGAGTGTAAATAAGGTCTAAAACAGTCAAAAACAGCAATTTTGTCAAATTCAAGGGCTCATAACTCTCAACTTTCTAATCAGATAAGACTGAAAATCAAACTCATCCCAGATCTTATGATCCCCAATATTGTGTCCAAGTTTTGGATTGATTGATCAATAATTGTAGATTCTAGAGTGTAAACATCGTCGAAAACAGCTAAAAATGACAATTTTGTCAAATTCAAGGGCAAGTAACTCTCGACTTTCTGATCAGATGAGACTGAAAATAATACTCATCCGAGATCTCATGGTCCCAAACATTGTGTCAAAGTTTTGTCTTGATTGATGAATAATTGTAGATTCTAGAGTGTAAACAAGGTCAAAAAACAGCCGAAAATGGCAATTTTGTCAAATTCAAGGGCACTAACTCTCATCTTTCTGGTCAGATCAGACTGAAAATCGAACTCATCCGAGATCTTATGGTCTGCAATGTTATGTCCAAGATTTGTCTTGATTGATCAATAATTGTAGATGCTAGAGTGTAAACAAGAGGACCATGATGGTCCTATATCGCTCACCTGAACCAAAATGATATTAGCAACACTTTTGTTCAATTCAATAAACATTTATGACTATAAGACTGAAAACTAACTTATAGTCAATAACTTTGTGAAAATCAAACTCATCTGAGATCTTATGGTGCAAAACATTGTGTCCAGGTTTTTCTTGATTGATAAATAATCACAGATTCTAGAGTATAAACAAGGTCGAAAACAGCCAAAGACAGTATTTTTTTCAAATTCAAGGGCACACAATTCTCGACTTTCTGATCACATCAGACTGAAAATCTACCTCATCCAAGATATTATGGTCTCCAACATAGTGTCCAAGATTTGTCTTGATTGGTCAATAATTGAAGATTCAAGATCGAAAAAACAGCCAGAAACGGCTATTTTGTTAAATTCAAGGGCACATAACTCTCAACTTTCTGACCGGATCAAACTCATCAAACTCATCCGACATATTATGGTCCCAAACATTGTGTCCAAGTTTTGTCTTGATTAATTGATAATTGTAGATTCTAGAGTGTAAACAAGGTCGAAAACAGCCGAAAATGATAATTTTATCAAATTCAAGGGCACATAACTCTCGTCTTTCTGGTCAGATCACACTAAAAATCAAACTCATCAGAAATCTTATCCTCTCAAACATTGTGTCCAAGATTTGTCTTGATTGAACAATAATTGAAAATTCTAGAGTGTAAACAAGGTTGAAAACAGTCAAAAACGACAATTTTGTCAAATTCAAGGGCACATAAGTCTCGACTTTCTTGTCTTATCAGATTGAAAATTCTAGTCGTCTGAGATCTTATGATCTCTAACATTATGTCCAAGTTTTGTCTTGATTGATTGATAAATGTAGATTCTAGAGTGTAAACAATGTCGAAAACAGCCGAAAATGACAATTTTGTCAGATTCAAGGGCACGTAACTCTCTTCTTTCTGGTCAGATCACACTGACAATCAAACTCATCCAAGATCTTATGGTCTCAAAGATTTTGTCCAAGATTTGTCTTGATTGGTCAATAATTGAAAATTCTAGAGTGTAAACAAGGTCGAAAACAGTCAAAAACGACAATTTTGTCAAATTCAAGGGCACATAAGTCTCGACTTTCTTGTCTTATCAGATTGAAAATTCAACTCATCTGAGATCTTATGATCTCCAACATTGTGATTAAGTTTTGTCTTGATTGATTAATAAATGTAGATTCTAGAGTATAAACAATGTCGAAAAACAGCCGAAAATGACAATTTTATCAAATTCAAGGGCACATAACTCTAGTCTTTTTTGTCAGATCACACTGAAAATCAAACTCACCAAAGATCTTATGGTCTAAAACATTGTGTCCAAGATTTGTCTTGATTGGTCAATAATTGTAGATTCTAGAGTGTAAACAAGGTCGAAAACAGTCAAAAACGACAATTTTGTCAAATTCAAGGGCACATAACTCTCGACTTTCTCGTCTAATCAGACTAAAAATTACACTCACCCGAGATCTTATGGTCTCCAACATTGTGTTCAAGATTTGTCTTGATTGGTCAATAATTGTAGATTCTAGAGTGTAAACAAGGTCGAAAACGGTCGAAAACGGCAATTTTGACAAATTCAAGGGCACATAACTTTTGACTTTTTCGCCTGATCTGACTGAAAATCGAACTCATCCAAGATCCTATAGTCTCCAATATTACATCCAAGTTTTGTATTGATTGGGCAATAATTGTAGATGCTAGAGTGTAAACAAAGTTAAAAACAGCATTTTTCGTCATTCAGGGGCAGATAACTCCACACTTTCTGGTCCGATCTGGCCCTTAATCGAACTCATCCGAGAACTTATGACCATACTTGTTTTGACAAAGTTTGGTCAAGATTGACTAATATTTGTGGATGCTAGAGTGTAAACACCAAATTGTGGACAGACGGACAGACGGACAGACGGACAGACGGACAGACGGACGGACGACGGACAAAAAGCGATCACAATAGCTCACCTCGAGCACTTCGTGCTCAGGTGAGCTAACAATGTCAAAACTAAGTATACTGAGATGAAAAAGTTTAGTCAGTATAAAGTTTTTGGTCAATAACTTTGTCTAAAACGTTTTACAATGCCAAAATTTTTACTCATAACAATCTTCAACCAATTTAGAACAATTCGATGAAATTCAATTGGCATCCATGTTTTACTTAACCTTCTTTTCGACAATCCATTCCAAAAGGGGTCAAATTGAAAAGTCACAGCTTCAAGAGTGACTTTTTGTAGAGTCTAAATTCCTGGTCATTGACATGAAAAATCGATCTTTGTATCATTTCCTGGTAGAATAGAAGTCTCTTTGTTGACTGTGAGTGAGAAAACTTCTTTTTAATGGAATTCACAGTAGATTATGATGACTTACGAACCCAACCTGTTGCTCCTAGCATTTTACTGTGTTTTCAAGAAATCGTTCTGTCAGGACCAGTAGCTAGTTTACCACTGATACAAAGTTATTTATTGTAGACAGACAATTAGAAAAAATAACTGACATTCAATATTTGACAAACAATGCCAGAGATCTGGCTGAGCCAATGCTCGAAAAGCCAACTCTCGGGTAAATGGTCAGGCTAGTAAAAGACAAACTTTTTTAAACAAAATGTCATTATTGAACAAATTGGTTACAGTGTAGTCAATTTTCAATGATTTTTGTCAGATTGGGCGTGACGTAACTTGATGACGTCACAATTAACGTTTATTCCAGATACGCTGTTTTCAGAGGTATCAATGACCAAAATTTCATACATGTGTCCATTTTTGACAACAACTACTCCAATGCTTAAACCTGGAAGTGCTTGCCAAGTTCAAATGTAGGAAATCGCCAGAGTTTGAAGGTTAGGTAGATGGTTTCTAACATTGTCATTTTTGGCCAAATTGATTAAGCCAGGGTGCTAAAATCATGTAAGCTGTTACCAATTTTATTGTGGATTTTTTGTATCTGGGCTATTGTCTTTGGTTTGCCTACATTTATACAGGAAAAAGACTTGCGCCTTAACTGCAGCAAGTGCACCTGTCACATTTTGAAATTCCTTTAGCACAAACCTAAAACCTAAAATTTAGCAACATTACTTGGAGATGTTTGTTAAGCGTTGATTGAACAAATATTGTGTGAAATTTTACACTGATATGTCGTATTTTGGCCGAATAATTGACCATCAAAAATACTGACTAAACTTTTTCTTTTGAGTATATTTTTCGCATTCAAGGGCAGATAACTCCTGCATTTCTAGTTCGATCTGACCCATAATCGAACTCATCCGAGATCTTATGGCCATACATGTTTTGACCAACTTTGGTCAAGGTTGGCTTATATTTGTAGATGCTAGAGTGTAAACACAAAATTGTGAACGGACGGACAGACAGACGGACAGACAGACGGACGACGGACAAAAAGTGACCACAATAGCTCACCTTGAGCACTTCGTGCTCAGGTGAGCTAAAAATAGGTTCAAAATGGATCCCAGGAAAAAATTGCTTTGAACGCCACCCTTTAGAAATTTTAGATAGTTCTCAGAAAGAAACCCCCTTTCTTGGCCCCTTTAACAATCTAAAAAAAGTATGTGTACTTACAAATGTTTAGAAAATGAGTAAGCTACAATTTGTGATAAGAATGTTTTACTTTGGAGGTCTGAAAAAAAACTGTTTTGAAATTATTAAGTTTAGTCTACCTTAGATACACATTCTGAATTTCTGTCTGGGCCTCCTTATTTCACTCCCTTATTTGGAAGAACTGTGACGTCATCAATGACGAGTTATCTGCCATTTTGAAACCATAATTGACAGAAGCAGAAATTATTCACAAAATTCAGCAGGATTTTGCGCATTTATTGCACCAGCCATTTCATATCAGGGGATTAGCAAATTTTGGAAAAGGTCAGTTTCTTTGTATCGTCGCTGAAAATGTGTTTTGCTTACCAATTTAGTTAGATCTATATTTTTTTCATCTGGTTGGTGTCTGCTGTCAAGATTGAGATCAAGCTAATCAACGCTTACGAGGATAATTCTCATCGATAGCACAGTTTTGCCACATGGTAAATTTTGTGGTTACCGCGAGGTTTAAAGTACCGCGAGGTTTGCACAAACGACTATAAATGCATCAAAATTACCTTGTAAAATGTAGAACTCACATTGTATGGCTTTGTTTCCATGTATAGTAATCATTTTTGTATTCTGAAAGCCATTCATGACATGAGTTCTTACACAAAATTTCAAGGTTCTAGGCCAAACAGTTTAGAATAAAACTAAGCATCTCCGTGACAACGAACAGTAAGGTATAGTTTCAAAGCTCCAAATTTCCCCAACCCTGTCACACCAATATACTTTTTAAAAAAAATCAAAATACAATTTTGAAGGTAGTTACTCAAAGAACTTTCAATCCAGGTTTGCTTCAAATTTGCCCAATGGTTGATTTTTAAACAATTTTCGTATGATTTCTCTAGGTCTGATACGCCCCTTCCTCCCTGCCACGCCTACATATTTTGACAAATGTAAAAAATTGTGAACAAATTTTCAGAAGAGTCACTCAAGGAAGTTTCCTGCCAAGTTTGATTAAAATTGGCACAATGGTTAACTTTTAAAGAATTTCTTGACTTTCTGATCAGATCAAACTGAAAATCGAGCAGCGGCTCATCCGAGATCTTATGGTCCCCAACACTGTGTCCAAGTTTTGTCTTGATTGATTCATAATTGTAGATTCTAGAGTGTAAACAAGGTCGAAAACAGCCGAAAATGGCAATTTTGTCAAGTTCAAGGGCACATAACTCTCGACTTTCAGATCAGATCAAACTGAAAATCAAACTCATCCAAGATCTAATGGTCCCCCCAACACTGTGTCCAAGTTTTGTCTTGATTGATTAATAATTGTAGATTCTAGAGTGTAAACAAGGTCAAAAACAGTCGAAAATAGCAATTTTGTCAAATTCAAAGGCACATAACTCTCATCTTTCTGATCAGATTATACTGAAAACCGTACTCATCCGAGATCTTATGGTCTCCAACATTGTCTTCAAGTTTTGTTTTGATTGATCAATAATTGTAGATGCTACAGTGTAAACAAAGTCAAAAACGGCATTTTTTACATTCAAGGGCAGATAACTCAGCACATTCTGGTCCGATCTGGCCCATAATCGATCTCGTCCGAGAACTTATGACCATACTTGTTTTGACAAAGTTTGATCAAGATTGATTAATATTTGTGGATGCTAGAGCGTAAACACCAAATTGGGGACGGACAGACAGACAGACGGACGGACAAAAAGTGATCAAAATAGCTCACCTTGAGCACTTTGTGCTCAGGTGAGCTAAAAAGCTTTAAATGCTAATAACTCTCTTATTTGAAGTCCAAAGCACCTGGTGTATATACTTATTTTAATCGTCTCGAAGAGACGAAGAAAATGGGCACTCACAATATAGGTTTTTCAAGATTTTTTTTTGAAATTATATTAATCATTGTGTAGTTCATTTCAACGCATGACTGAATTATGACACTTCCATAATCTAGGTCAGCACATTTTTGAGCATTATTGCCTAAAATGTGTCTTTTCAGTCTGTTATTGGCATTGGATAACAAGCAAAAATCAGTCTGATATTGTCAAAAACAGTCGTTATTCAGTAAATTCACGTGCATTATCGGACCAGTTTTGCATTCACATATCCTCGATCGGGGATAATTGTTGTGAGTGCTTCAGAAAATTGAAAATAAAGACGAAATTTTGTCATTTCCCTTTTCCGCGATGTAAATTCTTATAAGACCCCATTTCCAGTTTATACCCCAATAAAACTAGGCCTCCCAGTGTAACCATATCTGATGACGTAATATAACTCTAGTAACGTAGGTTTTTAAAATTCTTGGAATCAAAAGGTAAACAAACGTCAAACGGGCAGCTGACAGATTTTGAACTAAAAGTGGATTTCGTGGACATGGAAGAATATAAATTAGAATTGAGTGGTTGTGGTCTAGGTCAAATGTGATGGTAAGCCTATGTGTTTCTTGTTCTTCTTTTAGTTACTGCAATTTTTCCTTTACAACTTTGTTTTTTATCGAAATGAACGAATGTCTGAAACGAACCAGAGATCTACCTCGGACCTTTTGTTTTATTACTGTACCCGCACTGAAATGAACGTTAGAATATCCAGAGTATGTTTCCAAAAGAAAACTTAGTCGAATATTGTTACGATTTCGCCAACCCAAATGAAGATTATGTCAGTAAAAATGCGATGAGACTTGACTACATAGCTACACGATGAAAATCTAACGGCCCGTCTAGTGGATATCGGACTTACTCGATATATGTCGAGTCGAATGCCGGAAAACTCTGGTGTCTGTCGGTGAAAATGTGGCTAAATTTTCACAAAGTTTTTCAGTTATTCGTCTTATTTTATTACATTTCTTTGCAAATTCTTCATATTTTATGCAATAATAGCGTCAATTCACGTTTTTTCGGTCGTTAACATTCGCAGAGGCCCACAAAATGGGTTATCGCCCTCGACCTTCGGTCTCAGGCGATAACGCATTTTTTGGGCCTCTGCGAATGTTAACGACCTCAAAAACGTGAATTAACCCTATATTATAAGACGTCAACAAAGCCCTGCCATCTTATCTCCCCGACAAGAAAACTTGTATCATTTAATAATCTTTAATCACCGTTTGAAAGGAATATGGTAAGTCTTTCTTACATTTACTTTGATTTACCTTCTTTTCCCGTGATGTTTACTATTGAACTTTAACTTGAAATATCTCTGTTATTTGAAGTCCAAACCCTTTGATGTGTATACTCATTTTCATCGTCTCGTCGAGACGAAGACAATGAGCACCCACAACATAGGGTTGAACGAACTTTGAAATTCAGTGATTTTGTAAGATGATGCTCGCAATAGGGGTACACTTCAAGGTAAAAATCTCCCTTGTTAAAGATGTTTGACTCTTGTGACTTTTTCCATTTACTGCTATAGACATGGAAGTTGTGGAAAAGCTATGATTTGATTGGATAAGACCGTCTATCTGTCTGTATAAGAACTTACAAAATAGGTATATTTTGTCGAAAAACACCACAAATCGACGGGTACACAAATATTAGAAAATTCTTATATGTTTTTTTTTCAGTTATGGGACGTGTGGCAAAAGAATGCCCGATCTGCAAGGAGGCTCAAAAGAGGGGAGAGGCAGTAAAGCAGGTCCTGTTCCTCAAACTAACACAGCACCTGCGAGAGAAACACGGAATGCAGGCAGAAGAGGCCGTCAAAATTACCAACAAGATGAAAGGGGCCAAGAATCATGAGCGTTCATCCACCAATGGGCGGTCATATTTCATTTGTAATTTGGAGGGGTAAGTTGCAAATTTCTAATATAAATATCAAAGAAAAGGAGCATTGTTGAACTCTGCATTCTTTTCCTGCAATGTTTTCGAAATGGATTATTATCAAGATAATCTACACCAGAGATTTGTGAAAGTGTCGGATATTAACCAGTATGTATATTATAGCACAGAAAACTATGTGGGAAAGGTATATATCTTGCTGATAAAAAAATCCATTTTCTCCCAATGTTTTCTCTTAATAGATGTCTGCATCAACTTTAAATATGGTTCTTGTAAAGGATTATACTAACTTAAATATCAGGGAATTATCGTTGTACAGAAAACATTGAGGGAAATGGAGAAGATGATGATTTTTTTCTATTCTTTTCAATGTTTTCCTGCTTTTTTCAGATGTGGGAGGAAGGTCCTAGACCGTAAACAACATCTGAACTCAAGCTGTCACAACCTAGGGATTCGGGATGTGAAGTAGGCTTTTCCCTTCTTCGAGTGAAGTCGAGTAAGGCTTCCTTCACAGGAAGACAGACCTAGAGCTAACCCGAACCCTAACCTACCAAGAGAGAACGAAAGAGAGGAGGAGAGTGAAGATCATGAAGAAGTGGAAACTGTACACGACCTAGAAGAAGACAAACCGTACATGAAGAAAGAGGATATGTTTTACCAAATACCGAAGGCTCAATTTAGACTGTGTAAGTAATTATACTTTTTTAAGGTAAAAGTTTCATGTTTCCAAGGCGAGGACTCACGTGGCACATAAGGGTGAGTTTAGGTTTATTGTTTATCAGCCAGCCTGTCCGTCTAACTATAGATGTGTCTGTCTTTCGGTAATTGATTCCAAATTATTTAACATTTCCCAGGCGGGGAATCACGTGGCACATAAGGGTGAGTTAAGGTTTATTGTATATCAGCCAGCCTGTCCGTCTAACTATAGGTGTGTCTGTCTTTCGGTAATTGATTCCAAATTATTTAACATTTCCCAGGCGGGGAATCACGTGGCACATAAGGGTGAGTTAAGGTTTATTGTATATCAGCCAGCCTGTCTATCTAACTAAAGGTGTGTCTGTCTTTCGGTAATTGATTCCAAATTATTTAACATTTCCCAGGAGGGGAATCACGTGGCACATAAGGGTGAGTTTAGGTTTAGTGTATATCAGCCAGCCTGTCTGTCTAACTATAGGTGTGTCTGTCTTTCGGTAATTGATTCCAAATTATTTAACATTTCCCAGGCGAGGAATCACGTGGCACATAAGGGTGAGTTAAGGTTTATTGTATATCAGCCAGCCTGTCTGTCTAACTATAGGTGTGTCTGTCTTTCGGTAATTGATTCCAAATTATTTAACATTTCCCAGGCGGGGAATCACGTGGCACATAAGGGTGAGTTAAGGTTTATTGTATATCAGCCAGCCTGTCTGTCTAACTATAGGTGTGTCTGTCTTTCGGTAATTGATTCCAAATTATTTAACATTTCCCAGGCGGGGAATCACGTTGCACATTTTCAAAAAAATCATTGCAGTCTGATATGGTTCCTTAATGCTGTTTTTTCGTTTACAGTCCCTTGCGTTGCCCAATGGCATGAGTTTCGAATACAACGGGCCGGAGGCAACAAGAAGGCAGCAACCCATAAAGAAGATGCGGGTTATGTGAACCGTTTTTTGGCTCACGCTGACTTCGGTCTTCACGGCTGGAGCAGCGTGAGCCAGGCTCACGTAACCCTGCATGATAACACAATCAGGGACAACTACGAGGCCGGTAGCTGTGGCCGTTTACTGGCAGCGATTGGGGACTTTTTGGCATGGTGCAGCCACACCCGGAGGATAGGCCAGGCCACCTACGGACCTCTGAAAATGTTTATAGATGGGTGTAAATCAAGTAATGCTAAGGAAATTGCCGTAAGTGTTATTTAACTCAAAATATCTCTGTTATTTGAAGTCCAAACCCTTGGGTGTGGGCATTCATTTTCATTGTCTCGTCGAGACTTCAAAATTCAGTCATTTTGTAACTTTAAATTAGCAATAGGGGTACATTTCAAGGTCAATAAACTCCCTTGTCAAGGATTTTAGAATCTTGCGACTTTTTCCATTCACTCATACAGACTTTGAACTAATGGAAAAGTGAGAATTACACCGAGTATTAACCCCCACCTGTCTGTATAAGTACCAACAAAAGAGGTATAATTCAGCGAAATTTACCGAAATTTGATTTGTATAGAAATGGTATATATATTTAATGTACTTTTAACTTCAATCAGATAAGAACAACACAACGAAGAGTGGAGGAAGGGAGAAATCTGGTGGGCCCCGATATATACGAGAGATTCCAAAAGTCGGACTTCTGTACAACCACGCTGAAGAAATTTAAGGAAGCGCCTTCCACCTACCTTTATGACATGGCGCAGGTACTGATTGTACTAATCAGTCAGTTCAACGCGCCCAGGCCCTCAGTATTGGCCAACATGAGGGTGAGTAAATGTTTATTGTATATCGGTCTGTCCGTCTAACTAGGGGAGCGTCTGTCTTTCGGTTATTGAATCCAATTTGTTTCAGATTTCCCAGGTGGGGAATCACGTGGCACATGAGGGTGAGTTAAGGTTGATTGTATATCTGTCTGTCCGTCTAACTAGGGGTGTGTATGTCTTTCAGTAAATGATTCCAGATTGTTTAAGATTTCCCAGTCGGGGAATCACGTGGCACAATTTTCAAAAAACAACAATAATTATAAGGTTGGATCCATAGAAGGTGTAGAAATGAAATGAATTAGCTACAGGAGGTTTATATTTCTAAAGAAAATCCTTTTTTTAGGTAGTTGACGTCACCAACGCTACAACGGAGACAACGGGCTGGCGTACCATAACAGTTGGTAAACACAAAACCAGCTGTTTTGGTATGACAGCCCATCTGACCATCAGAGACGATGTCTACGAGGCCCTCATCGCCTACGTACATGCCCTACGAAGACTTGTTCCCGATGTAAACTCCAACGACACTTTGCTGAGAAATACAAAATTGGAGGAATGTACAGAAAAGTCGATATGCCGCATGTTAAAGCGCGCGTTTGAACTGTAAGCATTTAATTTAAATTCCTCGAACATATATGAGCCAGGATCTGGAAAAAGGTCCTTTAAGGCTTTTGAGCCCAACTTGGTTCCAGATCAGCCTGCGTATACACGCAGTCTGACCAGGAACCATGTTGTTCTCCAATAACTTCTTCGTGACATGTAGAAACCGTACGAGAGCAGCTTAGATATCTTTCGGCCTCCTTTTAGACACAGGCTGATCTTAAAACACGACTTTTGTAAATGCTATTAGGGACGTTTTTCCAGATCCCGGCTCATATAAGTACTTACCATTTTCAGAACCAGATGGAACAAGATTAGAAGGTGTGTATGAAGACATTTTCAAACTGACATGGATCAAGATCAGACTATTTTATTTCAGTCTGATCAGGGTCCATTATACTTCATTCTAGTTAATATGAAGAATCTATTATGAAGGAACATGGAAGAAGATTAGATTGAGTTTATATATAGGCATTTTGAAACTGACATGGATCAAGATCAGACTGTGTTCTATTTCAGTCTGATCAGGGTCCATTATACTTCATTCCAGTTAATATGAAGAATCTATTATGAAGGAACACGGAAGAAGATTAGATTGTGTTTATATAGGCATTTTGAAATTGACATGGATCAAGATCAGATTGTATATCAATACAGTCTGATCCTAATCCATCTTGGTATCAAAATGTCGTAGGTCTCATTCATATATCCAAACTAATACAAATTTATCCTTTACAGAGCTGGAATAAAAGAACACATGTCCTTCGGCATCAACAGAAAACTAACAACAAGTGTTGCCCGCCAGGCTGATCCGACACTGGCCGAGCCTGTGGCGCGCCAGCTGTGTCACGCCGTGCGGACTGCAGACAGCTTTTATGCTGTCTACAGTGACCGCAGCCGCACGGCGGACACAGTTAGGCGCATTGAGGGTGCCTTCGAAAGGACGGTAAGAACGGCGACAGTTACCAGCGGCGAGCTTGAAAAGATGGAGGAGGCAGAAAGAATTGAAGAGACAGATGGAATGGAGACAACAGATGAAATGGAGACAACCGAGGAGGAGAGAGACATAGATGTGACCGAAGTGGAGGAGGAGCTTTTATGCTGTCTACAGTGACCGCAGCCGCACGGCGGACACAGTTAGGCGCATTGAGGGTGCCTTTAGAACAGCGACAGTTACCAGCGGCGAGCTAGAGAAGATGCAGGAGGCAGAAAGAAGTGAAGAGATGGAAGAAGTTGAAATTGAGACAACAGAGGAGAGAGACATAGATACGACCGAAGCGGAGGAGGAATTAGAATTGGCCAACGATCCCGATTACAGACCACCATCACCTAAGAAGATGAACCTGAATATGACGGCATACTCTCTTCTGAGTAATGCTCTGAAGAGACACACACCAACGACATCACGAAGACATTACATGTCCAATGAAGTTAAGGAAGAACTGAGACAAACCTACATGGACATCATAATAGAGTACAGTTTACGGATGGAGTAAGTAAACAGTCAATCTATGTATCTATCTATCTGCAGATCAGAATTTGTGTATTCAGTCATTCTTAGAGTAACATGGATCAAGATCAGACTGTATACAATTTCAATCTGATCAGGGTCTATATTACTAAGAACAATCTATTACCTATGATGTAAAACAGACTTTGTGTATACAGGTAAGTAGAAATTTACATGGATCAAGACCAGACTGTTTGTTATTTCAGTCTGATCTCGATCCGTAATACTTTATTCTAGTTATGATGAAAAATGTGATATCAATGAACTTTGATGTACATCATAATTTAAGAATACATGTAATTTGATAGATAATATGGATCAAGATCAGATTCTATCTAATTTCAGTCTGATCTGGATCCTTATTATCTATCTTTCTATTTATCGATCCATAAATTTTAATATAAATTCTTTCTTTTACAGTACAATACCGATTAAAGAAATTAGAGGGAGGAGGGAGGGCAGATGGCCTGAACTCTCGGATCTACAAATAAGAGATGCCATTAGAAATATGGCAAAAAAAACAAAGAAAGCAGTTGGAAGACGAGTAATTAATCTAATACTTTTGTTTGTTTGTTTAAATTTGATATGGTAATAACCTTAAAAGTAGATGGATAGCTATTAGAAATAATGTGGCATTATCGTTCGTGCGTCCGTCTGTCTTGGTACAATTAATGCTAAAAGGTCGTATCTGGGACCATGTCAGATAAACCAAGCACTACCGGTACACTTCAAATTAAAATTTCTCCTTTGCTAAAGATTTTAGACTCTTGCGACTTTTTACATTAACTCCTTCATAGTTTGAAGTTACAGAAAAATATATTTTGATAGGTTATTAACGTCGGTTTAATTGTATAAGTCGTCACAAAATGGGTATATTTTGGCGAAAAATGACGAAATTCAATCCGTTTACAAAAGTTATGTTTCTATATTCCATTTTGTAGCATGGGTCAGACACGCATACCGATAGAATGTCCTTTGTGTGCAGAGAAGAGACAGCACGGGCACGTGGTTTTCACCCGACTGGCACAGCACCCAAGACATCAATTCCTGGAGCCAGACAGTCAGACGAAAAGTGCCAAAATGTCTGGAAATGGGTTAATGGTTCTGCATTACATGCACCCTGATACTGAATGTTGTTGATTTTTACAGGCCAACCGACAGTACAAAGACCAAGAAAGATTTCAAGACAAACTTCTTCGCTGAAAGAGAAAGAGACCGGAGAAGTGAAAATGATATACAGGTAATTTCCATGCGTACTCGTGAAGTAGAGAACGGTTTTCTTTGCTAATCTGGGACGCGTTTACTTCAGCATTTATTCTTAGATTTTTCTGAGTTACTTCAGAAATGTATTTGGCAATGACAGTTTTTACCATTTGACATGAAATGAGTAACTATCAATCTTCGTGAATCCCCAAAAGCAACAAACATGACTACCAACCGAATGTAACAGCTTAATCTTTTCAGGGATGGGGAACCAGCTCGTTTTCACAACTGCTTTGACTGAGTTTTTATCCCAGGTTCGGCATTATGAACCCAAATTCAATCTTCAGTGACAATGAAGTTCAAAAACTTATCTCTTTCCCGGTTAAAATTACTAAAATGTTCTTTTGTATTGGTTACCCTTGATGTTCCTCTAATAAATAGCCTATGATACATGAAACACCTATCACATATAAGTGGGCAGAATTTTGTTAAGACACAACTATCTTTGAAAATAAACTGATCATATTATTGGAAAATGGAAGCAGTATAGGCGCCACGATACGGGCAAACAAACCGCCCTTTTTTATAGGGGCAAACAGAACGACCCTAAACTTTAGGGGCAAACAAATCGGCCCTAAACTATGGAGGCAGGCGAACAAGCCCTGAACTATGGGGCAAGCAAACAAGTCGTCATAGTCTAGACATTTTTGACAGATGACACAATGTCTGACAGTTGACGGGTACAAATTATGCAGTAAGGTATTTCTCTTGGCAACGTACTGTCCGACAGGTAGAGTTTTCATAACGTCATGTTTCAGTACTCGACTCGTTCCATATATAGTCAGTACAATGCCCCCTCTACGTTCAATTTACCATCAACGTTCAACATGACAACACTTTTTAAACTGTCCAACCACGTCATCGAAAAACATCTCGATGGGGGTTACCTCAACGCGTCTATCTTTCTTGACGTACAGACCATGTACGATTGCATAGAGAGGTGTTTGGATCACCCGGATTCGTTATTGAAGAAACCGGGCAACGATTTGAAGCCATTAAATATTTCCCCTACCACATTGGGCTCTCGGGTTATAATGAAGAACCGTGCCAGAAAATAAAATTGGTGTACAAAAGATCGAATAAGAGCATTTTCGTTGTGACGGCATACCCTATACTGTAACAACAAGGAGGGGTTGATTGACCGATCGGAGGAGACACATCAGCCAATCAGATGCAAGAACGAATTAGCCAATCAGAAGAGAGATGATTCCCATATAATTATTTTCTCAAAACATTGACCTTTTCTGTGCTGTAGGTGACGCAAGAGTTCAGATCACGGTGGATGATTTGGACACGCATATCATAACCGGCGGTGGAAGTCGTCCAGGCATTAACCTGGACGAGTTCAAAAACTTGACATTCTGCAACAGGCTATTCAACCATACTCCATTACGGGCAAAAGAGCGTTTGGATAAGCAACAAGCAAAAGTTCTAACTTTGGAGGTAAATACTGATCACTATATGTTTAAAATAAAATCTAATTAATGTGTATCTACTACGAATATACTGCGAGTATTTATGATTTAGTATTCACTCTCGTTATATGGCCTTCCATTTGTACACTTTTTATCTAGATTAAGTAACCAGATTTCTAATTATCTTTATTATTTTTTTCATTAATTTACTAAACACAAGACAATTTGAAAAGATTTGAGCATTGGGATTCTTCTGTGTATTAGCGTATACATGTTTAGACAGTGTTGACATATATAGTATTGAGTCAGAAGTTAGTATTTAATGTGATAATTTCGGCTTCTCAAGCACATTATATATCTCTTCCATTTTTGTATATTTTCAGGTCACTACTTTACTCCAGGTACTAGATAAAAGGCTGGTCACGTTTGAGATACTGGACATCATCGTGACATCACAACCATTGACGAATTTGTATGGAATAACGTCATGTTGCGGTGATGTCCCGTACAAAATAGTGATCAGCCTTTACGTAGTCGACGAACAAGAGTATCTGTCCACTCTCTGTCATGAATTGGCGCAAGTCTCTGCCCAGACCTTGACCACGATAGAGAGTGGCTCAAAACATGTGCTTATTTAATGACTTTATTTAGTGATAGTGAAAGTGAAAGGACATTATGTGCATCCGTTAAAGGAATAAATATTGTAAATAATACAGACGTTCATGAACATTGGATTCTATAAAAAAAAAATAATAATAAAAAAATATTTAATCTTATGTTGTTGTTTCTATATTTCTATGATCCACTTGAAAAGGTAGGTCATTTAAAATGGTCGCTGTTTTGAGTATAGACATATCCTTATATCGTCGCTGTAAATGCAAAACCTCGTATGTCGATTCTTGCGATTTTCAAAGTACAAACTTGTGTTCCCAGTTAAAGAAATAAATTCTTGCAGATTTTGAGATATTTTTACTGTTCAATATTAAATATAAATCATTTATGAACAATATGTCCAAATTTCAAGTAAAACTGTTCAGTTTGGGAAAAGCTATCACACTTTTTTTCCCTCCCCTATAAATTTTTCCAAAAACAAGATACAAGCTTATGCATTTACAACGACGATATGTTGATAATTTAAGATGTAAGGTATCAATATGACCTAGAGTTCACTTGCCCCTATAGTTCAGGGCCTGTTCGCCTGCCTCCATAGTTTAGGGTCGATTTGTTTGCCCCTAAAGTTTAGGGTCGTTCTGTTTGCCCCTATAAAAAGGGCGGTTTGTTTGGCCCTATCGTGGCGCCTATACTACTAATGGATGTAGATTCCACCAATACATAATGTGTTTATACAGTTGCAAATGGAGAGACAGTAGCAGGAAAAGTCCAACTACTTTCCGACCGTCCCTCGTATGTATAGACCTGTATCAGACCTTTATATATTTACACAAGACATATTTGTCTCAGATAAACAAAATATAGATATAGAATAGGAGATAATATGTTTAAACAGTATTAAGATGTTCTTTTTTAAAGCAAAATTCTATTGAATGTTGACCTTAATCTTATACATATACATTGTTCCTTCGTCCACTTATATTTAATGTTTTGTTTTAGGAATCAACCAATAAACTGGCAAAACGGGCGATCAGGTCACATATCCTGATCCCCCAGGATTACCACGCCTATGTAAGAAATTATGTAGACAAATGCAGAGGAGAAGAGTCAGATAGCTGCTCCTTCCTTTTTACAACTCTAAGGGCGCAGAAGGGACAGCCAGGGTTTCCGTTTGACCGCTCGGGTTGTGACGCATGAAAAACTAGACAGTCCAGGCGGCCTGGAAGCGCTCCACAGGCCTGATTGTTTGTCTTGTTGAATACAATTTCAAAGGTTCAGGCTGCGCAAATAAGCAAATGCATGACCAAGCTGAAAATTACAAGCAAGTAAGATTGTATGATCAGTAAGATCACCTTTAATTTAATGACTATTGCAATTTAAATAAATCGATAAAAATCCCATTTAATAGCAGTTGACCAGCGTCCTGCCTTTTATTCACCGGTCTCCAGGTAACTTGACATCTGTCAAAAAGGTAATAAATTTGAATATTTTCCGTTAAAATTAATACTTTGATACTAGAGGCACGCAAATTTAAGCGTTTTCAACACAAAGCAAACCCTTTCCTCAAACGTCTTAATTTAGGGGATCTGGGTGTTCTCAAGCCTTTCTGTAAAAGACGTCGTATACGAGTCTTGTTTGGGCAAGGGTTTCTTTTTATTTAGAATACAGCTTGCACTAATGGACTGGTCGAGCCTGTCTTCTCCTCACAGTTTAAAATCTGTATTACAGAGATAAACATTGCTTTGGGAAAAAAATGTTTCCTATCATAAAGTTCATTTTTTGGAGGAGATAATTTCCTCAATCATTACATTTTTAGGGTGGTCGATACCCTTTAAAAATACCAAAATTTATGTAATGGGAAAGCAAACAACTGATGTGATACCTAGTGATTGTATCACCGTGGAAAAGGGGCCCGAGGATTTGGTACCTATATTATTCTCTGGAACGAATAATGGTCCCATATTTAGACAGACAGGAAATATTAGTTCAACAAGACCAGAGGTTATTACCTTTGAGGTGAGTCACTTTTTTATATCATTGTGTATTTAAAACATAGTACGATTATGGTTATCTTTTGATAGACAAATTACCTCTATAAGTTTTGTATGAAAAGATTTTTCTACATTGTGCATTTCTTCGTATATATATCACCAATGTAGTGCAGTATTTAAGAGCTATCTACCAAATCTGTATTTATCATAATAGATTTTATCGTACGTGTTATTTGTACAAAGTCGTCCTTTGTTAAGGCCTAGTTAATAAGAGTTATTTCGATACTATTGATTCAATTAAAAGATTTGTTTTCTGTTTCAGATACTTTCTGCTCTACAGGCCATTGTAGGAGAGGGCATGGTCCATTTCCAGACACTTACAATACGGTTGAAGGACATGTTTCACCCTAATTACTTTGGCTATACAACATCACCGAATTCTCAGCCAGATATTACGATATTTCTGAAAAATCATGGAGGAGAGTTTCATTTCTGCTCAACGTTAGTACATGAAATTGGACATGCATTAACCAATGAAAAAGGAAATGGGGGCCACACATGTAATTGGTATTTAGTAACGGCAAAGCTCATGGCAATTGTTGAACAACTTTGTGACCTAAACATTCGGGACAGAAAAGGATTTAACATGTGTTCAATGGAGTGTGGGGTGAATTTAATTCAAAAATAGATGAATAATTAGTTAAAAAAACAAGAGGACCATGATGGTCCTATATCGCTCACCTGAACCAAAATGACATGAGCAACACTTTTGTTCAATTCAATTAATATTTATGACTTTAAGACTGAGAACGAACTTATGGTGAATAGCGTTGTGAAAATCCAACTTACATGAGATCTTATGGTGCCCAACTGTGTCCAAGTTTTGTCTTGATTGATAAATAATTGTTGATTCTAGAGTATAAACAATATCGCAAGCAGCTGAAAAAACAGTTTTTTTCAAATTCAAGGGCACATAACTCGACTTCCTGATTAGATCAGACTATAAATCAAACTCATCTGAGATCTTATGGGTCCCAATCATTGTGTCCAAGTTTTGTCTTTATTAATTACTAATTGTAGAGTCTAGAGTGTAAAACAGGTCGAAAACAGCCGAAAATGGCAATTCTATCAAATTCAAGGGCACATAACTCTCGTCTTTCTGGTAAGATCAGACTGAAAATCATACTAATTCAAGATATTATGGTCTCCAACATTGTGTC
>OY804605.1:52789894-53022394 GCA_963680895.1 Fragum sueziense
AAAATGAGCTGAAATTCGACACGACGAACCGAAATTCCAAGCATCGAGTGTAAGTAAATGGATGTTTTCTTCGTTTTATTTCTTTCTCAGCACTTGACAGGTACTGCATGAAGTCTAAACTATGGATACATTACACTCTGTCAACAGCATTTAGAACCCAACACATTTTAACGGCGAGAAAAATAACAAACTGTACGTCGTGCTCGCAGAAAACTTTGTGTCCCTTTCCTTGATTTTGTAATGTATTTCACAAATACAATCGAAATTAAAAAAATCTGAAGCGAGCGATCTTTCAAAACATCGTCCAACTATTTATTCTGAAAATTACAGCGACATAGGTAAACATTTGACTGAGATAGAGGCACAAACCGATCGTCGGTTGGTCTCGTTCGGGGTACTGGGGATTGAAAACGAACCGAAGTTAATGTACCGGGTATTACATTTCAGTGTACTGTGTATTGAATTCTATTCTTTCCATTTTCTCGGATTTCTGGACATAATTTGGTTATTTGATATGTGTTTATGTCATTTATTGTTTCCACACTGAATCGCGCATACTGGATATAGATATACCAAGTTAGTTAATGTAGTATTGGTTGCCTCCCTTGCTTAAATAATCTCCATTTGTACTATAGGGCAGATCAGTTGTCTCTCTTGTTATTATAGCCTCCATTTTTGCATTGTAAGGCCTGATGTCAACACCATCGTCTGATAGCTGTAGACTCATGCTAAAAGATTAACAGCTAGTACATGTATGTAATTTTATGCAAAAGACACACTTATCCCTAACAGGTAAGCTGTATACTGATGTTCAGAATTTAGTGACAAGTGGGAAGACACCGTAAAATAAAAAAAACGACAAGCACAAATAAGGCCTACTCTGAACATGTAATTCACAGGGAGTCCGGCGATTGGTGGTGACCTTTTGAAGTATATATAGAGTAGTAACACCCACAGACGTGCCCGCCCACCCTGTGGTTTAATTGACTGATTGTTTATGGACACAATAGGTCCAAGCTCAAAGTATATATAGATCTATTTGTGTTTTTTTGTTTGTTTTTGTTTCTTTTTTTTTGTATGGAGTTCAACACCGTTTTAAAAGTCTTTCAGTCATATCATGGTGGTAAGTGAACCTACCAATGTTTTATTGGCTTACTCATACTGGTAGATCTACACGCACACTTTCCATGCCACTGACTGTGTTGAGAGGTGAATTGCACCAGACAGAAGTTTATCCTGGCTGGGAATCGAACCACTGATTTTCCGATTGTGAAGCAAACACTCTACCATATGAGCTAGCCTGGGGGGGGGGGGGGGGGCGACATAGTAGCTCTATGCAGTTTTTAGGTCACCTGACCGAAGGTCATGGTGACCTATTGCGACCGTGTTTCGTCCGTCGTCGTCCGTCGTGCGTTGTGCGTCGTCCGTTAAATTTTGACATTTTCGACTTCTTCTTGTAAACTAATGGACAGATTTCAACCAAACTTGGCAGGAAGCATCCTCAGGGCAAGGGGCTTCAGATTTGTACAAATCATGGTGTTATCTCCCCTTGGGGCCCCATTAGGCACCAAAAAAGGGGCCAAAATGGGTAAATTTGGTACATCTTAAAAAATCTTCTTCTCATGAACCAGTAGTGGGATTGGATTCACATTTGGTATTTAAGGTCTTTGGGGCAAGGACTACATAGTTTGTACAAATGAAAAAAATACGTTGAAAAATGGCCGAGCTACGGGCGGGGCTCTGGGTGGGGGGTGCGTCATGTGTAATTTTTTTTATATTTTCGACTTTTTCTGATGAACCATTGGACAGATTTCACTCAAACTTAGCAGGAAGCATTCCCATGGGAAGAGGCTTCAGATTTGTACAAGTCATGGTGTTATCTCCCCTTGGGGCGCCATAAGGCACCAAAAAGGGGCCAAAAAAACGTTAACTTTAATGCAATTTTGACTATTTCTTAAGAACCATAAGACAGATTTCACTCAAACTTGGCAGGAAGCATCCCCATGGGAAGGGGCTTCAGATTTGTTCAGGTCATGGTGTTATCTCCCCTTGGGGCTCCATAAGGCACCAAAAAAGGGGCAAAAATGGGTAAATTTGGTACACCGTAAAAAATCTTCTTGTCATGAACCAGCTGTGGGATTAGATTCACATTTGGCATTTAAAGTCTTTGGGGCAAGGACTACATAGTTTGTACAAATGAAAAGAATCTGTGGACAAATGGCCGAGCTAGGGGCGGGGGTCTGGTTGGGGTGTGTGGGGAATGTGTCATGTGTTAATTTTTTACATTTTCTACTTTTTCTTGAAAACCGTTGGACGGATTCCAACCAAACTTGGCAGGAAGCATCCTAATAGCAAGGGGCTTCAGATTTGTACAAGTCGTTGCCCCGTAAGGCACCAAAAAAGGGCCAAAAAAGCGTTAACGTTAATATTTTTTCGACTGTTTCTTAGGAACCATTGGACGGATTTCAACCAAACCTGGCAGGAAGCATCCCTTTATGTGGAGGGGCTTCAGATTTGTACAAGTTATGGTGTTATCTCCCCTTGGGATCCCATAAGGCACCGAAAAATGGGTTAAACCCATAGTTTTCTGCTCTTTCGACTCAGGTGACCGATAAGGCCTTCTGGGCCTCTTGTCTTTATTGAATTCTAATTTTGTCGTCTGCAAATCTTTCTGAGTGGGAAAGGTTTAAAAGCATTGAATAGTGTTTGAAGTACATGTATAATATTTGATAATGTTTTATATTTGTAGGCCTAGATGGAATTGCCAGATAAATCCTTTAACATTTTGGAGACAACAGTGACAGAAGAGGATTCATCTGCTGGATCAAATGACAAGCCAGTTACAAAATTGTATGAATGCCAAATCTGTTTTTATACCACATACAAAAAGTTCAATTATGACAGGCACCATAAAAGACATCTTTGGAAAGAAGAATATGATGTGAATGAAAATATTCCAGGTGTGACGACTGGTCCAATAGGTACCAGTACCCCAAATAAAGGCCAAGCTTCATGTACAGGAGACCAACTTGAACATTCAAAAAAAATGTGCGATCAATGTGGAAAAGAGTTCAAGTCATCATTTGGATTAAAGCTTCACAGAAAGAACATTCATGATAAAGACTTCAAATACATGTGTGGTTCTTGTGGCAAGGGATACAACCAAAAAGTTCAATATCGCTGTCATGTAGCAACCCACTTGAATTTACTTCTTGAAAAGTGCTCTTTTTGCAGCAAGTCATTTGCAGGCCACAGCTCTCTAGCGAGACATAAACTGATATGTTCCTTGAATCCAGAAGTTACAGGAACTGATGAAATCAAGTTTACATGTGATGTTTGCTGTAAGGATTTTAAAAGTAAGGACAGCTTGAATTATCACAAGAAAGGCAAGCATGGTCCAAAAAAGTACTTATGTCAGAAATGTGGCAATGCATATGCTTGGAGGTCATCTTTGCAAAAACACAGGCTGATATGTAAATGAACAGATGAGATTAACCCTTTCCCAAACGGCAAAATTTTAGGTTGGTCCCATTTAGCTTCTGCAGACGATAAAATCAATGTTAAAAAGTGTTGTAAATGTAAATATCATAGCATGGAAAATATTGAGGCAAAAGGAGAAAATGCTGATTATCAGCATCCTCTTCTTTTGCCTCAATGTTTTCCCAAGCCTATTTTCTCTGGGACATCAAAACCGGGTCTTGTTTGGGAAAGGGTTAACAAATAATTTCTGTTATGATCCACAAATGATCTTAACCCTTTCCCAAACAAGACCTGGTGGTAACGCAAGAGAAAGATGAAAACAAAGAGAATAATAGAAAGAAGAAGGATAAATTCAGGCTGATCAGAGGTGCGTTCTGTAGAGTGAGATTTCTTAAGATATCTTCACCCATTACCCACACATTGACTCCTTTTGACTCCCCACACGATAATGACTATGGAAAACATTGTGGGAAATGAAGAAATTGCTTGTAACAAGCAATTTCTTCATTTCCCACAATGTTTTCTACAAAAAAAGACCAACCAATATACAATTTCATTGACTTGAAATTGCGGTCTGCAACATCTTTGACTTTGGACCACCCCAAAAGTTTGCCGTTTGGTAATGGATTAACAACAACATCATTTTAGATCTGATTGAAAGCAAAAAAACTTGACTGTTTTTTGAAAACAGAAAGTTCACTTTTCATCGAAATGCATACTTGAAAGGAGACAACACAAATAATTGACTTCATAAGTAGAGACAGTGTATGTTATTGCATAGAAAATGCTTGGGGAAAAGGAGAAATTGCTGATTTTCAAATTAGAAGGTATTTCAGAAACGAAATAAATATTGCCAAAAAGTAGCAAAAATGTATGTTATAATATAGGAAAATATCAGTCTTTGTAACTTTGGACCTGTTTAGAATGTAAGTGTTAACCCTTTCCCAAACGACAAAATTTTAGGGTGGTATAATTTGAAAGCTGCTGTAGGCAATTTAATTTACGGTATGTCAATTATGATAGAATTTGTGTACAATGTAGTCAAGAAAATATTTAGGCAAATGGAGAAAATGCTGATCATCAGCATTTTCTTCTTTTGCCTAAATGTTTTCCCAAGTCTATAATTCTCATAGGGATGTCAAAACCAGGTCTTGTATGGAAAAGGGTTAAAATGGCTAGAAATTTTGGTATTGACCTAAATTTTGTTAAGCTTTTTAATCCTTTCCAAACAAGACCTGGTTTGGATGTCCCTTATAGAAATAATATATAGGAAAATATTTAAAGAAAAGAAGAAATTGCTGATAATCGGCAATTTCTCCTTTTTCCCAAAATATTTCCTATTCTGTAGCAAACACATTTTCTTCTTTGAAGTCAATTTTATGTTGTCTGCAACTCCTTTCAAATTGGATGGTCCACCCTAAAATTTTGTTAACCCTCCAACCCTTTGCCAAACATCTCCTGATTTTGACATCTTTGAAAGAGATGGACTCGAGTCATTTTGGTTGTCTGTAGCTGCTTTCAAATTATAGCAATTAAACGTAATAATAACACGGTTGTTTTGAAACCCTGCTAACCCATTACCACAGAATGACTCTTTTTGACTCCCCACAAGATAATTGCTTGGGAAAACATTGTGGAAAATGAAGAAATTGCTTGTGACAAGCAATTTCTTCATTTTCCACAATGTTTTCTACCTAGAAATATCAAAATATGTAGGCACAATGATCAGTAGGTAGCTGAGAGTGCATGCTGTTTTTTGTTGGTTAAAAAATGCCAAGAAGGCATGGTTAGGTGCAACAGCCTTCACAATAATAACTGAAATACTGTTGAAAATGGTGTTAACCTTTTCCCAAATGACAATTACTGTTTAGGTTTGTCCAATTTAAACCTCTCCCAAACAAGACAAGGTTTTGACGTCCCTATTAGAATAGGCTATGATAATCAGCATTTTCTCCGTTTGTCTCAATATTTTCTTGACTATATTATACATGAATCCAATATTTATCTTCATCCATTTTGTCATCTATAGCAGCTTTCAAATTGAACCACCCTAAAATGGTGCTGTTTGGGAAAGGGTTAGAAGCTGTTACAAATGACAAAATTGATAGAAATAAATGAAGAATTTTTGCTTATTATTGCCCAGAAAATATTGAGACCAAAGAAGAAAATGCTGGTTACCAGGATTTTCTACTGTTGTCTCAATGTTTACCCAAGTTAATTCTATTAGATATGTCAAAACCAGGTCGTGTTTGGCAAAGGGTTAATTAAACAATGGAATTTGAATGATATAAACTTTAGTCATAAATTTGATAATCGTCAGGACTTTTTAACCCATTACCGAACAGCAAAATTTTGGGGTGATCCAAATTCAAAGATGTAATTTGTTCCAGACGACAATATTATTTGTATGCACAATATAGCCTAAATTTATTGCTGGTCTTTGGAGGCTTTGGAAAAAGTAGTTGAAAATGAAGAAATTGCTTGTGACAAGTAATTTCTTTTTTTCCCATAATGTTTTTCACCCAAAAAGGCCAAAAATGTTAAGTTATTTCACTTGAAATTGTCGTCTGCAGCATTCTTGTCTAAACTTATGCTGTCTGGTAATGGTTTAAGGGGTTAAAGTATATGACATTTAATATTATTATTATTATTATTATTATTATTATTATTATTATTATTATTATTATTATTATTATTATTATAATATGTTGGTCTTTTTGGGCAGAAAACATTGTGGGAAATGAAGAAATTGCTTGTCACAAGCAATTTCTTCATTTTCCATGATGTTTTCCAAAGCCTCTATCTTGTGAGGAGTCAAAGGAGTCATTATGTGGTAATGGGTTAACCCTTTTCCAAAAAAGATGTGTTCTTGACCTCTATTAGAAATGCTTGAGAAAACATTGAGACAAAAGAAGAAAATGCTGTTAAGCTTCATTTTCTTCTCCTGCCTCAATAGTTTTCTCTGCTACATGTAATTACACCAATCTTAATTTTACCAACATCCGTTTTGTTGTCTGCAACAGATTTTAACCCATTACCTCACAGTGGCTTGTTTTGACTGCACACAAGATAATGGCTTTGGAAAACATTTCTTCATTTCCCACAATGTTTTCTACCATGATAGACACAATAATGTAAATAATCATGTAAAACTTCATACCATTGAAATTTTCGTCTCAGTCTATAACATCTTTTAATTTGGATCAGCCCAAAATTTTGTCGTTTGTTAATGGGTTAAAATTGAGCAGTTTGTTTTTGCCATTTGTGCAAGGGATACATTCAAAGCCAATATGTACTATTTAACCGGCCTAAAACGAAAGTGACATATTACTGTGCTTACTGCTATAAAACCAATCAACTCATTTCAGTTGTACCGTTTACATTGTGCACGTGATAAAAGAGCAAGTTAATTGGTTGAAATATGTTAACCCTTTCCCAAACAAGACCGGGTTTTGACGTGCCTGATAGAAAAGGCTTTTGGAAATATTGAGGCAAAAGAAGAAAGTGCTGATAATCAGCACTTTCTCCTTTTGCTTCAATATTTTCTGGGACTTCATTTTACATAAATCCTTTCTTTATCTACATGAATTTTGTCGACTGCAACTCCTTTAAAATGGGAACAATCCAAAATTTGGCTGTTTGGGAAAGGGTTAATATGTGGCCACGTGACTGTCATTTTAGGGCGGTGATTGTGTAGATGACTTTAGATACTTACCATCACAGACAGAAAACACTCACCCTGTTTGTAATGACATGAAAATCAATTGCAAGAAAAGGAGAAAATAATGCTTTTAAATTTTGTGGTTTGGGAAAGGGTTAAGGGTTTCTAAACTTTTATCATGAGGGTCATCCAAACTAGGGCTTATTTTTTATTCCCACTCATGCAGATTTTAAGCTTTTCAAAATTGAAATTTTCAGATGGCAGATGGGATTAAAACATTGAGGGAAAAGCAGTTATTGCATGTTTTTTATCAACATCTTTTTCTAAATTTAATGTCTTCTAGAATCTCTACAACAGAGGCATGGGACTAAATGTATATAAACATTGGCAGCTTTTTACATGCTGTATGAAAATTGTCTCTGCATGCATGTAGGGTCATTTAAAACTTGCTTTTTGTAATGTTTTGTAATGACATGTTTATGATATGCATGTACATGTACATGGATTTAGTTATATTTACATACCATATTGTTATTTATTTTACATTTACAACTAATCAGGTAAGGTTTAGTTGTTTTTTCTCTAGTCAGGTGACTAGTGTTGTTTTATTTCCTTAACATTTTATCTCCGTGAGTAAATTAAGTATTAATGATGAAGTCCTCAATCACAAAAGTTATCAAGATAATTCATTGTGACATGGGACTATATAGACGTTAACATGCTGTATGAAAATTGTCTCTGGTCCCTGGTCATTAAAAAATTGCTATTTCACGGTACGGAAACTACAGAGACAGAGCCATATCCGCCACGTGTGGCTCTGCCTCTGAGCGCACGATTTTTGGTGAGTTTTCCAATTTGTTGTCCAATTATTTTCTTTTGGTGCTTAAAAACGAAAAAAGGAGAATGTCATGCTCCGCTAAGACCATTTATCTGTCTGTTCTATTTCTGACGGCTTCAAAGTCGGTACGGTATTTACAGAATCATTTTTGTCGTGAGGTGACCCTATGTGATTTCCATGTTTACTCCATATATTTTTGTACATTTCAACGCTTATGCTTCTAATCAAACATTTTATATGCTAATGGAGAGCTAGTCAAGATTGGGGAAACACTTTCCATGTCACAAAACCTAAGAAATAATGGCCATAATCGAAATATGAACATTTTTAACAGTGGCTCTGTCTCTGTGCGACTGGCTCTGCTTTCGTGGCAGAGCCAGTCCCAGAGCCAGCCCCACAGTGACAGAGCCACTGTTAAAAATGTTCATATTTCGATTATGGCCATTATTTCTTAGGTTTTGTGACATGGAAAGTGTTTCCCCAATCTTGACTAGCTCTCCATTAGCATATAAAATGTTTGGTTAGAAGGATTATCGTTGAAATGTACAAAAATATATGGAGTAAACATGGAAATCACATAGGGTCACCTCACGACAAAAATGATTCTGTGAATACCGTACCGACTTTGAAGCCGACAGAAATAGAACAGACAGATAAATGGTCTTAGCGGAGCATGACATTCTCCTTTTTTCGCTTTTAAGCACCAAAAGAAAATAATTGGACAACACATTGGAAAACTCACCAAAAATCGTGTGCTCAGAGGCAGAGCCGCACGTGGCCGGATATGGCTCTGTCTCTGTAGTTTCCGTACCGTGTATTTGTTCTGTTTTGTAATGGCATGTTCACGACATGCATGTACATGTATTTACTTTTACAAACTAGTACCATATTGTGCTATTTATTTTATATTTACAACTGAACAGATAAAGTTTAGTAGTTGTTTCACTAGTCAGGCAACTAGGGTTATTTTTTTCCTTTACATTTTATTTCAGTGAGTAAATTAAGGATTAAGGTCCTTATAAAAGTTATTGTGATCATTCATTGTGTGCACATCTGTTGGTTTTACGAATGATTAACCCATTGGATGATCAACCCATACATACATAGTCTTTTAATTTGAACCATAAATTTTGAAGTGTTAGGACAGGAACTTTCTGAAAACACTTTGTTTTGTGACCTCGACCTCTGGGTGACCTTGAATATAGACGTTTTTAGAATAATTGACAATGGCCATAACATCTTTATTACTTAACATATTCGGATGATATTTCCTTCATATTAAGACACAATATTCACTAAAAACAACAACTTATTGTAGAAACTTTGTTTGTTGACCCTGACCTTGAACAGAACAAGAGTTTTTTTTAAATAATCAACATTTTGACAGCTCTTCTTTATCTGTTGTTATGGGAAAATAATATTTTACTAGTCTTGAGATGATTGGTAGAAATGTGAATAATATATGATCACAATGACTATCTTTTTATACAATTTGTTTCTTCTGTGATTTTTCAATGATTATTACCTGTGATATACACAATCAATTTAAAAATAAAGTTTTATATAAAGTTATTTGTGTATTATGTAATCTATTATAATCCAGCAAGCATTTTATATCGGGCCGATATCGGGCCGATATCGCCTTCTATATCGGGCCGATATCGGCGCCGACATCGGGCCGATATCGATTTACAACCACTTTCGATGACGGGCCGATATCGGCTAGTTACATCGGGCCGACATCGGCTGTCGACATCGGGCCGATATTGATTTGCAACCACTTTCGATATCGGGCCAATATCGGCTGACATCATCAGCCCGACATCAGGAACCTAGAGAAACCCAGGAACGTAGAGAAACCAAACGTAGGTTTTGATCATATGTATGTGATGGTAATTACATCGATTTGGAGGTCTGGTGTAAATATACAATTTACCCCCGGTGTTTTGGTTATTTTCATATTATGTCCGGGTGATTTTATCAGGGTGTCCACAGTTTGAGCAAAGCAAAATTCCCTGACTTTTCCCTGACATTTCCCTGACAAAAAGCAAATTTCCCTGCAAATGACAATTTCAAGTGATGGAAATTTTAAATGTGTTGGTATTCTTTGTTAGAAAACATTGTGGGAAATGAAGACATTGCTTGTCACAAGCAATTTCTTCATTTTCCACAATGCTTTCCAAAGCCATTATCTTGTGGGGAGTTTAAAAGAGTCGCTGTGTGGTAATGGGTTAAAGAATATTTTTCACCCATGTTTAATAACACTTTCCCAAACAAGACCTGGTCTTGACATCCCTTACAGAATTGGCATGGAATAACATTGAGACACCAGAAAAAATGATGATAATCAGCAATTCCTCCTTTTGTCTCAATATTTTCTGTGCATTATTATACATAAATCTTATCTTTATAAAGTGAACATATATTTTGTCCTCTGCAGCAGCTTTCTAACTGTACCGCCTTTATATATTTGGTTGTTTGGGAAAGGGTTAAAATTGCTTTTTCGTAGCATTAACTAAATTTAACCCATTACCAAGCGGCGAAATTTTGTTCTGGTCCAAATTCAAAGTTGTTGCAGACGACAATGTCAAATGCATAATAATTTACATTTTTTGTCTTTGTGGGTAGATAACATTGTGGGAAATGAAGAAATTGCTTGTCACAAGCAATTTCTTCATTTTCCATGATGTTTTCCAAAGTAATTATCTTTTGGGGAGTCAAAAGGAGTCACTGTGAGGTAATGGGTTAAGATTTTAGTATAAAGTATAAATGACATATTTTTAACCTGTTTTAAGCCGTTTTTAATGTCATTTCAATTGAATTACAGCAACAGCCTGTTATCCATGAGGTCCCTTCCATAGTTTAAGTTTTTAACCCATTACCACGCACTCCCTACTTTTGATGCCCCTGAGAAAGAATACTAGAAAATATAATGAGAAACTGAGAAAATGTTGGTAACCAATATTTTTTTCTTTTCCCACTACTATATTTTCCACCCTTCACTAAATGAAATTTATATTTTCACCTTTATTTTGTCGTCTGCAAATGCTTTCAATTTGGACCAGTGACAATCTGAAAATTATTGTTTTGTAATGGGCTAAGCAAAAGAGACAAAATGGAAAAAAATATACATATGATATAAATGATATAATTATTATCACAACTTTAAACTTCACATACAATTTAAAGCACATAAAGTAGATCTAGTGACTAGATGGGCATTTATAGTTATCACTTTCCCAAACAGCAAAATTCTAGGGTGATCAAATTTGAAAGCTACTGCAGACAACAGAAAAATGTTGATAAAGTTCGGATTTGTGTATAACAAAGCCTAGAAAATATTGAGACAAAAGGAGAAAATGTTGATAATCAGCATTCTTTTTAGTTCATTTACCACACAATCCCTACTTTTAATGCCCCTGAGAAAGAAGACTTTAGAAAATATTATGGGGAAAATGAGAAAATGCTGGTAACCAGTATTTTCTTCTTTTCCCTCTATGTATTCCATCCTTCACCAATTAAATACATTTTTCAGTCACATTTATTTTGTCGTCTGTATAAAAATATGCCTTCAATTCGGACCAGTCTAAAATTATTGTTTTGTAATGGGAAAACTTCACATATAATTCAAAGCACATAAAGTCACGGGCGGTAATCATGTGACTTTGTTATGATATATTTTCTTTACATATGTAAACAAAAACACTCGGTAAGTACAATTTTTCTTTAATTTTATTGTAAATATACTCTCCGTATTCAGATACCTACCAACATACCCACCTTACTCTCCGATTTATTTTAATACCAAAGTCTTTCCTCAATTCCCTGTAAAAACTGAGAACATTCTAACCAAATGTTTCGAAAGAAAACGATCCGAAAAGAATCACTTTGTTTGAATATTCTCACTGTCAGGTATCAAAATAAATCAGAAAGTAAGGCGGATATGTTGGTATGTATCTCAATGCGGAGAGTAAAGTATTTAAATTAAAATTTATGAAAAATGTGTACGAATCGAGTGTTTTTGTTTACATCTGTTAAGAAAATATATCATAACAAAGTCATGTGATTACCGCTCGTGAAAGTAGTGACTAGATGGGCATCTTCAATTACCCTTTCCCAAACTACACAATTTTATGATGATGATCATAGATCAAATTTGAAAGCTGCTGCAGACAAACGAAAAATGTTGATAAATTTGGATTTGTGTGTAATAAAGCCTAGCAAATATTGGGACAAAAGGAGAAAATGCTGATAATCAGCATTTTCTATTTTTGACTCAATCTTTTCCTAAGAATTTTCCAAATCCAAATAAGGACATCCAAACAGGACTCAACTACAAGGTTGTTATTTGAAGTATTCATCCAATGTACAAGGCAATAATTTGAGCATTAATTTTTTTACCTGAATATGACTTTAAATTGACAGACGGTGTCTCAAGTTTATATTTATATATAAATGTGTCGAGACTAAAAGTGTCTGAAATTTACATGACATGCCACAGTGAAATTTACATGAAACCGATGTTTTTCAGCACTCATCCACTACTAGAACTCAGTATTGTATTCAACCATGTACAATAACCTCATAATATTACAAATTCACTTCAACTAAATATCGATCCCAAGTCGTTTGTGTGGCAGTATTTTGCTTTCGTCACATTTGTGGTACTGTCGAACTCCTGAAACACCACGAGCAGCTTCATCTGGACCCTTTATTTCAACCAACCGTCTCTTTGCCTTTCTCTTGCACCGTGACTTGGTATCAAACATGTGGTCCCTTATAGTTATACTGCAGACAATTGACGGGTACAGATACTGATTAGAAATGTTACAGTCCATTTCGCTTTCGGCCAAGAGGTCATGCACTGGATATACCTTTGCCTTAGACAAAGACATATGAAACGGTCGTTCTGGCATTAGTTGTACTCTCAAGAGCTGACAGGCATTTTCCAACGCAGATGGTACTTCTTCGGCACGAATTATGCCGCTACCCTTTGGGTCCAGGTCCTGAAATTGTCCAAACATGTTTTCAGCTTCAAGGCTGCCAAGAGACCTCACATTGTATGTGCCAGACTTAACGTAAGGAAACAATTGGATGCGTCTTTCTATGTTCGTGATGAAACCTTGAAACATAACATTAGGAATGCCTCTAATGTGTGATCCATATGGAGGAAAGTGACAAAAGTTTACATCCTCCAGAAGCCATCTTCTTAGAGTCAATCTTCGATCACATCTCTCCTCTGCACTGATACCGGGATTATCCTCGCCGTCATAAAATTCCCTTATCATTTTGCAGAAAGCGGCCTCATTAGGATAATGGTTACGCATAGCATTTTCTACTTCTTCCGAGAATGTTTCTCGCGCAATTGAATCACTCTGCTTATCAACAAGGTCTACAACATGTGGTACTTTCAACCGAGTAGTGTTTTCTTTAGCAACATCTATCCACGCTTGCTTACTTAAACCTCGTTCGGGAATTCCATCTTTACATACCTTTACTCGACAGTTTGTTATCAAATGATGAACGTCGAGGAATGAAAATATATAGGACAGTGTTCCAGGGTTGTACTCGGGAGTAGAGAACCATCTAATTCGCTGATCACTTACTTCGGTTTCTGGTGAAAATGGGCTTTCTTGACGCCATAGTTCAATGCAGCCGACCATTTCGTATTCAGCTACAACAGAGTTAAGAACAGATTTAGATAAATTGTTTACTTTCTTCTTACACAATGTTATTAATTTGTCTGGATTGCGCCGACGTCTTGCTCTAGTTTGTGAGCGCTGTTCTATGGATATTTTAGTGACCGCCGACTGAAGCAAATCAACCATCTTGGATTTATTCCAGCACTTACTGTAATGAATATTTGAACTTTTAAGAGTCTCTGATACGGTTTCCAGGCATAGCGTCAATTCGAATTTCGACATTTCTTTTTTAGCTTTCACAGTGTTCAATAGAATACATTTAAATTCATCCACACGTCTGTTTTTCCACACAGTATTTGCTTTGTCATTGGTCTGAAGACTAATCAACATCTTTACAATGTCATCATGTCCTAATACTGTTTCACATGGCATTTGTTCTTCATCACTGTTTATATCAACCGAATCTCCACTAAGGCCCAATTGTTCTATCTGTTCTGTTAGATCACTACAAGTTTCCATCTGTGCAGCCAAGTGACTATCATCTGCATTATCTACGGTTGTCGCAAAAATCGTATCACATAAATTCACACGTTCAACTCGTTGAATTGGTTGTTGCTGTTCTGTATTTTGTTGGCCAGAAACAATATTATGGTCCATGTTTTGCAACGTTTCCATTTCTTCATCTGTCAAATTTTCCAGTGCTTCTGTTGGAACAGCTGATGCAATATCATAGTTTGTATCTGTTTCATCTGTAACGGAGTCTATATTTCCATGTTTTGTACCTTTTTGTTTGCCACAGGTAATCTGTTCTCGTATGTTCAAGGACGGCTGGAATAACTTTTTATCTCCGTTAAACGAAACTTCGGCTGCTTTTCTGTTTGCATCGTATGTGTACTGTATTTGGCTTGCCATGTCTTGATCAGTTTTTATTACACCTGTTTCGAATATCAGTTTTGTGAGATCTCCTTTCTTCCTAGATTTCACATCGTTATATACTTGCTTCTGCAGTTCTAACAATGTCAGTGGTTTTCCATCATTTGCTCTATATGCCAGCACGGCCCATTGTCCGTCATAAGAAACGACGGGTGTGTACAGTCCTTTAAGGAACAGTTCATGTAAAACATCAGATATCATACTTCTCATTGCAGAAGATTTCACGCTGTATCCTTTAAGAGCATAAGCTATGGGGAATGCATACGGTATTTCAGGTCTATGTATTCTATCTAAGTCAGCCAACATAAATACCAGGACTTCATTTGCTTTATTGGTGCACAATGAATCACTGGCCTTTACAGCATCTACTCCACGAATAAATGCTCTCTGAAGCTCTGTCAAAAGTATGTCGTCGGGTATTGCATTACTACTTAAATGATATATTCTGTCCGTTTGGTCAGATTCATGTTGACAGGCTTTTGCTTTTCTTGATTTCACTTCTGCAATCAGTTGAACTCTTGAGTGTCGGAATTTGTCTATGTTTGATTTCAGAAGAGTGACATTTTTACCAAGTCTTTTCGGGCTTGCATCCTGATCCAATTTTTTAATCTCTTCACAAATCTCATTCCACAACTGTTCGTCAAATTCTACCATGTGTACAGCTGTTGATTCAGTTCCATAGGATACAAAATACAGGTTCTTTACATCAAGGCATTTCATTTCACTCAAAACTTGTGGAACATAGTAATGCGGTAACGTGTACTGGACAGGTGTCGTATACAACTTTCCAGGAGTTGGACACTTTATTTCTACGGCAGCAAGTGTCTTGTCGCCGTCTGAAGTTCTAACACTACCATCTGGGCTAACCACGAGATATGCTTTATCATCTTCTCTAAAAATATAACACCCTTCTTCGAATACAAATGCAAATGGTTCAAATGCAGGGATAAATGTTGATACAAAGGTTGCGATAGCATTCAGTTCATTGTCTTTTCCGTGATCAAATCTGAGTTGAAGTTCATCTGAAATTGGCTCTGGATCTTTTCGACCTGCTTTTGTATCCAAATAGTTCTTTTGTTCTTTCAGGCCTTCAATGCCGATTGCTTTATTGATTGTACTACCTGTAACAAGGCTGTTCTCTCGTATCTTAAACCATGTTTGAGATCTCTGTTTTGTGATTTCGGGTTTAGACAAGTCATTCAAACTAACTGAATTGCCAAGACAAACATAATTCCACTGACGACTAAGATCTACCACTTCTGCTGTGAGACTATTTACGGATTTTTCGATTAAAGCTGCATATCTGCATAAATTACCGTTGATGTTAAGCATATCCTCCAGACAATTTTCAATCTGATAAATACTTGTCCGTATACTGCTGATTACAATTGCATAGTTGCTGGATCTCCAATCACCTTGAATCTGTTCCTGTAACTTATTTAAAGCAATCATTTTCTTTACTTTAAGCATTCTTAAATCTTTCATTCTGTGGCTAAGCAACGTTATTGACTTTCTACAACTATCAACGACACTGTTCTTTACAGAAGTAATCAATTCACTTGTTACACAATGACCCTTTTGAATTTCAGATTCAATCTCTTTGATGTACGAGTTCAGTAAATTTGTTTCTAGACGCATTCTTTGCTGTTTTGCATCCAATGTTGGATCACCTTCATATCCCCATAAATCAACTTGTCCTTTAGAACTTGGGTTAATCTTTTTCCCGTCAACACATATTTTATATGTAAGACTACGGCATTCTTCCATTCTAGAGATATCGTCTATCATCTCCGTTATGATTCCTGGTTTGTCAGTAGACAACATTTTGCACTCATCTTTCAGAATTTTTCGATCAGGAACCACAAAATTAACACTAGAGTCATCCGCTGAGAAATGGCCACGTAGGTTATCATCGTCTGTGGTAAGTCCTTTATTCTTAGGTCCACCCATAAATCTAAGAAAACGCCCACGAAACAGCTTGTACCCTGTTCTCCAAAATAACTTGCATGGCTCACTATATCTCATGAAAGTAGTTGATTTATTTAGCGAATACCATCTGACTACATCTAGAAATAGCAAAAAAGCAATGTTGTCCAGAGGAAATTTGCCATCACAAATAAGTTTATTGAAAGCCTTGTAGTCATCATACTTTCCACACTCTTTAAGTGCCTTTATCACTTCAGGTAATAACTCGGAGAGCTCCTGGAAGTCGTCATCTGTGTTTACACTAAAGTTAACTTCTTCAATTGGATTGTGGTCATCAGTGTCACTCAATGGGTCAATTATCTTACAGATTTTCTTCAGTGGACTCTCTTTTGGAATTACATTACGTCTGGATACGTGAATGCTTTTGTTTGTTTCATCTAAATGTATCACTCTCCCCTGTTCCCTGCAAATATCCGGTATGACTTTGTATCCAACAACCTTGCTGTGTTGACCCTCTGTCCGTTTGAACTTAAGTTCTTCATGTTCGTGCGTCTCAATTAAATGATTTATGATGTCCTTATAGCTCTTCGTAGTTCTGTCACAATAGTAGCACTGGAATAACATATTGGATCTGAAAATATAAGATGAAAACATACATAAGTAAATGAACTGAGGTAAACAAGAGCACCGCTGGGCGTGGCAAATACGCCCGAAGCTCAGACAATGGATGGGTGAAATGTTTCAAGAAGAAGAAGTCTCACGATCATAGGCATTATAGGTTCAAAGTTAAACACCGTACAGGGATCCACGTTAAATAGAGAAAACAAAGAACAACAAGATATGTCACATGATGTGATGAATGCCCCCGAAATTACATATGATGATGGAAAACATTTCTATCAAACAATTTCAAAATCCACCCTGGAATGAGTTATGCCCTATTTTAACCTTTGACCTCTAAGTGTGACCTTGACTTGAAATTTGTGCATGACACATCGTCTCATGATGATAAACATTTCCGCAAATCCATCAAGGAATGACAAAGTTATGCCGCCGGGAAATGTAAGGTGATATTGACGGAAAACACGGCACAAGGCATTAAATCTTTTATTTTGAACAAAATGTTAATAAATTTGGTGTCATTTTAAAGATCAGTATATGTACTTTCCTGAAATGTTAAAATCTAAAAGAAATCACAATTTCATCTCTAAACAAACTTGATTAGTTTATATTTTCATACAAAATTGTGACTCTGTAGCACTAAGTAATTAAAAGTCTACTGTAGTTTAAATCTGCCTTTCTAGTGTCGGTGCATCATTGCCTGTCCAGCTTCACCAGACATAAGCCCAGTAAACCACCAATCAAATTTTCATAGCCAGACATAATCCACCCCTAAGATTTTTTTCAAATAGGACATAAGGATTTTTCAACTGGCAAAAGCCCCCGTAAGGATTTTTCAACTAGGAGAGAGCTAGGACTACATAAGCTCGTATACCTTGTATATTGGCATCAAGAATAGGGCCTATACATTTTGGGAGAGGGGGGAAACATTACATGTCTTCCCATTGCTAACAATATTTTCCTGAACAGAACAGTTTCCTAACAAGATAATTATCAGTAAATAAATTACATGGGAAAAATTAACAATGACTGACCATGTATTGAATTCGAAATGTTTATTAAATTTATTAAATCCTTAAAATCATTTCTGTTTTTCCTCTACCAATACATTAACCAGAGTCAAAGGAATTATGGACCCATATTCATAAACACATATAATGAATCACTTGAACATTCTAAGCACCTTTTAACTTAGTTCACTTAGTCTTCACTAACAATGAATTCAATTATGATTGAGACATAACATTTGTCCTTATGGGGGCTTACGTCCTAGTTGAAAAATCAATAGGGGGCTTTTGTCATAGTTGAAAATTTCTTAGGGGAGCTTATGCCCGCCTATTAAAAATTGAGTGGGGGCTTATGTCTGGGGTTTTGTCCTACATTCATGGATAGGAGGTATTTAAACAACGCACATGAGATAGGAATGAAAATTATTCCGATTTGGTGTCTTTTTACAGGTCCCTTACACTTGTTAACCCGTCATTTTTCAAAAAGCGAGTGAAGTCAAAATACCAATCCTCAGTACACCAAATTCTCACAAAATGCAATTTACAGTACACTTCTTACCAATCCCCAGTACCCCGAACGAGACCAACCGACGATCGGTTTGTGCCTCTATCTCAGTCAAATGTTTACCTATGTCGCTGTAATTTTCAGAATAAATAGTTGGACGATGTTTTGAAAGATCGCTCGCTTCAGATTTTTTAATTTCGATTGTATTTGTGAAATACATTACAAAATCAAGGAAAGGGACACAAGGTTTTCTGCGAGCACGACGTACATTTTGTTATTTTTCTCGCCGTTAAATGTGTTGGGTTCTAAATGCTGTTGACAGAGTGTAATGTATCCATAGTTAGACTTCATGCAGTACCTGTCAAGTGCTGAGAAAGAAATAAAACGAAGAAAACATCCATTTACTTACACTCGATGCTTGGAATTTCGGTTCGTCGTGTCGAATTTCAGCTCATTTTATAGCAATTTCCGGGGTACGTTCCCACCCAGTGTGTAAAGAAATCCTGGATCCGCCGCTAATTTAGCTCTATATGTTTGTAGCTTGCTTATGTTTCAACCGAGTTGGACCATATTTCCTTATAATAACTTTTTACTCTGTCTTCAACTTCCACCATAATTCGTCGGTGTAAATGCAAAACCTCGTATGTCGATTGGTGCGATTTTCAAAGTACAAACTTGTTTGCCCTGTGTAGACGATTCTCGCAGGTTTTGAGATATTTTGACTGATCAGTATCATTGACACATTATTTGTGAACAATATGTCCAAATTTCAAGTAAGACATTTCAGTTTGGGAAAAGTTACTACACTTTTTTCCCTCCCCTTTGAAATTTTCCAAAACCGAGATACGAGGTTTTGCATTTACAACGACGAATATTCACTTTTGTCTTATTCTGATAGTGTATTAACAAATCAAGGTTATTCATTATACGTTTTACTTCGCTACACCAATTGTTTTTGCCACTAATATAGTCATATTAAAAAACGCGTCTTGTGAGTCTGTCTTTAATTAAATGATAGTAGCCTGTTCCAATACCGGAGAATGATGATACAATGTCTATAGGTGCTGGGTAGCCATCCCGTATCTCCTATAAGAGCGCTGATAGGTGCAAATCTGTGCACCACAATAAAGTATCTCATAGCACGGTGCTGAACGTTGTCAATTGATTTGTAATGTTTTGTTCCCCAGCTAGAAGCACCGTAGTCCAAGATCGGAGCGACACAGTTGAAGTACATTTTTTCATTGGTGTTAAATCCGACGTGTTTAAAATGGTGTACCTTTGATATCACGCTTCCTAGAGCTCTACCTGCAGCTTTGGATACTGATTCACAATGGGATAAAAAATTATTTTTGTCGTGGAAAATCACCCAAAGAAAAAAATCTTACATACACGTACCCCTCCCAAACCCTCCCGTCCGTTGCCCACAAAAACCGACACCATATAATGTTGTTTACCATTTCTCTCTCGTCTATTAGGATGTCTTTTCTAGATATATATCACATTTCCACTGACGTACCGTGGGAATTAGAGTATAAGGATTAATTTTAATGAGACCACCAGATAAGAACATTGAGCATATTTGACGAATTCAACGTTCATTTCTCAAACTTGAAAAGAAAAGATAATTCATTGAATTTCGAACCCTCTATTTCCCGACCTTCAGTACTATCAGTACTTTGATATTATTTGTGATATCAACTGCATGCCTTTCGCAAGGTAACACTGCTGATGGTGAATTTAATAAATAGATAGTTTTGACTTTTTCATCACATTAGCATCTACAAAAATGCCAATCAGGACAAAACTTGGCCACAATGTTCATATGTAATCGAACTATACCTTTGTAGGCCTTTGTTGATTGATTTCTGACCAAAATCAGATCGTGTGATTAAAGATAGGCACAAGCAAACTAGAATGAGACAGTCCCAGGGCCGAATTCCCTACCGACCCGATTCCAATGTACTTTAAATACTCAAAAAGTAAGAAACTACAAAATATATTTTTCAAAATTGAACCTCCGTTTGGTAGTTAAGTCATTAAGCTACACGATGATTAAAGTGGGTTGAGGTTTTAAGTCATTTTTGCTTTAAAGGGGACCTTCTAAGGAATATTTCTGCTATTTAGATCACAAATTGTAATGAAACTCCTATGTTGTGAATACCCATGAAATTCTCTTTAGGCCTACACGGCACGACTTTACGATTTTACTATAATATAGGATTTGGTGATTATTGAATGTATCACTTAGTCCGTGATTTAGATCATTTGTAATGTATCTCATATGCATAATTCTGTGAAGGGTCAGGGTCATCAATGTATGAGCCTGCAGAAAGTCCACGGCCCTTTAATTCCCTCAACTACTGATGATTTTTCAGCAATTGATGCCTTTCTTGCACATATCAGTACAGCATCATGTGATCGGGGGGGGGGGGCATCAGGATTTCCAACATTATAAGCATAACAGGGCCAAATCCAATCTGGCTGGGCTGACTGTTTATTTAAAAAAAATACATGGTTTCTTCTATGGACGTGGTAAAGAATAACTGATAGTCTGTTCTCGATTTCAATAGATTCTGTATTCACATCATGCAACAGAAATAGCCAATGGCAAATGGTAATACACTCAATTCGAGGAATTAAGTGTATTCATCATATACAACTTTTAAACCATCTCTCTTCTCTTAGTGACTGTTAATAATTTTATCTCAATATTTTTCCAAAATCGATCTAACCCAAAACAGATCTTTACTAGCCAAAATCTCATGTCCCACTAAACAACTGAAGAAGTCACCTGACCACCTGGCCAAATTGGAGGGAAATCAGTGAAGTGGAAAAAACAATATACCATGTGATCAAAAAGATCATTAACCCATGTAATGGTCAGAACATGATAAAAAGGAGCTAATAATGAAGTCATGGCAAAAGTGACCCTACTACATAAGGAAAAATCCTTGTATTTCCCCCAGATGCAGTCCTATGATTGTCACCAGACTGTGAACATTTTATACATGAATATTCACCGTTGTGGTTATTTAAATTTAACAACCGAACTACTAGCTGGAAGGTCACAAGATATAGCACACAAAAACATTTTTACAGTTTTTACTTTAGAATTAATGTTTATGGAGACACCCTTCTCCAAGTTTTAAAATAAATCAAAAATTGGATTCGGAAAAACATACATATCAGGTTTTGTTGTTCCACACAACAGACCTGCCAGGATCATGTATTCCCTACTTTTCCTCATTTTAATTGGGAATTCATTTATCATCAAATAAGCAGGCCACATGGATGTTTTGGAGCTTTTGAAGACTGGTTCATCATCTGTATTTAATGTGAAAGTGAAATTATCTCTGTCTTTCAAAGCACCATTTTCAAATTTCTTTTGAGTCAAATATATCCTCAATGTTGTTCATAATTATTTTTCTTACTTCTTTCAAATCTATGATCAATCCATCTTGGAATCTTGTCGGCAAAACAAGTTTTGAAGTTGAGATTGAACATCTAACATAATAAAATGTTGTTTTCCTTTTGCTGTGCTTAATTGTTTATGACACTTTTCATTTGGGCAAATATTGTCATCTTCCTTTACAGCTGAACATATATGCTATAGTGAGCATATATACGTCACTATTTATAAAGAATTTAGTCATATTTTATACAACAATGTTTTGTTTACATTGAACAAAATGTAAACATGTGCCATACGATCTTGCGCCAACAATAGTTATAATGAATTTGTTATTTCTATCTAACAATTCTGTTTACACTTGATCAAAATGTAAACAAGTGCTATACAATCTTGAACATATTGTAGTTAACGTATACAGCTCTTCATTAGGGGAATTTAGCACCAAAGAGACAGAGGCGAAATTTGAAAAGCGCCAGTAATTCCTAACCCGTGTAACATTTTCATTCCAAATACAAACATACGCATCTTGAACGGTTTTGAATTGATGCATTCTTTTGGAAATATTTGACAAAATGTTCAAAATGGCCTCCCTTGCATATAAATATAGAGTAAAATAAAACTTGTATTTTTTCCCTCTTGAACCATAATTTTGAAATCCGGTATGGTGAATCAACATATTTGAAATGTATTTACTAGTGTGTGTAATTTGATGCATTAATGATTGGTCATGTACCTTAATAGGCAAATGTTATCCTTTCCGAAATACCATGTTTAGACATTCTTTGTTTGAGAAATTTGGAATAAAATAAAAATAAAATAAAAATTGGTAGTTAAAAACAATTTGTTATTTGCATTCAATACTTGTCTATTTCTTCAAATCAAAAAGACTATTAAGACAAAACAAGAGGGCCAAGATGGCCCTATATCGCTCACCTTAGAGATCATCAAGATGATAATTCTTGTCTCATGTTACATACACAACTTCTGGACAACATTCATTAGAGGAAACAATTTAAACAATGCTGGTATTAGAGAGTTATACTACCATGGGAAGTGCAAAATTTACCTTTTGGATCTCTGATAAACAGAATTGGAGAAGATTGTATCATTATGAGACAATTCTACATACAAAATTTCAAAATCCTTACACCAAACAGTTTAGGAAAACTAGACAAACACAAGTTTCATGAGGATTAGACCAAAATTTTTGCCTCGAGAGTGCTAACAAAGATTTTGTCATCAAGGCCCCTTTTCCATGATATCGACTGGAATATTACCATTTTTTAAAGGGTTTATTCTTGTGACTAAAACAAACATTCTTTTAGTTTCATGAAGATTATGCCAAAACTGTTGCTTCTATAGTGTTAACAAGATTTTGTCATAAAGGCCCCTTTTCCCATGATATCAAAATGGAACATTCGGATTGTTGATAGCTTTACCCTTGAAATTAGAAAAATATTCTGATCAAGTTTCACAAAGATCAGGCCAAAATTATGGCCTCTAAAGTGCTAACACGGATTTTGTCATTATGGCCCCTTTTCCTGTGGTATCCAACGGAATATTCAATATTCCAATTCTCTGTGACTACGCAAACATTCTGATCAATTTCTATGAACATCGGGCCGAAATTGTAGCCTGTACAATGCTAACAAGGATTTTGTCTTTTAGGCCCCTTTTCCCATGATATCAATGAGAAGGTTCCAATCATTAACAGGGTTCACCCCATATAACTCCCAAGAATCAACAACATATGGCCCTATGAAAAAATTCTGATTTGAGATGAAAAGGTTTTCCAAGTCAAATATCAAAATGTTAGAGATAGAACTCTTATCCCCTTTATAGACCCCAAGAATCAACAACATAGGGCCTTCTTTTCATTGCAAAATAATTAATTTTATAATGATTTGGTAAAGTGCTAAAGAGAATATATTAGTTGCAAAATAGAAGCAAGTCTGACAGAGTCTCTGATTATATATCCGAAGACTAGAGATTCAAATAGGTGAGGTTAAGGGATTTCCAAATTGTAATACACCTTTCAATGTTTATCAAACCCTGTGATGTGGGTATTCATTTGAATGATCTAATCAAAGCTATTTAAATGATTACCAACACCAAAGGATCGCTTAAATAACAAATAGAATATATTTACCCCTTTTTACATGCACCTCCCAATTCTGGTACTGGCATAAATGTAAACAATTCTGGGCTTTGTTTATTTAATAGGATAAGATATTTCCCCAGTGGGGGATCAAAACCTTGTAACTCGAGCATTGTCAAGCTGTAGTTACGAGGTTTTGACTCCCACTAACCATATATTACCTGGATGAAATTTAATACCCACAACATAGGGCCAATTTTCATTGAATCACAATAATTTGAAGTATTTTGGTAGAGGGCCTTGAGGTGATTCTACACACAAAATTTCAAGACTCTAGGCCTTATAGATTGTGAGGAGAAGATTTTTTAGTAATTGTGGACAGACAGACGGACAGACGGACGGACGGACGGACGGACAGACGGACGACGGACGGTGAGCGATCACAATAGCTCACCCTCAGCACTTCGTGCTAAGGTGAGCTAAAAAGTTTGCATACTATTTATTTTTTTTAAACAAGGACGAAATTTTTCATTTCATCATTGGTTTTGTTTCCACATTTTGCATGGCACACAACTCCTAACTGTTCCTCAAACATGAATTTCTTGATCACACTGTCTTGGTGGATGAGCTGCAAATTAATTGTGGTCGATTCAGTTTATGCGCACACCGTTTGTTTTGCATTGCAGGCTTCACATTTAAGCAAAGAAATATTTGCTACGTGGTTTAATGAACTTATTGCAATTTAGGCAGCGGATTTTTTGTAAACGATAGTGCTGGAGGTGAGGTATTGTGATCGATCTGTCGTCCTGCGTCTGTCTGTCTGTCCGTCGACTACTTTTTACCACAAAAATCTTCTCGTTTTTCTAAATGTTTGTTAATCTGGTAGTGTGGTAAGGCGGACTCCGCTACAGCAAAACGGGTAGAAAGGGTATTTGGCTAGTTCTACTACAGCTGTGACTCAACGTTATGGGACCTATCAAATAACACAGCTACAGCTCTACGCAAAAAACAGAGCTGCAGCTACACCAACTTTGTGTCGCAGCCATAATTTTTAACAAGTCTCTACGCAAGAGACGAAGCTATAGCTTCCCAAAAAGGTTAACTGTTGGTCTGTTGGTAGGCTACGAAAGAGTGTATTCTACGACCTGAGCTGCACGGCTGTATCCCTTTTCATGCAAGGAAGCAAGGCTTCACGAGCTTCGTACAAGAGATGAGAGCCTTCTAAACAGGATCCCAACAATACACTGCTAACCTACTAACCACTATTAAACACTCACTATTTTAATTTCTGGGTGACTCACTGAAAATGAGCGAGCGGCCCGTATTTATTATAAACTAATCCATTACACCAACGCCACCTAGCGGATTCCCGATGATAGCCGAATAATCACGGGCATTGTCGCTTACTACCTTTTCTACTAAAACGTTTCACATACGTTTTTGTACATATGATAATTCAAAATCTGAATGTCATGCATCATCAATGGTCTGACCTGGACAAACACTTTATAAAAATTAATTTCTAATGGTCTTATATGAAATAGGATAGATACAAACCAGATTTAAGGATGATATTCGGCGAAGATTGTTGCGTGTTGTTTACTGTTGTAATGGCGGAGAAAGTAACAAGGGGAAAACCTTTTTCTTTCTGGATTTTAGACTGGAAATCAATGCTTTGACGAACTACACTGGAACCATATAGCTTCCTCGGCTAAAATGTGCCCATTATTCTAGGCTTCCTGGAAAATACATCAGTACTTATACATATAAAATGTTACATTACCCACGCCTCCGACTTGAATCGTCTCGATTCTCCAGACGTGGTAACCAAACATAAATAACTGACAAACATCTTATATACAAAATTAGTTACAAATATATTAGTCAATATCCTTGACAATGTCACAAAAAGAGGCACATAGAAAATATAATCAAAACGTTTGAAAACACCTGATGATATTAAAACAAACTCTTTGACTAGAATGGCTTAACCATAAAATTGCCATGAAGAAAATACTGAACACATGTCAGTACAATATGAATCAACACTGAAAAGTCATATTAATTGGCGACATGGCCCCTGGTGATATGTGAATAAAACTGGTATTTGTCCCCGGTGATCAACCCACAAACGTTGCATTTCCAGGGGTTGTCTCTGTTATGACACCCTTGATAGATAGAGTACATTACTGCGTCGCCAAAGGTGATGTCGCAGTGCTTGCACTGCATCAGCGATCTGCTGGTAGAGACTGTAGGTTCTGTGCTTACTGCTTTCGGCTGAAGAAGACGGCGTACTGGTGTTGCTGGCCGACTTTTCTTGCCGCCAGACGGCAACGGAAAAGGCTTTGTGCGTTTCCTTACAATTCTCCCGGATTCAATGTCATGTGGAGCGTGTGGAGTGTCTTGATCCTTAGATTCATCATCAAGAGCCCCTCCCCCCGAAGTTGGGTTATCCTCTGTGTCCATAGTGCCGCGGCCTCCATATCCCCGAAATCATTGGTTAATATTGCAGGGTGTCCCGAGGTATACTTGGAGTACTTATTCACCCACGGATAAAGGCTCGTTAAATCGACATACTTTATTTTCTCATTTTCACACGCGTTGTAATAGAGTAGACTAGCATTGGTACGACCCCCCAAAAAACCATCCCTTGGGTCCAGCCTCTCCGTTATGTCCAACTATGAGACAAATTGTTTGATGTCCGAATTTTCATCAAGTTGCTTATTAAAGATCTTGTTTATGTGTAATTTTCAGGATGATTGCATTGCTATTTTTTTCTGATTAAATTCATGTCAACACCGACAAGCGTAACAGAGTGAAAAGGAACGATGGTTCACACCCACTTTAATTCTGTTCTTTTTTATGTCATTTACGTACTCTTTTTGCTCTCCTGTCACGCTCATTAAAAGATGTCTTTCTTTTCTTCCCTTTCAGTCATTTGATCAATTTCACTGTTTCTTTATTACTCAACGAATCTGCCCCACAATATTTCGCAACAGGGTAAGGACCCACGTAATTTTGAGTTAACCTTGTATTGAAAAAATGCGAAAACCATCCCTTTTTCAACCCAATTAAGCCGATAATAATCCTGGTTGAACATCAGTACACAAAAAGGGCCAGAAAAAAGGACCCGAGTTTTCTTGGATGGGTCGAGGGGGATGATTTCACAGGGACTTTACTTTATCATTTAAGTGACAATTTTCGACCAAAAGTGATTGACCCTTTGTGTTATTTGGTTGGCCCTGAGAAGAGCCGATGCTTATGTCGATAGATGTCTCAACCATCAATCGTATATGCTGTGACTATGTCTAATCTGTCCACAAGGAAAGTGTTTCTGTGACAGTTAATCTATAGCAATTAATACTACAAAGCAAACATAGACTGGCTGCCCCAAAAGTCCTATTCCAACCTGCTCGGTAAACCTTTTCTTTAAACACAGCCGTCGCCTGGCTGGGTCGAAATCACGAATCCGTACTCAATCGTTTGTCTGATAAACGATGTAGCCGTACACTCGCTGTTTAAAGGCCAGAAAAGAGCGCACCTGTAGATAATAAATTTTGAGGAAATAAGTACGTACATGTACAACGGTAAAGAATTCAACAGCTGACCGTCATTGGGCTTTCACGAACAAATAAGATGCAAAAACCGATGTCATATAAGCGCGTTTGATAGTGTCATTATTGAATTGCATATAACTTCTGACCCAAAGCATATTTTAAAGCGAAAATAAAAAATCATACACATGCTTAATACAACTTTTCTCCTGTGCATGTCATCAACTGGAATAAACAATTAATTGTGACAGGGTATGTAATACCTTTCATATTAAGTTCATCCCTATACATTTCATAGTGATCTGACAATGGAGAATTCAAGGGATTTATTGAAGCGAGGCAACTCCAGAGAAAGCATTTCTGATCCACGTTTCGTATATTCAACAGATTTTTTACACGTCTAAGGTCCTCAGGAAGTTCCACAAAACTAGATTCATGAAGTGGAGAATACATTACAGTATGTACAATCAAATGTAATACTATCTTTATTGTCCATCCTGATGAATCTCGAATAGATTTTTCAAAGCTCTTAAACATCTTCTGAAAACTTTCATTTAAGTCCTGATCATCAAAATCCTCCAATGTCAAATTAAGTCCTGCTGCGAAAATGGGGTAAAGATTTCGTCTTCATTTTTTGTAAATTATACTTGAATAGAAAGGTAACATTTAATCCCATATTGTTTGATTCTGGCAGATAAAATGTTTTTCACTTGAAAACATGTGAGATGCCACAGAAACCCAACATTTCATCAATTTCTGACTTTAGATCGTCGATTTCCATGACCTCCTTACCCCTCGCCTCATCTGCTACCGCCCTCCCGAGGTTTTGGATGTCCTCCAGACGAATATCTCTGGAGGGACCTGCTGGCATAGCACTGACTGCCGGACCTCCGAGATATTTTTGCAGATCCAACTTCTCTCGTGGAATTGCAGATGATGTGCATCCGCTGCGACCTTGGTCAGCCATTCCCTCTTGTGTCTTTTCTTGGCAATGCCAACTTGGCCCATCAAGATGGCAATCTGGTCTTGGAGTGGGAGAGCCGACAGCATTATGGTGTTGACAATCTCCCTGGCTGGCAGAAGTGTACCATCAATGGTGGCTTTGGCTATTTCTGTAGCGGTGAACATCTTATATGAAATGAAAAAGAGAGAAAACCACAAATAGACAGACGAACCCGAGTAAGACACCATGCTTTGATATTCATGAAAAATCAAAATTGCAACAGAAAAAAATCCTCTGAAAAGTAATAAAAGAAAATTATTTGTGTCGTTGTTTTGATTTGGTTCTGGACTTATCGACTCTGTACTTGGTTGATAAGGAACCGTTTCAATTTTGATCTCTTCCGATGTATGGCTGTTCGAATTCTCTTTATCCATGTTTTTGGTGTTTCCTTTTTTTCGTGGTTGACAGCCATCTTTGTGCTCAAAAAACCTCGGATCGGATGTCTTTCTTTTTAAGAAGGACTTTCCAAAGTTTTGGGCACCCGATATGATTTCTTTCCAATGTAAACACATTAATTTTAGTCCATTGCTCCATTCCAAAATTCCTTTGTTAATATTTTCAAAATCAACCTCATGATTCTCGGTTTTAAATTTAATTCCATTAATATCTATTTCACTAAACTGCATCTTTGCTTGATTTATACGACCAACCAATAGAAGGTAATCCTCCTCTGACTCATCATTCGTGTCGCCTTCATGATCACTTGCGCAGGTATCATCGCCGATAGGTTTGTTAAAAGCAAGTTCTGCATCTTGGGATAAATTAAATAAAATGTATTTGAGTAATCTTCTTTGGTCATTCCATGCTTCCATCGATCTGAGAATGTCGGAGAAAATTCCTTCCTCGTACGTTTGTTCGAATGGTAATGATCGAAACGATTGATCTAAGATTGTTATTATATATTATGTTCATATTTTCAGCTTAAACTTGTACAACTACATGTACATACATTTCAACTATCCATTTTCAACTAATGATTTAAGCTGAGCAATAAAGTTATTACTTGTAGTACCTAAAACAACAACTTCCTGGCCTTGGACAGAGTCGATCTGAATGTATTCTACATAGAAAAATAAAATGCTTACACTCTCTTTCTTTACTTGTCTTCGGTTTCGCTTATGTCTTTGTGTTCCGGAGATATGATGATAGGATACGTCGTTGAGATGGTAGCCAAATGATTGTGTGCCTCACTAAAGGCTTCAAATGGGATGTCTTCTGTTTTATTTTTTGTTGCTATGTACTGATCCGAATTCGATTCCGGCGCATTTTATGGGGCAATCTCAGCGTGATTCCCCAGAGGCAGGGTTTTCGTGGTTGATAAAGTGTCCTCCAATGACAGGAGGGGTCGTTTTAAGCTCCACTGGCCGAAGGCCAGCGAGCTATTGTCATGGCGTTGTGTCCGTCGTGCGTCCGTTAACTTTTTCCTTTAAACATCTTCTCTTATATCAGTGGGCCAATTTTGACCAAACTTGGAAGTTGGCAGGAATGTTCCTTAAGTGACCCTTTTCAAAACTTGTTCGCGAATTTTTGATTCGTCAAAAAATGTGGGCGTGGCAGGGCGGGGCTTATCAGGCTTAGAGAAATCATAAGAAAATTCTTTAAAAATCAACCATTGGGCCAATTTGAACCAAACCTGGCAGGAATGTACATTGAGTCATTCTTTTCAAAATGTGTTCACAAATTTTTACATTTGTCAAAAAATGTGGCCTTGGCAGGGAGAAAGGGGCTTATCAGACTTAAAGAAATCATAAGAAAATTCTTTAAAAATCAACCTTTGGGCCAATTTGAACCAAACCTGGCAGGAATGTGCCTTGAGCATTCTTATCAAAATTTGTTCACAAATTTTTACATATGTCAAAAAATGTGGCCGTGGCAGGGAGAAAGGGGCTTATCAGACTTAAAAAAATCATAAGAAAATTCTTTAACAAGAGGACCATGATGGTCCTATATCGCTCACCTGAACCAAAATGATATGAGCAACACCTTTGTTCAATTCAATAAATATCTATGACTTTAAGACTGAAAGCGAACTTATAGTCAATAACGTTGTGAAAATCGAACTCATCCACGATCTTATGGTGCCCAACATTGTCCAAGATTTGTCTTGATTGATAAATAATGATGGTAGATTCTGGAGTATAAACAAGGTCGAAAACAGCCAAAAACAGCAATTTTGTCAAATTCAAGGGCACATAACTCTCGAATTTTTGATCGTATCAGACTGAAAAACAAACTCATCCCAGATCTTGTAATCCCCAACATTGTGTCCAAGTTTTGTCTTGATTGATCAATAATTGTAGATTCTAGAGTATAAACAAGGTCGAAAACGGCAATTTTGATCACATTCAAGGGCACATAACTCTCGACTTTCTAGTCAAATCAGGCTGAAAATCAAACTCATCCAAGATCTTATGATACCCAACATTGTGTCCAAGATTTGTCTTGATTGGTCAATAATTTTAGATTCTAGAGTGTAAACAAGGTCGAAAACAGTCGAAAACGGCAATTTTATCAAATTCGAGGGCAAATAACTCTTATTTTTCTGGTCAGATCAGACTGAAAATCAAACTCATTTGAGGTCTTCTGGTCTTCAACCTTGTGTCCAAGATTTGTCTTGATTGGTCAAAAATTGTAGATTCTAGAGTGTAAATAAGGCCAAAAACAGTCAAAAACGGCAATTTTGTCAAATTCCAGGGCAAATAACTCTTATTTTTCTGGTCAGATCAGACTGAAAATCAAACTCATTTGAGATATTATGGTCTCCAACCTTGTGTCCAAGATTTGTCTTGATTGGTCAAAAATTGTAGATTCTAGAGTGTAAATAAGGTCAAAAACAGTCAAAAACGGCAATTTTGTCAAATTCAAGGGCTCATAACTCTCGACTTTCTGATCAGATAATACTGAAAATCAAACTCATCCGAGATCTTATGATCCCCAATATTGTGTCAAAGTTTTGGCTTGATTGATTAATAATTGTAGATTCTAGAGTGTAAACAAGGTCGAAAACAGCCGAAAATGACAATTTGGTCAAATTCGAGGGCAAGTAACTCTCGACTTTCTGATCAGATCAGACTGAAAATCAAACTTGTCCGAGATCTCATAGTCCCCAACATTGTGTCCAAGTTTTGTCCTGATTGATGATTAATTGTAGACTCTAGAGTGTAAACAAGGTCGAAAACTGCCGAAAATGGCAATTTTGTCGAATTCAAGGGGACATAACTCTCGTCTTTCTGGTCAGATCAGACTGAAAATCAAACTCATCCGAGATATTATGGTCTGCAACATTATGTCAAAGATTTGTCTTCATTGATCAATAATTGTAGGCGCTAGAGTGTAAACAATGTCAAAACTAGGTATTTTTCGCATTCAAGGGCAGATAACTCCTGACTTTCTAGTTCGATCTGACCCATAATCAAACTCATCCGAGATCTTATGGCCATACATGTTTTGACCAAGTTTGGTCAAGATTGGCCAATATTTGTAGATGCTAGAGTGTAAACACGAAATTGTGGACGGACGGACGGACGGACAGACAGAATGAATGAATGAATGGAGTTTTAAGGCCCGTCGACTGCTAAGGTCATATTGGGCGCACTCACCTTGCCTCACTACAAGATGTATTAGGGTATGTATTAGTTACATAAACATCTAGAGGGGGAATGATAAAAATACGATATTCTATACAACAGATAAAATTTTATGCAAAATAACAACACACCATGAATAATCCGACGTGAGCACGAAAGGACATGGGCTCCTCCCAGATCAGAGAATACCCATGCCCGAGTCCACCCGACCGGAAAATCCACAGATCATATAAATATATTAAACAAAACTGAAGTAAAACAGATAAAAATGCCATACAGAAGATAGAATAACAACGAGCTATGCATAATCCGACGTGAGCACGAATAGACAGGGGCTTCTCCCAGATCAGAGAACACCGGACGGACAGACAGACAGACGGACGACGGAAAAAAAGTGACCACAATAGCTCACCTTGAGCACTTTGTGCTCAGGTGAGCTAAAAATCAGTCATTGGACCCAATTGAACCAAACTTTGCAGGAATGTTTTTTGAGTCTCTCTTTTCAAAATTTATTCACAAATTTTTACATTTGTCAAAAAAAGTGGGCGTTGCAGGGAGGAAGGGGCTTATCGGACCTAAGGAAATCATAAGAAAATTCTTTAAAAATCAACCAGTGTGCCCAATTGAATCAAACTTTGCAGGAATGTGCCTTTAGTCATTCTTTTTAAAATTTGTTCACAATTTTTTATATTTGTCAAAAAATGTGGCCGTGGCAGGGAGAAAGGGGTTTATCAGTCTTAGAGAAATCATATGAAAATTCTTTAAAAATCACCCAGAAGGCCAATTTGAACCAGACTTTGCAAGAATGTTCTTTGAGTTTCTCTTCAAAATTTATTCACAAATTTCAAGATTTGGCTGTGTAAGGCTTACAAGAAATCATGGGAGTATTCTTCCACTTTAGCCAGTGGAGCGATTCAGGCCCTCCTGGGCCTCTTGTTTGTACAGTCTGTCCATCTGCACTGTTGGAAGTTGCTGTAAAAGTAGCACTTACACATATTTGTTTTCCCTTTCCGATGGGGATGGCATTGGGTACTCCCGACGTGGAGGAAATCCCCTCCATTCCAGCGTCCTGTGTGCTCACGGTTTTTTTTTTTTTTTTTTTTAATTTTGAATTGTTGTTCATTTGATTTTTTCAGTGCGTTGTACATATCGCACTGCATTGCGATCATATTATTTAGATTGACGTTACTAAATGTCATCTTTTTATGATAATGAAATTTCAAAAAAATGTTTTCAAATAGATTATGTAGTAAACGAATAAAGTTCCAAAAATCACACTCGTAATTTTCTCTAAAAAAACTGTATCTTTCAATGTTCAAAATTTGATGATGACTGCGAACGGTTTGAAATTGCTGATCTTTAAATAGGAAAGAATCTCTCGTCCAGTTCTTTAAACGAGTCCATCAACAATTCGGTCATTTCTTCGTATTCATCGATCCCGAGGTTCGTGTATTTCGTCCCGTTACTGTTTTTTATGTGGATGTACGTGCACCCGGCATAATGATTCACACAAACAGATTTTCTGTTATCTCTGCCGAAGTTTAATTTCGCCAGCTTAAGCCGACCATAACTGACTATCTTTCTCAAACTCATTTTCGTTTTCGGTTTTTTAGCTCGTTTTGCAAACAAGAGGGCCAAGATGGCCCTATATCGCTCACCTTAGAGATCATCAAGATGATATTTTTTGTCTCATATCACATACACAACTTCTGAACAATGTTCATAAAAGGAAACAATTTAAACAATGCTGGTATTAGAGCGTTATACTACCATGGGAAGTGCAAATTTTACCTTAAGGATCTCTGATAAACAGAATTGGAGAAGATTGTAAGTCGAGAATTTCACTATCTTTCGTCAACATCTGTCGTTTCAATTTAGAGTTTTCTCCGGAAATTTTGGAATATTTGTCCGATAGTCTTTTATAATTCTTCAGGTCAGCTTCCATGTTTTTAATCTTTGTTTGTAATCCACTTATTTCATTTCTCAGTTCAATTTTTTCTGCTTGAAGAGAGAAGTTTATATCTACACTTTTTGTAAGAGAGTCCATGTTTCATATTCTAAATTTTCTCTAAACAGACGTTCACTTCACAAGTTCAAACGATTTAGTGATAAGGACTTTGTCCATGGGTTTGCTTTTTATAGCAATGATTCTACATTGAGCCTTTGCCGCGTGAGCCTACGCAGTTCACACCCCTGTTACGCGTGATCACGAGTGCTCGCGCGTGCTGGGTCAGGTCAGTCTAACCTTTTTTCCAGAAGTTTCTGTGCCCTTTCGAAGGTCATCTTCATCAAATGCTGTTACGTATACGTACTTTTTCACGCATTAGAAGAATGATACACTGGTTTAGATGTAAAAGAGAATACCAACGATGGACTCCAAAAGTATTCTTTTTTATATAATATTTCTTTAACTTCAAACCATAAACAAAAATAAAACATTGAGAAAAAAATGTTTACACTAATTTCTCTTTTACACAATGTTTTTACTTTGCAGATAATCTTAGGATAAGCGATACGACATATTCAAGTGCATTGAATTTACAAAACATGATACTAAAAGGTTAGAAAAACATTAAAACATTGATTCATGGTAATGTGTTAGTAGAATATAGATGCATTTTAGTCATTGTTCCTTTTGAAGCTGTTTTTTTTTGGGGGGTCCCTTTTTTTCATACCATTATATTATGAAACTAGAACTGTCGCAAAGCGGACAAATACCCCCCACTAGCGCCTTGTCACTGAAAAAAGTGCTATGGGTCAAAAGGTTCTTTAGTTGGAGCATGGAAACGGATTTTAAACAAAGTCCAATTGTGACCTTGACCTTTGACCTTCGTGACCCAAAACAATAGAGCACCTCCTTGGGTCATGGGCAACAACTGTGTAAAGTTTCATGATCCTAGGTCAACCGGTTCATGACTTAGAGCACGGAAACGGATTTTAAACAAAGTCCGATTGTGACCTTGACCTTTGACCTTCGTGACCCAAAAACAATAGGGCACCTCCTTGGATCATGGGCAACAACTGTGTAAAGTTTCATGATCCTAGGTCAACCGGTTCATGACTTAGAGCACGGAAACGGATTTTAAACAAAGTCCAATTGTGACCTTGACCTTTGACCTTCGTGACCCAAAACAATAGAGCACCTCCTTGGGTCATGGGCAACAACTGTGTAAAGTTTCATGATCCTAGGTCAACCGGTTCATGACTTAGAGCACGGAAACGGATTTTAAACAAAGTCCGATTGTGACCTTGACCTTTGACCTTCGTGACCCAAAAACAATAGGGCAACTCCTTGGGTCATGGGCAACAACTGTGTAAAGTTTCATGATCCTAGGTCAACCGGTTCATGACTTAGAGCACGGAAACGGATTTTAAACAAAGTCCGATTGTGACCTTGACCTTTGACCTTTGTGACCCAAAAACAATAGGGCACCTCCTTGGGTCATGGGCAACAACTGTGTAAAGTTTCATGATCCTAGGTCAACCGGTTCAGGACTTAGAGCACGGAAACGAAAAAGTCTACGGACGGACGGACGGACGGATGGACGGACGGACGGACGGATGGACGGACGGACAGACAGACATGGTGAAACCAATATACCCCCCTCTACTTCGTAGGTGGGGGGTATAATGAGTTCATCTATACTCCAAGCCCATAACGACCTAAAAACGTGATAACCAAAAGTAATATCACGCCAAAAGCCATCAATCAAACCATAAAGTTACAATTTCAGCATCTTTTGAGAATCACGCGTCAAGGTTTAAAAATATGCGATAGATCTAAGGTCATATTGTTCCAACTTACAAAATTTAAAATATACGTTTATTATTTGAGTTTACCAAGTAATATCACTATACATAATGTCCGATAATTTTGATTTGAGAAATTTAATCGAAAAAAAATCATCAAAATATAAAAGAAAAAGAAGAACGTCTAGATCAATTAAAAAAAGATATTCAAATTGATAAATTAATTTTGAAGTCAGTGCAGGAAGCGGATGAACGTTTAGAAAATTTTAGTGACTTAAGGATTGTCGTTTTAGAAAATGGTAAAAGGATTGTTAAAATAAAAAAAAACAATATGGTAAGCTGTTTTATATATCATAGTAGCTAAAACCAACTTTTGCGTGTGTGTGTGTGTGTGTTTTTTCAAACGCCTTATACGAATTAGATCAAACAATAAAAAAATTATGAATGAAAGAAGCGCGAAGGAGCATACGTCTTATAGGATGATCTAGGTCTGTGTAAGATTTAAACCTACATGTCTGTGTATCATTTCAACCGTCCGTCAACAAAATTGGCGGCGACCATGCATCTACGTTCATTTAGTGGACGACGATCACTTTCGCGCCATAAGCAACATCACGGGGTTCTTCAGCGCCAATTATTTCTTCGATAAATGTCTCAAACACTGCGACCATAAAGAACGACACGAATGCGACGTAAAATGTATGGTATGTAAGCGTAATCTGTGTTACGAAAAGGTAGGAGTGAAATGCGACGACTGTAATATGACGTGCAGATCGTCGGAGTGTTACGCGGTGCTTAAAAAGAATCGGTACACCGAAACGGAAAAAAAGAAAGGACAACCCAGAGGACCGTCCGAGTGCGGGAAGTATTTGAAATGCCCGACATGTTATAAAGTGATAAGAACCAGTTGGAGGAAAAAGGAGGAACACGAGTACACGAGGGGGGATAAACAACCCAAGATACCTCTACCGGAAGTACCAAAACAGACCGAAAAGGGGAAACTGGGAGCAGCCTTCTACGAGTTACAGCATTTAATAGATGGACTGAAGAAATAAAAAGAATAATAGGACATTGGACAGAGATAATAATCTTTATCATCATGAAAACAGAATGCTCCAGATAAGAGATCATTACTTTTTTTAATGTCACTTAATGTCACTTTAAAGTAATAAGGTAGACTACCGCTTTTTTTTATTTTTATATGGAAAAAGGAAATTGTTCATGTTTGTAAAGAATGCTATACACACTTTAAGAAAGAATTAATCGTGTTATAGACTTTAAAGAATTCCTTTAGTTAGCGAAAGTGAACAACACCCATATTTGGATTCTAGTGTCCTTTTTCATTTCCCTTTTTATAGATCGGTGAAACATGTTTCTAATAACGATTAATAAAGACAATTAAAACGTGAATTACAATGTGAAATAGTGAAAGAATGAATAGTCATCATCAATGACGTCACATTTGAAGTTAAGTCTCTTTTGATGCTCTTTTAATGTTGATTTTTTTTTAATTTCCATGGAAACATTTGTTTTGAAAAAATCAAGTGTATGGTCAGAATTCGTGACTTTATTACTCTTTTCTGAATATAATAGCTGTTTTGCAGCAATAAATATGATAAAAATGTTACACATAGAAAAGAGCATTGATTGTTTAGACTTGTAGCATTTGTGTATTAGTGCATTTTTATTTGCTCATCCTAATCTTTTATATAGAGCTATGGGATCCCTTTTTGTTCTCTTTTCTTACATTGATTTATACCATTTCTAGCATGTGTATACCATGTGAAATGTTTTTTCTACCCCAGAAATAATATGATATGATGAGAAACCGGTTTTTATTCATCTTTTTAACCGGACCATGACTTTTGACTTTCAGAACAACGCCCAAATCACATCACATTTTGTCATCAGTTGGTGAAGTTAGTTAAATTTCTCGTGGAAATAAAAATCAGAAGAAAAAATGAATGTAGTTGAATTGAATTTGATTTGCCAAGTATATTGTTCAATGCTTGAAAACCTGAATGCACTGGTTCAGGTTAGCGTTAAATTAATGCTAGAAAACGCTGTAGACCAGCTTATAGCCATTTGCAGTGGACTAGAATCAGCCTTGCATAGTTTTAGTTTTAACAAGCAAGCTGACGGTTCTAGCTCCGAAGCAATAGGGGTGATAATGTCGCGGAGTAACATTTCGCAAACTGTGCTTTCGTGCAATGCAGTTTTAATGTCGGTTAAAGGAAACATTCGCCGCCAAGAAGGAGGTGATAGATATCAGTTGATCCATATCACAACGATCATAGATCAGCTGAAGGAGTGTCCGACTAATGCAAAGGCAGCATTTGAAGAATACCGACGGATTCCACAAGCCAATAGGTAAGCATCATATTTATATGTGAATCATGTATGTATTTGGTTAAAAAAGAACAAAATCTAATCAAAATGCATTTTTTAAATCAAATATGATCTAAGGAAAGTGTAAGAAAAATAAAGAAAAAAAAGAAATGAATGCAATTCAATTGAACACGATCTTACAAGTCTTTCGCTGCATGCTGGACAACATAAAAAGCGTTGGTTCCAGTATGTGCAAAGGAGATGCTGCATTACCACGTAGATCAACTGATTGTGTTATGCGAGGGGTTAGATTCTGCCCTGCAAAATATTTCCATTGATCTACAGGGCGATGGATATAGCCCTGAAGAAATGAGAGTAATTATGGCAAGGAGTGACATCTCTCAAACTGTCTTGTCGTGCAAGTCAGTTTTGAGAGTTGTCAGAACGAACTTAGTACGACAAGAAGGAGGCGGTAGATTTCAACTGATTCATGTGGACACTACCCTAGATCAGTTGAAAGCGTCCTGTTGCATTGATTAGAAAGAAAGAACGAAATCTAATTAAACATGAAACATTTTTTAATAAACTATGATCTAGACGATCTTATAAACATGAACAAAATATATATTTTCGATTTAAATGCAAAACCTTTTAAGTCCTTTTTGTAGGTAAAAACGATGTTTATCCATTTTAAGAAATTCTTGCAGGCTTTGGAAAAAATGTTTATTTTTTAGTATTGATAACACGTTGTATGTGTGAATTTCAAATAAAACCTTTCAGTCTCGTTAAAGTTATTGAATAGTTTTTCTCTCCTTTTAAAACCTTCCGAAAAATGAGATACAGGGTTTCTGCATTTAACATCGACGATATGGCACTAAATAGTCTATTGATGTTTTTCAATATGAACTTTGGATTCTTTTAAATAGTCAAACAAATATATATACAATCTTAATAGAGTAAACCATCTTGCTCACCACAAGTAGACTCTACAAAAATAAGACTGAAGACCTGAAGGTCTTGAGTCGCTCCACAGGCCTGAAATTCATGTAATATTTAATCGAAATTTTGAGTTTGAGTTTATTGGGGTTTTACGCCGTTTTCAACTACCAGGGTCATATCGCGGCGGCTGGAGCACCTACCCATGGATTCCTGTTGTTTCTCAAACCAGTACTACCACAACACCCTTACCGAGCCTCCAGCTGCTCGCCCACTTATGTTAACGATTTCAAACCCATTGGTGGATGACAATTTAGTCAGAAAGGGTATTAGCCGCGCCGGGTATCGAACCCGGGACCTCTCGAATGAGGGTCAGATGCGCTCCCAACTGCGCTAAGGCCGCGGCCTCGAAGTTTTGATCAGATTGTTCAATGCTTGTGTTTCATAGAGCTAAATGAAAGTTACAAAACTAGATTGTTCAAAATGTGTGGTTCTGGAAGCAAAGAAAGTATAATTACATGTTTGCCATTTAACAGACCATTGATTACTCCAAAATATTTCATATTTCTAAAAATAGATTTGAGCTAAAAATAGATTCTGGGAAATACCCTTTTCAAAAAAATAACGCAAATAGCTGATCAAGCCTGAAATTCTTGTAATATCAAGTACAAGTTTTCACTAGATTTTTCAATACTTGTTGCTCTTAAAACAATTACAAAGTAACCAGAAAGCTGAAAATACATTCATATAAGATCTATTGGTTACCAAGCTTTGTCTGTATTAGAGTGAGTTTGGCTGTTAGAGTGGAAACAAAGTCACAATTAGCAATTTTGTCAAATTGAAAGGCATATAACTGAGGATTTTATATCCCCATCTAGCTAAGAATCACACTAAAGCAAGATCCTTACTTCATCTTCGCCTTGTTTAAGTTTTGACCTGATTATTCAATATTTGTGGGTGTAAAGAGAGTAAAATCAAAGTCGAATACAACAATTTTGTCAAATTCAATGGCAGATAAATCATGATTTAAGATTCATATGAAGCTGAAAATTACACCAACACAAGATCTTATTGCCAGTAAGATAATGTGAAAGTTTTGTGTTGATTGGTGGATATTTATGTTTGTTTGAGTAAAAATAAGGTCAAACAAGAGCCGTCACAGACGGATTATGCTCCCCGAATAAATGTTTGTCACAAAATAAAAACTAACATACATTAAGCCCCCTTTTCCCACGACAGCCTTTTTGTACACACAATATTTATAGAATATGGTCTAGAACATCATATTTATTACATAAGTACAAAATTTCATTAAATTCTGCCCATTTGATGAAGAGAAATTAGAGAAAAACTAATTTTTACACTAAGGCCCCTTTTTCCATCATTCCATGACGCAGCCTCAAATTAAGAAACGGAGTAAAAGGTCCCTAGGTATTATCCCAGGAAGTTCACATGTGAAGTTTCATTGAATTTGGTCCAAGGGTTGCCGAGATCTGGCTGTGGACGGACGGACACACGGACGGACAGCATGGCGACTATATGCTCCCCCGAAATTTTTTCGGGGAGCATAAAAATCTATCTCAATTATAAGCAATGAACTTTAAGGGATTATTCCGCCCAGGATCGTCCTCCATCAATGTTTACAACTTTAATGTTCTATCTCATATTATGTTCTAACCAAAAATCATAAAATCGAAATAGCCAAAATTGTGTGTAATATACATAGAATTCAAGAACAAAAATATTTGGATCACGTATCTTCTTTCTGTAAAACTCGGATTCATAGCAAAACGTTATTAAAGGTTGAAATTTCGAACTCGATTTTCTCGAAAGTGTAAAAGATAGTCAATTAGAACAGTAAGGTAAGGCGACGAATAGTAAATCTAAATACATTCAGTCGCGTAACTAGAGCTTTTTCAAGCTGTTTTAACATTTTTGAATGCGAGCCACGATATGGTCTTGAAAGGGATAAAAATTAAATCGAACTAGAGTACCCATAGTAGAGTAGAGTGGACTAATCAAGATGTGTACACAGATATACTTCTCTCTTGTTTCGGATGCATTATTTACGTAAAACTGTCTGTCAAATACTGAGTGCCACGCAATACTACTGCATTACATCTATAGGTAATGAAAACAGCCAATCCAATGAGAGCCCAAATGAAGACCCTATGTTTGTCACTCATTCTTTCTCCCTTATGTATTATGTGAAAATATCCCATTACCTTCTTGAATGAATGAATGAATGAATGGAGTTTTAAGGCCCGTCGACAACTAAGGTCATCATCATTAACAGCAAAGGAAGTTATTATTAGCAGCTTATATTAATTTTAATGAAAAAAGAGTAGAATATCTTAAAAACTCAAGTGTATAGTTACTAGATCTACCGTCAGAGAATGAATGAATGAATAGTGTTTTAAGGCCCGTCGACTACTAAGGTCATATTGGGCGCAATCACTGTAAATATACCTCACTACAAGTTGTATAGGAATATGTATTAGTTACATAAACATCTAGAGGAGAAAAGATAAAAATACGATATTCAATTCTATGCAAATTAATAATACACAATGAATAATCCGCTTTCTGTAAAGTAGAAACAGTACAAAGTCTGCTGGTGCATCAAAAACTAAATGGTTTCCTTCTACTTTTTTCACAATTTTTCAATAAACTTTTACCTCAATATTTTACCCTGTGCAGTAAGCAAAAATGTGTTACCCCACCCACTGTCTGTTTCTCAACTCGCCGGATGCAGGAAATAAGTGTAAAGTTATTTACATCTCTTTACGCATTCTGGAAATGGTCCCAAAATCATGTTCTGTGTTCATTTAAAGAATAATTTTCTTTCTTAAATATCAACTGCCACGTCAACCCAACCCAAGCCGTCTACATCTGGATGTAGCGAATTAAATTGTGAACGTCTGACAAGTGACAAGTGAATTTCATCGTGTTCCAGTCTATCTTACTCTATAAGACAGAAAACCTGTAACTGATGAGTTCCCAGGAATTAACAACTTAACCATGGATGAAAATGTAATTGTAAACATGCGGAGAGTTACACAGCTTATTGAAAGTGTTCATGGATTTACGTGCCAGAATCCGAAAGTAAAAGTCGAAATAGTTCAGCGCATGGGGCTTTGCGTATCGTTTGAGGTAACGTGCAGTACGTGTCGACTTAGACTACAGCCCATGCAAATGTCGGACACTATAAAGAAGGGTCCTCCAGCTGGTGTACTTAACGAAATGGCTGTTTTACCTGCCCTTAAAACAAAAGTGGGTCTGACTGACATCACCAATGTATTTACCTGCTTAAATATCAAAGCACCAAGTAAAAGTTTAATGCGGCAAAAGTTTAATAAGATGTGCGACAAAATGACCGAGCTGAATGAGAGACAGTTGGAAAACAATCAAGACTACCTACAACATTTGACGTCACTTCTTCAAACAGAACAAACAGTCGATGCCCAGTTTGATGTTTCGTAATCGAGTCGTCCCCAGGGTGGTTGCGAAAAGGCAGAGAAAAGTTTTGCGGCTCTAATCGAACATACATCTACAAAGAAGCTACCAATTGCAATTGGCATTGCCAACAAACACTGCAGGTTAAAGGGATGCGACCACAGTCAACAAAAGTGTGCAAAAATGGGTGGTGGAAAAAAACTATAGCTCGGACCAGGAAATGAGAAAGAAAGATTTCTTTGCAATGATACGACAACTGGGTTTACCAACATGGTTTATGTCTCTTTCATCTGCTGACACAAGATGGCTAGACTTATTGAAAATACTATCCAATTTAAATGATGGTGTGATCCTTTCAAATGAGGAAGTTGCAAATTTGACATGGGAACAAAAGGTCAAGCTGATTCAGAGTTTGAGTTTATTGGGATTTTACGCCGTTTTCAACTACCAGGGTCATATCGCGGCGGCTGGAGCACCTACCCATGGATTCCTGTTGTTTCTCAAACCAGTACTACCACAACACCCTTACCGAGCCTCCAGCTGCTCGCCCACTTAGGTTAGATGGGTCAGATGCGCTACCAACTGCGCTAAGGCCGCGGCCCAAGCTGATTCAGAAAGACCCAGTAACATGCACACGTTATTTCGACCACAGAGTTCAGGAGTTCATTAGAATTATTTTGATAAGTTCACATGACTGCCTAGGGACGGTAACTGATTACTTTTACAGAGTTGAGTTCCAACAAAGAGGCTCTCCTCATATTCATATGTTGGTTTGGATAGAAAATGCTCCCAAGTATAAAACAAGTTCTTGTCAAGAAATAACCAGCTTTGTTGACAAATACTTGAAATGCTCCTCAGATGATGTTGATATGGAAGATTTGATTCAGCTACAAATACATAAACATTCTAGAACATGTCATAAACAAGAGGACCAAGATGGTCCTATATCGCTCACCTGAGAGAGCCCTGAGACATACTTTTTAGCAAACCTTTTAATTCTCGGAGGATTTTGAAAAGGAGTCACATGGCAATGGTACACACTAAATTTCAAAGCAAAATTTGGGAAAAGATTGTCAAAGATTTTTCACTATATCTGTATTTAAAATCAGGAAACCCACAACATATTGCTGAATTTCCATTTCACATAGACAAATCGAAGCATTTGGAAAGAGGTCATTGGGCTATAATATTTAGAAACTATAGAACTTAAGGTTTGGAAATTCTAAGACAATTCTAAACCTGTTCCCGCTTTTTCAAATCTAGAATAACTCATGGTAGAGCTTATTTTCAAAGCATAATGATAACTTGAACTTTTCTGTTTAACAAAACAATACACAATCTCTATGCACTTTTTTCTGTACAAAATGCAAGAGCCTACAGCATAGGAATAATTTCAATAGTTATTAAACAAGGCAAAAAAGTTATCTTCAGGCCTTAACAACTTGAAAAGATTGTCAAACATTGCCCTCTATCATTTATATGGAACCAACAGTATAGGGGAAATATTCATTGAACACTAAGGATTTGGTTATGATTAAACCTTTTCCAAAAAACATAAGATGAGTTAAAAGCTGCCGTAGATGATAAAACAGGTGTTGATAAAGACTGCATTCATGTATAAAACATTTTCTTCATTTGACTCATTAATTTCCCAAGCCTTTTCTAATAGGGACCTCAAAACAAGGTCTTTTCAGGAAAGGGTTAAAGTATTTGTTTGATCTCTTAAGTACACAAACATATAAGTGCCTCTAACAGCTCCATGCATTCTTTATCAGATATTATGATCTGCATAATCTGATTATAGACTTAAGGATATGATGTGATAAAATCTACCTGGTCAAAACAATTCCTCACTTGAAAATTCCAGAATCCACAACCTAGGGCTTCTTTCCTTGCAATGTAATGATTTTAAGTATTCTGTTAGAGGTTTATGAGATGTAAATTCAGACAAAATTTCAAGACTCTATGCCAAATAGTCTTTGGGAAACTGTTTTTCTGTGTGAAACCTTAAACCCAACAACATAGGGCCAATTTTTCTTTAAGCACAACAATTTGAAGTATTTTGGTAGAGGGCATTAAGACAATGCTACATACAAATTTTCAAGAATCTAGACCTATTGGTTTGGGAGGAGAAGATTTTTTGTAATTGTGGACGGACGGACACACGGACGGACGACGGATATTGACCGATCACAATAGCTCACTCCGAGCACTTCGTGCTCAGGTGAGCTAAAAAGAAGACAAGATATGTCGATTTGGCTATCCACTCCCACCATTGAAAACTACCATGATTTTAGAGCCTCTTCGAGAAGACAAGAGGACCCTGAGGGCCCTGAATCGCTCACCTGAGTTATGTTTTAATAATGCCAAATAACTTTGCATATGTTACACATTGTTGTCCCAGGGAAGAATTTGGCAATGTAGTTTCAGAAGACATGTTGTTTACAGAAATTGATCAGCTTTTATGACATTTCCCATTTTCTGATGCCACAGAGACCAGAGTTTTTCATAGATTTCAATTCTTTTAGCAATTTTTATAAGGGACCACCCAATGAACATTACTGCCAAGTTTGTTGATTTTGACCGAGAAGTTAAGGAGGAGATGTCGTTAAAAGAAGTTGTTGAGCTTTTGTGAAAATTCCCATTTTCCGATGCCACGGCAACCATAGTTTTCCATGGATTTCAATTCTGTTAGCAATTTTTATAAGGGACCACACAAGGAATATCTCTGCCATGTTTGGTTGATTTTAACCCATAATTTAAGGAGGAGATGTCGTTTAAAGAAATAGTTGAATTTTTGTGAAATTTCCCATTTTCCGATGCCATGGAAACCAGAGTTTTTCATGGATTTCAATTATTTTAGCTATTTCTATAAGGGACCACCCAAGGAACATCTCTGCCAAATTTGGTTGATTTTGACCCAGAAGTTAAGGAGAAGATTTCGTTTAAAGAAACTGTTGAGCTTTTGTGAAATTTCCCATTTTCTGATGCCACGGCAACCAGAGTTTTTCATGGATTTCAATTCTTTTAGCAATTTTTATAAGGGACTACTGAAGGAACCTTTCTGCCAAGTTTGGTTGATTTTGACCAAGAAGTTAAGGAGATGTCGTTTAAAGAAATTGTTGAGCTTTTGTGAAATTTCCCATTTTCTGATGCCACGACAACCAGAGTTTTTCATGGATTTCAATTATTTTAGCAATTTTTATAAGGGACCACCCAAGAAACATATCTGCCAAGTTTGGTTGATTTTGACACAGTAGTTTAGGAGGAGATGTCGTTTAAAGAAATTGTTGAGCTTTTGTGAAATTTCCCATTTTCCGATGCCACAGCAACCAGAGTTTTTCATGGATTTCAATTATTTTAGCTATTTCTATAAGGAACCACCCAAGGAACATTTCTGCCAAGTTTGCTTGATTTTGACCCAGTAGTTTAGGAGAAGATGTCGTTTAAAGAAATTGTTGAGCTTTTGTGAAATTTCCCATTTTCCGATGCCACGGCAACCAGAGTTTTTCATGGATTTCAATTATTTTAGCAATTTTTATAAGGGACCACCCAAGGAACATTTCTGCCAAGTTTGGTTGATTTTGACCCAATAGTTTAGGAGAAGATGTCGTTTAAAGAAATTATTGAGCTTTTGTGAAATTTCCCATTTTCTGATGCCACGGCAACCAGAGTTTTTCATGGATTTCAATTATTTTAGCAATTTTTATAAGGGACCACCCAAGGAACATTTCTGCCAAGTTTGGTTGATTTTGACACAGTAGTTTAGGAGGAGATGTCGTTTAAAGAAATTGTTGAGCTTTTGTGAAATTTCCCATTTTCCGATGCCACGGCAACCAGAGTTTTTCATGGATTTCAATTATTTTAGCAATTTTTATAAGGGACCACCCAAGGAACATTTCTGCCAAGTTTGGTTGATTTTGACACAGTAGTTTAGGAGGAGATGTCGTTTAAAGAAATTGTTGAGCTTTTGTGAAATTTCCCATTTTCCGATGCCACGGCAACCAGAGTTTTTCATGGATTTCAATTATTTTAGCAATTTTTATAAGGGACCACCCAAGGAACATTTCTGCCAAGTTTGGTTGATTTTGACCCAGTAGTTTAGGAGGAGATGTCGTTTAAAGAAATTGTTGAGCTTTTGTGAAATTTCCCATTTTCCGATGCCACGGCAACCAGAGTTTTTCATGGATTTCAATTATTTTAGCAATTTTTATAAGGGACCACCCAAGGAACATTTCTGCCAAGTTTGGTTGATTTTGACCCAGTAGTTTAGGAGGAGATGTCGTTTAAAGAAATTGTTGACGCCGAGACGGACAGACGGACAGACGGACGCCGGACATTGATAGATCACAATACCTCACCTTGAGCACTTCGTGCTCAGGTGAGCTAATAATGAGAAATATTCCAAAATGTACAGGGAGGTTAAAAAAGATTGAATGCAGAGAAGGATGGATTTGATTGTACATATGAAGAATTCCTAACTGAGATCATTGCGATGAATGAAGAAGCTTACATTAAATGCATACGCAACTCTTTTAAAGCAGCTAAAGTCTTTTTGAAGAGAAGTCCAAAAGACATACGTCTAAATTTGTACAATGAGAGTGTTCTAAAAGCTTGGAGAGCAAACTTAGACATACAACATGTTCTTGATCCATATGCATGAGCAATGTACATAGTATCTTATATTAGCAAGTCTCAAAGAAGAATGAGTTCTCTCCTTCATGCAGCTGCTAAGGAAGCAAGAGATGGTAATTTGGACATAAAGAGACAAGTCCGTCACATCGGGAATGTATTTTCGAATTGTGTTGAAGTTGGTGCCCAAGACGCTGTCTATCTACTTCTTCAAATGTCACTCACCAAAAGCACAAGATATGTCATTTTCATTTTTATATGAAAAAAGGAAATTGTTCATGTTTGTAAAGAATGCTATACACACTTTAAGAAAGAATTAATCGTGTTATAGACTTTAAAGAATTCCTTTAGTTAGCTAAAGTGAACCACACCCATATTTGGATTCTAGTGTCCTTTTTCATTTCCCTTTTTATAGATCGGTGAAACACATGTTTCTTATAACGATTAATAAAGACAATTATAACGTGAATTACAATGTGAAATAGTGAAAGAATGAATAGTCATCATCAAATGACGTCACATTTGAAGTTAAGTCTCTTTTGATGCGCTTTTAATGTTGAATTTTTTTTAATTTCCATGGAAACATGTGTTTTGAAAAAATCAAGTGTATGGTCAGAATTCGTAACTTTTTGACTCTTTTCTGAATATAATAGCTGTTTTGCAGCAATAAATATGATAAAAATGTTACACATGGAAAAAAGCATTGATTGTTTAGACTTGTAGCATTTGTGCATTAGTGCATTTTTATTTGCTCATCCTAATCTTTTATATAGAGCTATGGAATCCCTTTTTATTGTCTTTTCTTACTTTGATTTATACCATTTCTAGCATGTGGATACAATGTGAAATGTTTTTTCTACCCCAGAAATCATATAATATGATGAGAAACCGATTTTTATTCATCTTTTTAACCGGACCATGACTTTTGACTTTCAGAACAACGCCCAAATCACATCACATTTTGTCATCAGTTGGTGAAGTTAGTTAAATTTCTCGTGGAAATAAAAATCAGAAGAAAAAATGAATGTAGTTGAATTGAATTTAATTTGCCAAGTATATTGTTCAATGCTTGAAAACCTGAATGCACTGGTTCAGGTTAGCGTTAAATTAATGCTAGAAAACGCTGTAGACCAGCTTATAGCCATTTGCAGTGGACTAGAATCAGCCTTGCATAGTTTTAGTTTTAACATGCAAGCTGACGGTTCTAGCTCCGAAGCAATAGGGGTGAAAATGGCGCGGAGTAACATTTCGCAAACTGTGCTTTCGTGCAATGCAGTTTTAATGTCGGTTAAAGGAAACATTCGCCGCCACGAAGGAGGTGATAGATATCCGTTGATCCATATCACAACGATCATAGATCAGCTGAAGGAGTGTCTGACTAATGCAAAGGCAGCATTTGAAGAATACCGACGGATTCCACAAGCCAATAGGTAAGCATCATATTGATATGTGAATAATGTATGTATTTGGTTAAAAAAGAACAAAATCTAATCAAAATGCATTTTTTAAAATAAAATATGATCTAAGGAAAGTGTAAGAAAAATAAAGAAAAAAAGAAATGAATACAATTCAATTGAACACGATCTTACAAGTCTTTCGCTGCATGCTGGACAACATAAAAGCGTTGGTTCCAGTATGTGCAAAGGAGATGCTGCGTTACCACGTAGATCAACTGATTGTGTTACGCGAGGGGTTAGATTCTGCCCTGCAAAATATTTCCATTGATCTACAGGGCGATGGATATAGCCCTGAAGAAATGAGAGTAATTATGGCAAGGAGGGACATCTCTCAAACTGTCTTGTCGTGCATGTCAGTTTTGAGAGTTGTCAGAACGAACTTAGTACGACAAGAAGGGGGAGATAGATTTCAACTGATTCATGTGGACACCACCCTAGATCAGTTGAAAGAAAGTTTAGATAAGGCGGGCAGTGCGTTTGAGGAATACCACCAGATGTGGTTGCGGAATCAACAGACATACAGGTAAGCGTCCTGTTGCATTGGCTAGAAAGAAAGAACGAAATCTAATCAAACATGAAACATTTTTTAATAAAATATGATCTAGACGATCTTATAAACATGAACAAAATATATATTTTCGATTTAAATGCAAAACCTTTTAAGTCCTTTTTGTAGGTAAAAATGATGTTTATAATCCATTTTAAGAAATTCTTGCAGGCTTTGGAAAAAAATGTTTACTTATTAGTATTGATAACGCGTTGTATGTGTGAATTTCAAATAAAAACTTTCAGTCTCGTTAAAGTTATTGAATAGTTTTTCTCTCCTTTTAAAACCTTCCGAAAAATGAGATACAGGGTTTGCTTTCAATATGAACTTTGGATTCTTTTAAATAGTCAAACAAATATATTTACAGCACTTAATAGAGTAAACCATCTTGCTCACCACAAGTAGACTCTACACAAATAAGACTGAAGACCTGAAGGTCTTGAGTCGCTCCACAGGCCTGAAATTCATGTAATATTTAATCCAAGTTTTGATCAGATTGTTCAATGCTTGTGTTTCATAGAGCTAAAAGAAAGTTACAAAACTAGATTGTTCAAAATGTGTGGTTCTTGAAGCAAAGAAAGTATAATTACATGTTTGCCATTTAACAGACCATTGATTACTCCAAAATATTTCATATTTCTAAAAATAGATTTTGAGCTAAAAATAGATTCTGGGAAATACCCTTTTCAAAACAAGAGGACCATGATGGTCCTGTATCGCTCACCTGAGTTTGCAGAGTTTACTTCACGAAATATTGGCTTGGTTTATTGATTTTTACACTGACAAAACTTGGTCTTTCTTTAAGGAATATCATAAATTCTAGTAAACATTGAGTTTTTAGCTCACCTGAGCACGAAGTGCTCAAGGTGAGCTATTGTGATCGGTCTGTTGTCCGGCGTCTGTCTGTCTGTCCGTCCGTCCGTTCACAATCATAAAAAAATCTTCTCCTCCTAAAGTGCTGGACAGAATTGGATGAAATTTCACAGATATGATCCTTGGGTCATCCTTTTTCAAAATACTTCAAAGAATTGGGATCGGGGTCAGAATGGGCTCAAAAAGTAGGTCACTAGGTCAAATCTTATTTTTGCTCTAGGAGTCACAGTATTTGCTCAATCATTGTGAAAGTTGACCAGAATCTTTGTCTTGATGATATCTAGGTCATCTTAAAAAGTAGGTCATGCCAGGTCAAAATGTAGGTCACTAGGTCAAATGATTTAAAATCCTTCTTTTTGCTCTAAAAGTGCTGCCTTTGGCTCAAATCTTGTCAAAATTGCTCAGAATGTATTTTGGTTGATATCTAGGTTCTTTTAAAAATCGGGTCATGTGAGGTCAAAAATGAGGTCACTAGGTCTGTTTGATGAATTCCTTCTTTTTGCTCAGAAGTGCCTATTTTTAGCCAAATTATTATGAAAATTGCTAAGAATGTTTTTATTAATGATATAAAGGTCATGTAAAAAGTTTGTCATGCAAGGTCAAAAACTAGGGCACAAGGTCAAATATCAAGAATTCCATTTATTAGTCAAGGTCAAAGGTAATGAAAACTTCTTTTTGCTGTGGAAGTTCTAATTTTGGCTCAATTATTTGAAAATTGCTCAGGACGTTTATTTTGATGATGTCTGTACTCTGTAGGTCATTGAAAACTTGGGACATGCAAGGTCAAAAACTGGGTCAGTGGGTCAAATCTTGTTTTTGATGTAAGAATTTATTACAATATTTGCTCAATCATTGTGAAATTTGTTCAAACCATCACTTTACAAGCAAAGAAGCCCTATGTTGTGGGTTTGGGAATTTTCAAGTGAGGAATTCAGACAAATTTATTTTGACCAGGTATCAGCTTATCAGCAATCATTGCTTAAGTAAATAGTTAGACTGTCTAAAGTCAATAATAGACCATCCAAAATAAATAAAGGGCTGCCTTATCTGATAATGGAGCTCTTATCTGATGAATGATAGAGCTACATTTAATCTTAATGTCTTAACCCTTTCCTATGATGTCCCTATTAAAAAAGGCTTGGGGAATTATTGAGTCAAATGAAGAAAAGACTGATAATCAGCATTATTTTCTCATCTTGCCGCGCTATTTCAAAATTGAACAGTCTATTTCTTTTCTGTCTTGGTAAAGATAAAGCCCTTTCCCAGCCAAGGTTTAAGCCCTTTCCAAATTGTTTCAGAACAGAAAGTCCTTAGTTTTATGCCTTTGAATTTGGTAAAATTGCCGTCATTCTTTTATATTCTTCTAATGTTATGAGATTGATTTCATGGTCATGCCAGTATCTCAACTATGAATTCAGGTGAGCGATCTAGGGCCATCTTGGCCCTCTTGTTTAGTCCTTCTCCACTCTAGATAAACATAAACAAAACTTTTAGAGGTGCACATTTGAAAAAAGTAGGTAAAAAAAGTTAAAAATCCCAATTTTTCAATTTTGTTTATAGCTACGCAATGTTTTTTGGCATTGCAAGCTTTGAATATTACCTATTTTTATTTGAAACAATTAAAAAACACTGATTGGATGATTTTTTTGGTTCCAATAAGGTACTAAATACTGTCATTTTTTTTCACAAAATTTAACTAAAAGTTTAAAGCAAAGCCTTAGTTGTGAATTTATATTTGCACTTTTCATCACGGCCCTAGTAATTTATCAAATTTGAACCATTTTCGTTCATGATGCAAACAAAGATTTTGTCCTATTTTAGCATCTAAAATTCACCAAAAAAATAAAATCTTGCTTCATTATTTTTGAACATACCCATTTGTGAATTACTGAATAATAACAATGTTCATGACTTAGACCGAGGTCTATCGTATTAACACCGAGTTAGATTGTATATAAGGCTACCTTCAATATTACTTAAAATTACCACCTATGGATCATTCCTGTGGAGAGTGATTGAAAACAATCTAGTAGTTTCTGAGGAGAAAATTTTAAAAGAAAAAGTTGACCACCGGACGCACGACGGACACAACGCTATGACAATAGCCCGCTGGCTGAAGGCCAGTGGAGCTAAAACAAGAGCTGTCACTGTAAGATGACAATGCCCCCGACACCGCTTTGATTTTAAATTATGGCCAATCTATGTTCAAGGTCAAGGTCATCCAGGGGTCAAGGTCACCAAAGTTTGTGCCTACAGAAAGGTAATGTACCAAGGAATGTTGTGGTAAAGTATGAAGCGAATATGTTAAGTAATAAGGAAGTTATGGCCAATGTTAAAGTTTTTGGACGGAATGACGGACAGACGGACGGACAGACAGACGGACGGACGGACAAGTCGGGGGCATAAAAATAACATGGAAAATATGAAACAAGTCCTATAACCTGTTAGATTACGATTAAATTTCAGAGCAGTCCAATTCAGATAGTCTGGGGCGTTATGATTACTGCCTTTATTCATCACATCGAGGTTCTTTTATAAAAATTCTATAGGTTTTTCCTGTCTTTCACCAGTTTTTCTAAACTTAGTACATACCCGGTACTGCTTTTGCTCTGAATCTGCCTTTTTCTAAGTCGTTGGTTGTTTAGTCTGGCTTAGTCGCTTCCCGCCCCCCCTGTTGACATAGATAGATATGACCTAAATAACAAACACGTACTGTTAGCGTTGTGAACTAGGTCATCACTCGTTAAAATCCCATAACAACGATGGTTGAAATGTTGATTTAATCGAGATCGTGAAGCTTATTTTCAATTAAATATTAATGTAAGATGAGTTTGCAACATTTCTAAATCTTATACACGTTTCGCTCTACGTAACAAGAGTGATCGAAGAGTGAACGATGTGAGTTAACGAACCCTTTGTAAATCACCAGACACGCTTCCGGTGACCTATTTACGGATGTAAAATTTAAGAATAACGCTTACAGTACTACCTCCCCCCCCCCCCCCCCCCCCGCTATATCGGACGTGGTGTGTTGTTAGCTCCACTGGCCGTCAGGCCAGCGGGCTAATGTCATGGCGATGTGTCCGTCGTACGTCCATCCGTAAACCTTTTCTTTAAAAATCTTCTTCTCAGAAACTACATGATGGATTTCAAACAAACTTTACAAGAATGATCCTTGGGTGTCCCTCTCCCAGATTCCTTTTAAGAATTTTGGTTGAATCAGAACAACCTGAGTTATCTGTCCTTGATTTGAATGTCAAAAATAGCTGGTTTTGACTGTAAATTTTCTCTAAACTCCACAAATATTGACCAATCAAGACAAAAGTAATACAGTATGTTGGTGATTATACACGTATTCTCACGAGATGAGGGATTCACATGTCGTCGTGATGTCTGTGCGTTTGGTAGATGCAAGACCTAGAATTTTCACTGCAATTTTAAAGCAGTTACAAAGACGAATCTTTAAAACAAAGTAAATCTAAAATATGGTATGGGTAACTGGATTGATAAACAAATATAAGCTGCCCAACAAGCACAGACACGGACCATGTGGCTGTGGTTGTGGGTACTCGATAAAGGAACGTAAATACGCTTACCTGTTATGGATATCAGAAACGAAGAGACCCTCCGCTTCTCGGAGAGGGCTTATATAGTGTTTCGTGACGTCACGTCCCGCCTTAGTCGTAGTCTGGTTCCCGATTCGCAGTAGTAGTGGACAGTTTACAGTAGCGAAGAGTTACATCTCATGGTGGCAGTACACTCCCGTAATTGTACGCTTCCGCGGATACCACACTCCTCCCCACTTTAGAGATGATCCTCTTTCTGATAGAAAAAGGAAACAAAGTTCTGTCCCGCTGAAATGCTGATAAATGATCCTCTTTCTGATAGAAAAAGGAAACAAAGTCGTTGTTGTTATAGTTGTTGATGATCCTTCTTCTACTAGAAAAAGGAAACACTGTTCTTCTTGTTGAGATAACCGTTGATGATTTCCTACTGATCCTCTTTCTGATAGAAAAAGGAAACAATGTCTTTTTGTCCGTCCGCACGCGATCCTATTCTTCAGAAATGTAGAATTGTTTACAAAAAGTCAATCCCTTCAGCACACAGGGTTAATATTAAAGTTGACAAAGTTTATAAAAAACGTCTGGAAAGTCGGTCATGCTCTTCGTTTCACAAGGTTAATATTAAAGTTGAAAAAGTATACAAAAGACGTCCGGAAAGTCTGTCATGCTCTTCGTTTCACGATGTTTAAGTTAATTAAAACACGCTGGAAAATACTCTAACGTGGCTGGTACCCAATGTACTCAATTGAATGTCCAAGCTTTTACTAGGTGAAAAGCAACGTAAATGTCGATGATCCGAATTAAAGGTGAATCACTCCTTGATGTTGTATAGATGATAAAAGTTGATGATAAATGTAGACGATCCAGATTAAAGGTGAATCACTCCTTGTTGTTATGGATAATTGATGGAAAACGATGATGAAATGTCAATAATTCTATTTTAAAGGAGAATCAATCCCTCATTTCTGATAATAGGAAACGTTGATATAAAATAAGGCGGCCCCGTTTCATTTAGACAGTAGGAAATGTTGATGGTAAAGTCACTTTCATGATGATTACAAAGTACATGTGAAAAATAATGTAGTGAAAAAGGAAACGACTGCAAAACTTCACTACACTCCGTACAATTTTTTAGCATTATCGGTCGTGGCTTGACAAATTTCCCGAACCGTCGTCCTCCGGATTCTGGCAACCACTTCTGCTACGTCCCCGATGAAAGAAGGAGTATTTATTCTCGCTCTATGGCTAGTACATAGATATGGGCTGTCAGTCTCTAGAAGAAGGCGATCCATGGGAACCTTTCTCAAAGCTGCTTGTTGGTACGAGTCAAAGGAACTGGCTAAACTAGTGAAACCAAAGAAACAATTTGGAAATCTACGGGAAAAGTTCAAAACGGTCTCCTCAGTTCCACTAAAACAATGTAGATGAAAATGTTGAGTTTTAGCACAATTATCCGCCAAAATATCAAATGCTGCTTGGGTTGCTTCCCCACTATGTCTCCCCTCCTCCCGAATGTGTAGGACAACAGGCATACTGGATGGAGCGAGATCCAATAATTTGGCGAATACTTCCTTTTGGTGACTCCAAGATGATTTATCCGTCGAAAAGTCCAATCCAATTTCTCCCAAAGCTACCACTCCAGGATTACGCAAAATTTCCCTAATCTGTTGGTAAACGTTGGTACTAAATAAATGAGCCTTCTTGGGATGTAATCCAATAGCAATTCCAAATCCTGTCTCAATTGAATAGGAAGTTGGGTATGTCTCTGGATCACAATATACAAGGATTCCACCGGAAACTGTGACATGGTTGATTGGTTTAGCACCAACGGATAGATTTAACAATGACTTTAAAGAAAGTGAACGTTTTACTTTACCGGAACAACGGTCAAGATGAAAGTGGCTATCAAATGCCGATAAAGTTGATGAAGCGTCAGCTTTTGGTTGTGAAGAAGTTGTAGGTACGGTCGTAGCTTTCGCTTTTGTTGATAACGATGTTGAAGAAACGGTCGTAGCTTTCGCTTTAGTTGACAATGATGTTGAAGAAACGGTCGTAGCTTTCGCTTTAGTTGACAACGATGAACGGGTGGAAAAAGTCAATGACGATGATGATGAAACAGTAGCTTTAGAGTTGACTGTTGATAATTGTGAAAACGTTGTCGTAGCGGTCGTAGCTATAGCTTTGGAGATATTGGAACTGGTGGATGACGGAATAGTCGTGATTGTTGACGTTGGTATGGATGAACTACGGCTTACGTTGGATGGACTCACTATTTGGAACGATGACATACCACGATCCCATTGGTGGAACTCCCGACGTAACTGCGCTGGTAAAAGGTTAACAAGTGCTCCCAAAACCCGCCAGTGACAGAGAACTGCTTCTGATGAAATTGGCAGCAGTGAAAACTTTTCTGGAGTAGTCCATCCTTCCAATTCACACATTTTCCTCATCCATATTTCCTCTTCTTCTTGTACATAACAAGCTCGTGGAATGAAAATAAGGTGTGACCTACGGGCAAAGTTAAAGAGAGACAAAATTGAAGGTCGGCTGTCGCTCATGATTTTACTTGCTAGCCAGTTTAGCGCTTCAATTCTGGCCTTATGACAGTCCTCATTTAACAATGCAGTTGCGCGAAAGCGGACAGGTAGATGTTTAGCCATAACATGTAATTTCATTGCACGAGTTCTCATGCGACAAGCGTCGATAGGACATACAGACAAGAAACGTTTCTTGTTGCCTTCAAAGCTGGATCGTTTAGACGTAGTTGGTGCCCCAAGGTGAGAACGAGATCTAGAACGTCTAAATACCCGGCTGTGAACGCGGTTTTCCTTATCGGTTGATGTATCATAACGTGGGCGAGCTTCCCTATCCCGACGAGATTGACGAGACAGGAACTGCTCTTCTTCAGGTTCCTTCTTGACAACATCCTCATCTGAAATAACAATTACTTCCGGTTCAACGTTAGCTTGAATGACAATGTTGGACGCTTCACCAAAAGTAACTCTTCTTGTAGGTGAGGGTTGTTGAACGTTAAGCGTGGATGTGGAATCTTGAAGAACGTTACGATCCACCGTTGGTTCTGTAGAAATTGTTGGTTCGGTATCCTCAGGTACTGGAACAGCACTAGGACTCCCGACGCTGTCAATCGTAGCCCATTCGATGTCTTCCACCTCCATGTCCGACTGTTCCGATATTACTTCCTCTTTCACTTTGACGGGGGGTGAGAGAGGAACGTTGGTAGACGCAACCGGCAATGGAGGAAAGTTGGCGTCGTTCAAAACAAGGTCTGCCGGATTATTGGATTCCACCTGACTGTCTGTAGTCTGTGGAACTCTCCTTGGTCTGGCATACAGTGAAGAACCTTGCTTCCAACTTCTTTTTGGGCTTGAAGACATACTGCTTACAATATCTACGAAAAGATAAAAGATAAAAGAACACAGGTTATCAAGATGTACATTTTGGGCATCTGTATTTGTCAATTGCCTCTGCTTCCGCTTCGCTGACGTTTACACACCGTCCGTGGTACCACTCATCACACCAATCACAGGCGATCATGAAGGTCCCATCATAAGGTTTCCTGCAAAGACAATATAAATCATGATCAGGATCATTAGCTTTGAAACCGCTCAATTTTTTCCTCTCGGAAACTATCCAAGATGGAATCTCCTTTTCTCTGCACACTTTCATCCTATCATGATTTATGGTTGACACTGTGTTCCTATATCTAACCCTGTATAAAAAAGGAGAAATACAGTCTATTACTAATGCAGGGCCTCGCCATTGAGGCTGTAACTTTTTGTTCTTCCCCTTCTTCACACCGGAATTAATAACATATACCATGTCCCCAACTGCATATTTTTTGCTATACAGTCGGAGGTCATAGTCTCTTTTTCTCTTTTCTACATCAGTCTTCAGTTTTGATCTGGCTACCTGGTGAGCTTCTTTCATGCTGCTTTCTAATGACTGCACATACTCAAAAGTAGACTCATGTTTTGTTTGCTCAGACGGGAATACCAGTTGTGAAGGAGTATGAACCTCTCTTCCCAACATCATGCGATTTGGAGTGTAACCCGTACTCCGACACACAGATGACCTTATGGCTCCAGCTATCTGTGGCAAATGGATGTCCCACGTGTCTTGTCTATTACCGACAAAGCAACGCACGGCATCCATCAGCGTCCTGTTATAACGCTCGACTTGTCCATTTGCAGACGGCCGGTATGCGGTAGTGCGTTTTTTATTGATTTGAAGTAACTTACAAACCTCCCGGAACAGGTTACTCTCAAAATTGCTTCCCCGATCTGTCAAAATCTCAATAGGCAGGCCAAATCTGCTGAAAAACTGATTGACAATTGCATTGGCTGTTACCTCTGCAGTTTGTGATGGGAGTGGAATGCATTCTACCCATTTGGTAAACTGATCCACCGCCATCAGACAGTACTCATTGTTTCGGGCCGTTTTTGGCAATGGACCTAGGAAGTCAATATGAATCCTTTCCATTGGAACTCCTGCATGGTAACTTGTCATTTCCCATTTTGCATTCTTACTAGCTTTCTTACACTTTCCACATTCTGGACACGCCAAGACATATTCCTCAATCTCCTTGGACATTCGGTGCCAATAGAACTGCTCTTTAATTTTACCTTTTGTCCTGTCGACACCCTGGTGACCAGCAAGTGGAACATTGTGTGAAAGCTTGAGCACTTCCTTTTTCAAACTCTCTGGTACTAGCAACTGCCTTTTACCTGTTTTAGGATGCTTGCGCCAGATCAGCTCGTTTTCTAAAATGAAGCACTCTTTGTTAATGAAGTAATATTTAGCATTAGCAGTAGCGATGAAGATTTCTCCCTCACTGGGCTCCCTGCCGTCAAACAACCAACCCAGTAGGAACTCAAGATCGTCATCGTCCTGCTGTGCTTGTCTCACTTCATCTGCGGGTAGTGTGTCTAAAAATAGGGAACTTACCTGGGGCCGACTTTTGGTATCAGATAGTGGCACAACGTAATCCACTTCCTCTGAAAACTGCCCCCAATTCTTCCGAGCTCGTTGACAATAATTACATCCTCCGCAAGGAAGGATTGATATATCAGTATCTATGGAGAAGTACTCACAATTTTGGGATTTAGGAATCCGAGACAAAGCGTCTGCATTTGCATGTTTAGATCCTGCCCTGTGTATTACCTCCATGTTGTACTGACTGAGCTCTTCAAGCCATCTAGCGATCTGACCCTGTGGCTCTTTGAACCGCATTAACCATGTCAGACTGCTATGATCCGTTCTTAATGTAAATCTTTTCCCCAGTAGGTAATATTTGTACAGCCTTGTAAATCTAACTACTGCTAGCAGTTCTTTCCTGGTTGTACAATACTTCTTTTGTTCCTTGGTTAGGGCAAAGGAACCATATGCAATAACTACTGGTTTTCCCTCTTGTATTTGTGACAACACTGCCCCTATTGCACTATCCGAGGCGTCCGTATCCAGGATGAAGGGATCCACTGAATTTGGTAGTCCTAAGACTGGTGCCGAAGTCAGTGCACCCTTCAAATCGTTGAAAGCTTGCTCTTCTTCCCCTCCCCACTTAAACTCATTCTTACCTGTTAAGTCATATAGGGGCCGGGAACGATGAGCAAAATTAGGTATGAACATCCGGTGGTAGTTAACTAACCCTAGAAATCTTTCGACATCTTTGGTTGATGTTGGAACTGGCCATTCCACTACCGTCTTTACGTCGTCTGAAGAGACTTCCAACCCCTTAGGTCCAACCCATCTACCTAAAAATTCTACTTTTAACTGGAAAAGAACACATTTTTTAGGTTTGAGTTTTAATTGATATTGCCTGAAGCGTTGGAACACTTCTCTAAGGTTTTGCAGGTGTTTTTCGAAGGTCTCCCCCATGGCAAGAATATCATCCAGGAACGCTAGTACTGTGTTCCAATTTAGCCCCCTTAGGACGAGATTCATGGCACGGGAGTAGGTTGCTGGCGCGTTACAGAGACCAAAACTTAACTTTAAAAATTCAAATAACCCATATTTGGTGCTAAAAGCTGTTTTCTTGATATCTGAATCTTTAATTTTGATCTGCCAGTAAGCAGAATTTGCGTCAAGTTTTGAGAACCATTTCTGACCTGATAGCATGTCGGTGCAGTCTTCAATCAGTGGTAAAGGGTACACGTCCTTCACTGTCACATCATTTAGACCCCTGTAATCGACACACCATCGAATGCTCCCATCTCGTTTGCGTATCAGAACTGGCGCCGACGACCAGTCTGACGACGACGGCCTAATTACCTTCGCGTCTAACATTTTCTGTAAATGCGCCTCCTCTTCCTTCATGAAAGCCATAGGAGTTCGCCTCATCTTCTGTTTTACGGGTTTGGCATCTCCGGTGTTAATTTCATGTTCAAGAGCTGTGAAATTACCCAAATCGAATTCATCTTGTGCAAACACATCATGAAACTCGATTAATAAACTCCTCACCTGCTCTGACTGATCAGCATCCAACTCTTTCACAGATCTCTCAAACAGCTCCGTCAAGTGAGCAGGCAAATCTTCTCCTACCTTATACACCTTTGCTTCAGCTGCGGATGACATATCAGGTGGTACCGGGCTGACCAACTTCACTTCTTCTGCGTTACCTAAAATCTTATTTCTTTTTAATTTCACATTATGATTGGTCAGGTTAACAACAGAAACCTTTGTATCTTCCTGGCTGTTATGTACAGATCTAGGAATGATAATGTCTCGGAACTGGTCAGCTTCCACAATAAAAGAGTTTGTCATACCTGATACAGAACATGGAACCCGCACAACTGAATTAGGTGGTATTTTGGTAGTTTTGGAAACTGTCACCTTAGCAACGACTGGATCCCGATTGGTACTGGAGTTTATCATGCTAATGGTTTCAGATCCAAATTTTACATACTCACTTGGTATATCAATCTTGGCCTGGTACTTTTTCAAAAGGTCAACTCCCAGTAACATCTCATCCTCAATTGGTGCCACGTATACTTTCTCCGAAATGTTTTGGGAACCAAATTTGAAATTTACAGGCCCGATCAACAATCCTTGCATTTTAAGATCCCTGCCCGCTGTTTTCATAGTGACCGATTTAATAACAGGAAGGGAATCTTTAAAACTGTTATAAAGTTTGTCCGAAATCAGTGTTACCTGTGCTGCTGTATCCACAATGGCTTGAATCTCCCTATCACCAATGGTGACAGGAATGCAGAACATAACATCTGACTTGATCTGGTTTATAACAATTTCCTCATTGAGACCAAGTTCTGTTTGGACCGGGGGTAGGCCTCTTAATCCGATCCGCTGGTGTTTAAATCATCGTAATCATCTTTCCCAGTAAAACATACCTGTTTTTTGCCCTCTGCCTGTGGCTGGACCATTAGCTTTGGACAATTAGGTCTGATATGCCCTGACTCACCGCAATGGTAGCACTCGAACCGACTTGGTGACGACCGAGGTGAATTTGGCGGTGTTCGGCGGGTTTGGCGGTTTGATTTTTTCGGACAATCACGGGAAATGTGACCCCGCCCATTGCATGAATAGCAAACCGACTCATCAGGGTTCCTGCGCGCTACTGGAGAAGGTGATCGATTTCGTTGTTTGAAAAGGATTTCCATTTTGTCAATCATGGATTCTACTTTTCTTTCTAATCTTGTCAATCTATTTTCAAATTTGTCAAACCGGCTCTCTCTAGCAGATGATTGTGGCTGCGTTGACACTGCTTCTACTTTAGGTTCTTCAGAAATCTGAGAAACTTGGGGAATAGGTTTTCCTTGCTTACCGAACACCATGTTGTGGGTATGCATAAAATATTTTATGCGGTCGATAGCTTCCTCAATTGATGTCGGCCTTGTATTGGCAACCTTCTCCCCTGCCTCCTTGTCTCTTGACCCTAAACAAAAGCGTAAAATTACCTGCCTTGTCATATAATCATCTGGCAGCTCTGTGAACGCCCTTGTAGCGAGGGTCAGAACCCTATCCGCCCAATCATCAACAGACTCGTCTCGATTTTGGAAAGCATTGTTGAAAGTAATCATGGCAGTTTCAGGCAACTCTTTGTACCCGAACCGCCGCTCAAACTTTTCAACAATGTCCACGTAGGCGAGATCTACTGCTCTGCTAGTAATCATTGCAAAAAACTCACTTGCTTTATCCGTCAGACTCAGGCACAAGTAATCCTTTCTCTCTTGGGGTGTCCATCTTTGGATATGTGCAACTCTTTCAAACTTATTGAAAAATGCTTGCCAACTTCCTTTACCGTCGTAGGTAAGTGATTTGGGAAGCTGCATCAACGTAGGTTGACGATTTCCCCCCGCTTGACCCCCATTTCGGTTAGGAACGTTGGCATTACCTGCCTGGTCCTGGTAACCATGAGCCGCTGCGCGTGGTGCTGGTGGGTTGTGATACAATCCAACCGGAGGTTGTTGGAACTGTCTCCTTTCCTCCCTCATCTCCCGCTGCAGATCCCTCATATTATTTACGAGCCCCAACATTGACGCGTGAACCTGCAGTATGGCATCAACGTTAGCGGCACCATTCATATTGCTCTGACCTGTGGCACTATTGATGTTGCTCTGAGGAATCTTACCTCCATCCATGTTTGGCCGGCCGGTTGGTTTTTTTCTGTTAACCCACTTCTCTTTACGGGGTGACCTGGGTGCAGGCAAGGAAAACATATCCTCACCCACTCCCGACTTCCTGTCATCCATGACCCCCCTCTGCAGATATTTGACAGTGGCCTCCACTGCTTTTGTCTCGGCTTCCCTTACTTTAATTGCTTGCTGATTTGAAGCCGTACCTAAATCTTCCCCTCCAAGTCTCATTTGGTCTGCTCCCTCCTTCACATATGACAAGGGACTCAGATTTGCATCATCACGTGCATTTGGCGGGCCTCGGAGAGAAGCGTTATCAATGACATTTACTATGTCCCCTATTACCTGCATGCTGGGGTCACTCATTTCCTCCGTTTTAACAAAAGGAGGAACCTGAACGACACTGTCTTTGATACCATCGGCCCTAACTTCCTCATGCACTGACGGTAAGTCTCGTGCATCAGGAACTGATGGGTCAATGGTGATACCCTGGTCACTTTTACTAAACTCCACTCTGTCCCAGAAATCTGGGCCCAATCGAATTCCAGGTACTGACCTTACTAAGGATCCTGTCAATCGACCATGGGTTTCTCTGGCGTCGATTAAATGCTGAGCAATTCTGGGACCAATCCCATTTAGCTCTTGCATCTCCTCGGCGGTGGCAGTGTCCAAATCAATTTTGTCTGTTCCTGATGAAGCCATCTCTAATCAAAAACTATCCTAACTTAGCAATTAAGCAATGAGGAAAAGTTTTAAATTATTTTAAGAATTTTGTTATTTGTAATCCAACGACAGCTAATATAGCAAGTTGGAACTACTGTATTTATCAGAGCTATCCAAATTTAGCTAAAAAGCTAGTTGGAACAGTTCTAATATATATTGTATTGTTCAATTAAATATGCCCCTCAACACAAAAGTGTCGATGGAGACAGTCAAAAAAGTCAAACTTTACTCACAATGTAGGTACTTAGGAAATGCAGTCGATTTCGCAAGCTGTTAACTTGGAATCTAACGTTGGTTTTCTACAGGTAAACAGCTGGATACAAGTACCACACACTGGTTCTGCTATACACACACACTATGTTGAGAGCAGCAGCAAGCAAAGTTGTATAATAATCTGTCGTTGTCTTGGGTCGTAGGTCGATGTCGTGAACAAACGTTCGATAAAGCGTCTGGCGACGAAGGAAAAAATAATCTGCAAAGATTGAAAAAACATGTTAGATGTAACTAAAGGTCTTCCAGACCAATTATTACACATTGAAATCTTACATAAGCTGATTATTTTACTCCTACATCAAAGAATGGCTAAAATTACAAAGTAAAGCCATATTATTTACAATTAAATCATACATTTTAAGTGACTCGCCTGTTTGAATGGCTAAAATTGGAAATTGTTGGTCCAATAATATTTAAAAACCATAAATTCAAGGCAAAAGCACTGTTAATCAAAATTTAAGCTAAATTTCATTGAAAATCTGAACAACAACTTCAAATGTTGTAGTTGAAAGTGAAAAATATCCAATTTAACCCTTTCACATGTCCGGCAAGACATCGCAATCGTCAGAGTTGCTTCTACAAGATGCAAAATCAAGTTTGCAATCTTCCGAGCATGCACAACGATGCAACAAGTCTTCCAACATTATGAAAGTCGCAAATATTGAATGAAAAGAAGCAAAATAATGAAAATTGATACCTCAGCTCTAAGCGAAGGTCCTCGAGACCAACTCTCTCACTTGTCCGTCAGGAAAATGTATAAAATTATTCTAAACTTAATTTTACAAAACTAAATATCAAGCCAAGGTCCTCCAGACAATCTCATGATACCTGTTTTGGCCTTTGAAAAAAAAATATTTGCCAAGCCAACGTCACCCAGACCATGACATTGCCTTAACAAACATAAATTTTCAATTTGCAGACCTCAATGCAGTGACAAAATGGAACAGTTGCCTCGTGAAAGCATTGGGACAAGCACGTGACACATGGCGGCCATCTTGAAAAATTCAAAATTCACAAAATTAAAAAACAAATTGACATTTTATGGTATGGGTAACTGGATTGATAAACAAATATAAGCTGCCCAACAAGCACAGACACGGACCATGTGGCTGTGGTTGTGGGTACTCGATAAAGGAACGTAAATACGCTTACCTGTTATGGATATCAGAAACGAAGAGACCCTCCGCTTCTCGGAGAGGGCTTATATAGTGTTTCGTGACGTCACGTCCCGCCTTAGTCGTAGTCTGGTTCCCGATTCGCAGTAGTAGTGGACAGTTTACAGTAGCGAAGAGTTACATCTCATGGTGGCAGTACACTCCCGTAATTGTACGCTTCCGCGGATACCACAAAAATATGTATATGTTCAAGTAGTAAACATCAGGTCAATATTAACAAAATTTAACGTTCGATACTGTCGCTTTTTATGAAGTCAATATAACCGTCAAATTCTAGATCATGATAAAGGTGTTAACGCCAATTATTCGCCATAAATTTAAAAATACCAGTTTCGACAATTTGTATGTGAAATTGCAACACCAATACTTGCACTTCAACACAGTTAGAAAGTCAAAATATAATGTCGCCACTTTTTAACAGCGACTGAAATGTCCGCTACCGTCTATTTTATTACAAGATGGGCCATACAGTATCAACGGAAATTAATTGTTACTATGGCCAAGTTAACCGATATACACAATACTTAAAGTAAATTAGCCTTATAAGTCTATGAAGAGGAATATTTCCCCTCTGATTCCACTACAAATCAGACGGCGGGGATCCTTGAGACTTTTTGTTGTAAAGTTCGATACTTGATTTTCCCTAAAATGCAATCCAATTTTCCATTAAAGTACACCTGCCAAATAAGAAATTCTGTGTATATATCGAAAATAATATATGTTGGTTTTATTCCCATACGCATATATTTTTTCTGACCCGTTTTATATCAATTTGTAATGTCCGCGATGTAATGTTCAATACCGAGTATCTATAGACATTATCTCTCACGGTATAATTAGCATAGTTTATTGACTTTATGATGTAAATAATGACGTATCTAAACAGGAGGCTTTATGACAAGCCAATTTTCTTTACCGAACTGAAAAATAAACATTTTTTACCAGTTTGGTGTTTGCAAAAGCGAGTGTTTGCAAAATGATTTGCATTCTTAAATCCCTCTTTATTACATCACACCTTATTTGTTATTTTGATTAAAACTGAATGCAACCATCGTATGGTAAATGCATAGGTATTTATTGTCTTTGAAAGTTGATTTTTATAACAATTGTTTTGACTGTAATGTCCGTTACTTTTGATATCGGACATTACATATTTTGTAAGAGCTATTTACATGCATTATGAGATTAAGAAACGAAACGGAAGGTAATCCCCAGTGATTTCCCAACATCTCTGCTCTAAACCATTTTCAAATCGATCATATGTTATTATATTTATTGAAAAATGTCAGAAATGTTGTTTGGCCACGTGATTAACTGCCGTAATTTGAGCAACCTTTTCAAGGTCTAAAATGTTTGTGGACTTTTTCCACGCTTCTTAGACGGTATAATTTTCAGCTTGATTTTAATTTTACATCATGAGTTTTGTGCCCTTGAAAATGACAAAATTTCCATTTTCGTCTCTATTTTGACTTTTTTATCACTCCAGCAACTGCAAACATCCACAAATATCAACCAATCAAGACAAAATTAGAACAAAATGTTGGTGACTATATGATCTTGCCTTGGTGTAATTTTCAACTTGATCTGAATTTTACGTGCCCTTGTTATTGACAAAATTGCCATTTTCGGCTTTAATTTCATTTTGTAAACCATTAGCATTAACTAATCAATACAAAACTTTCACAGAATCTTACTGACCATACGATCTTACTTGTTTGTAATTTTCAGTTTGGTCATGCATTTGCTTGTTTGCGTAGCCTGAATCTTTGAAATTGCATTCAACAAGACCAGCAATCAGGCCTGTGGAGCGCTTCCAGACTGCCAGGGCTGTCTAGTTAGATCGCGTCATACTATCTTATTTGTGAACAACTGCATGCTTTTAGCAATGTCACACTGCTGCTGGGCTCAATTAGCTCAGCTGACCCTTTTGTGGTCTCGCCGTTCGTTCACAATTTGGTGTAAACACTAGCAACCCACAAATATTGACCAAACTTGGTCAAGACATGTATTAACTTAGTTCGGGAAAGGTCTCAATTCGTTAACGTTGCCGAATTCATTAACTCGTTATTGAATTCGTAAATGATGTTATGACAATTGTTTTAGTTATTTATTTTTTAGCTCACCTGAGCACATAGTGCTCGATGTGAGGTATTGTGATCGGTCTGTTGTCCGGCGTCTGTCTGTCTGTCTATCTGTCCATCCGTCAACTTTTCACAAAAAAAATCTTCTCCTCCTAAAGTACTGGGCAGAATGCAATCACATTTCACACATATGATCTATGGGTCATGCTTTTTCAAAATCCTCCAAAGAATTTGAATCAGGGCCATAATGGGGTCAAAAAGTAGGTCACTAGGTCAAATCTTCTTACTGCTCTAGGGGCCATATTTGTTGCTTAATCCTTGTGAAAATTGATCAGAATATTTGTCTTGATGATATTTAGTCCATGATAAAAATGGGTCAAGCCAGGTCAAAAACTAGGTCACTAGACCAAATATTTTAAAATCCATCTTTTTACACTGGAAGTGCCAACTTTGGTCCAAACTTTGTAGAAATTATCATGAATGTTTATTTTGATGATAACAAGGTCAAGTCAAGAAGTGGGTCATGCTAGGTCATTAACTAGGTCAAGAGGTCAAATCTTACAAAATCCTTTCTTTTGCTCTTGAAGTGCCAATGTCATAAGGCCAAATCTTGTAAAATCCTCCCTTTTTGCTCTAGAAGTTCCAATTTTGGTCCAAACTTTGTCAAAATTGTCCTAAATGTTTATGTTGATATCTTGGTGATGTGAAAAGTGGGTCATGCAAGGTCAAAAACTAGGTCAAAAGGTCAAATATTACAGAATCCTTCCTTTTTTGTCCTAGAGATGCCAAGTTTGCCCCAACACTTTGTCAAAACTATCCTAAATACTTATTTTGATATCTAGGTTATGTACAAAGTGTGGGTCAAGTAAGTTAAAAAACTAGGTCATTTGGGTCAAATCTTTGTTGTTCTTGAAGAATGGAAATATATACTTAAACATTGTGAAAATTGTTTAGAATGGTTATCTTGACAAAATCTGGGTCATTTTATAAGTTGGTCATTTGAGGTCAGAAACTAGGTCAATAGGTCAAATCTTGCTTTTCCTGTAAGAACCAAAATATTTACTCAATCATTGTGAAAGTTCAGAATGTTTATCTTGATGATACTTTGGTGATATGAATAGCAGGTCATTCGAGGTTCAAAACTAGGTCACTAGGTCAAATTTTGGTTTTGCCCTAAGAACCATAATATTTACTTTATCATTGTGAAAATTGTTCAGAATGTTTATCTTGGTGATGTGAAAAGTTGGTCATGTGAGGTCTAAAACTAGGTCAAATCTTGTTTTTGCTGTAGGAACCAAAATATTTACTTCATCGTTGTGAAAATTGTTCAGAATATTTATCTTGATATCTGGGTCATTTTAAAAGTGGGTCATGTGAGGTCAGAAACTAGGTCAATAGGTCAAATCTTGTTTTTCCTCTAAGAACCAAAATATTTACTGAATCATTGTGAAAGATCAGAATGTTTATCGTGATGATATCTTGGTGATATTAATAGCAGGATATTCGAGGTTCAAAACTAGGTCACTAGGTCAAATTTTGTTTTTGCCCTGAGAACCGAAATATTTACTTTATCATTGCGAAAATTGTTCAGAATGTTTATCTTGGTGATATCTTGGTGATGTGAAAATTGGGTCCAAAATTCCTCTGTTAATATTTTCAAAATCAACCTCATGATTCTCGGTTTTAAATTTAATTCCATTAATATCTATTTCACTAAACTGCATCTTTGCTTGATTTATACGACCAACCATTAGAAGGTAATCCTCCTCTGACTCGTAATTCGTGTCGCCTTCATGGTCACTTGCGCAGGTATCATCGCCGATAGGTTTGTTAAAAGCAAGTTCTGCATCTTGGGATAAATTAAATAAAATGTTTTTGAGTAATCTTCTTTGGTCATTCCATGCTTCCATCGATCTGAGAATGTCGGAGAAAAATCCTTCCTCGTACGTTTGTTCGAATGGTAGCCTATGTCACTAATGTCCATGAGATCGAAGTTTAGGCGAGTCTGTTTCGCATATTGAACCAACTTAGCCCGATCTCTGGCTAAGGGCGTTTCTGTTATTGGCCATCTAATCTTTGTGGCATCTGTCCAGATTGATTCACCGTTATCAACGTGTGCATGCGTGCGTCCTACCTGAAAATAGAGATGGTTGTTTTATTAGAATGAGGAACAAAAATAGAATTATCTAAGAAGAACTTTTTCTTAACTCTTTCCCGAACGACAAAAATGATTTTATACGTTTGAAAGATACTGAAGACAACAAAAAAGATTATTCTAACGCAAGGATTTCTGGCACTATACCCCTAGATGGGTAACTTCAACCACTTTCCTGGCTGTCAATTGCGTTGTGCCTTTTACGGCTTCGCCAAAATTGTTTCGTTTAATTTGAAACATTTTTGTACAATGTGAAGAAACACGGATTGATAAGTGCTTTTAAAGTCATACTATCTCACTACGTCATGTTTTCTATTGGTCATTTTCTCGTAACACCTGTTGGAATAAAGTTATAGAATTGGTGTTTGTGTCCAAAAATTTTAAGCGTGAGGGCAGTTTCCTGGATGCTGATTGGTTCATCTGCTAAAATGTAAGAGTGTATGAGAAAAATCACATTCATAACCCTTTTCCAAGCGTCAGATGACCTAAATAAAAGGAAAATATTGACACATAAGGAAAAATGAAGAAAAATAAACATTTCTCCTTTTCCGACAATATTTTAATGTCTCCAAAAACTTCTTAGTCTAGGAGCCAGGTCCTGGTATGGAACTTTTCTTGCAACCGGTGCCCTATAAAAATTGGAGTGGTATTTTTCAATATATTAGGGTCCCATGCTTTGGTTAAGGGTGGATGACATGCTTAAAAGTGGAAGGATTTTTTTAAAATCAAGGTCAAAGGTCATTCGGTGCACTTTTCATACATACCTCCTAAAATACCCCATAACTTACTCATTTATTAAGCTGAAACAATTATTTTGGTATCAAAATGAAGCTGATACATTGCACTTTGACTTACATGAATAATAAACACCTTTTTGATTTTGTATTTCTGTGAATATTCATAAATATAGCAAAAATTGGCTAAAAATCACCAAAATAAGTTTTGTCTACAAGTGAAAAAAAAAAAGTTTTTAAAATACAAAAGGTATGTTTGTGTTGTTGAAGTCATACTTAAAAATTGCCCAGAAACCTGTTCTTGAGTTATATGTATTTCTTCACAGAATTAGTCTTTAGCTTAGGCTTGTAATCATAGCCAAAAGTGGGTGGGGTAAATTTTCCCAAAAATTACAAAATATGCAAATATTGATGTAACAAAAATCTTACACATAAATGTGATGTTTTAGTAGAAATTATGCTTTTGAAATAATATTTGCAGTGATTTGTAAAGCTTTTAATGCATTTTCCTGGAAATTGATAAGAATTTTAAAAGCCAAAATAACAATTCAATAAAACAGCATGTGAGATGGATACAGATTATATGAACACCATAATGTCAAAGCAATGACTCTTAAAACGAATATTTATTATTTATCAAGCATCAACAAAAATTATATAAAGCAAGCCTCAAGTTAGCATAATCGACGGCTGAACATATTCCTCTTTCTATCTTACGGGCACATGACATTAGACCCATGCCAGATTTTCAGGAATTAGAACGACATGGGGAGTCAGAATTTGCTTTGTTGTGTAGTGCATTGCTTTTATAGAGCCTAAAGAAAAGCAATTTGGGGGACCCAGATGATGAATACCAAATTTTCAAATATGGAGAACCAAAAGTTTAAAAGGACGCGCTCAGATTATGATGATTCGGACTCGGACAATCGACCACGCAATTTGAATTTCCCAAGGTTTTTATTGATTGAATCTACAGATGAACAGAAATCGCTTACATCACTGTCACCTTTTGTAATAAACAAATGTATACTTTCTTACGCTGGTGAGCCAAAGTCAATAAAAAAGTTAAAGTCTGGTGCACTATTAGTAGAGGTTGACAAAAAGTCCCATTCAGACAATTTACTGCGAATTAAAAGTTTTTTTGACATCCCTGTTCACTGTTTTGAACACTCGACACTTAATTCGTCCAAAGGACTCATTCGCTGCCCTGATCTTCAGGGAGTGTCTGAGGAAGAGATAGTTACTGAACTAGCTTCACAACATGTCACGGCAGCCAGGCGGATTAATATCTTTAAAGGTGGACAGAAAAAACCTACAAACACAATTGTCTTGACCTTCAGTACAGCTTTGCTCCCTAAATCATTGAAAGTGGGATATCTCAAAGTAAATGTTGACATCTACATTCCTAACCCACTTCAATGTTATAAATGCTTCAAGTATGGACATCACGAGAAAAAATGTCAAGAGGAAGCGCTCTGTCGTCGTTGTGGGACTTCGGCTGAGTTTCACTCCTTCGACACGTGTGAGAACCCTGAAGAGTGTGTTAATTGCGGCGGTGCACACAGTTCAACCTCCCGTGTTTGTCCAAACTGGAAGCGGGAGAAGGAAATTGTAACAGTCAAGTGTAGGGAAGGCCTGTCCTTCTTTGAAGCACGTAAGATTGTCGAAAATCGCTCAAACATAACATCCTATGCCCAAGCATCTAAAGTTAAAGCTACAAGTAAAGATGACAGTGATTGTGAGAACTGTAAAGGTCTATTCAAAAAGCTTTGCATTTTGTTTCCTGAGAAGAGAGAGGAAATATCAAAGCTATTTCCTTCCTCTAATATGGGACCACCTTCTCCTGAAACAGAGACCACTACTAAATCTGTAGAACCGAATACGCCTTTATGTGCAAAAACCAATGTTGACAATTCAGTCACGAAAGCCTCCAAGTCAGATAACAAAGCATCTACAAGTCACGTTGATAATACTTCGTCTAATCAAAATCGAAGGCAAAGACCTTCAAAACCGGTGATCACTGATCGCCAACCAAAAGGATCTCAAGATCCGATCCAACAGTATAACCGTTATCGGTCTCTCGATGAGGACATGATAACGGATGAATATGCAGATTCCAGAAATAAGCCAGGTAGTAATATTATCAAACTTAATAAAAAATGAATAAATCCAGACTTCCATTACTGTGTGTTATATTTTTAATTTTACTGTCCATCATGGCGAATACTATTATTCAATGGAATTGTCGCAGTATCAAATCTAATTTTGAAGAACTTAATTTATTAGTCTCCAAAGAAAAACCAGTAGCAGTTTGTTTACAAGAAACCTTTCTCAAAGATACGGATAAATTTACCTTTAAATATCATTCTTGTTATTTAAAGAATTTTACGGGAAGTGACAGAGCATCAGGTGGCGTAGGCATCATTGTGAATAACAATGTTCTTCATCGTCCTGTCCAGCTTGACACAACTTTGCAAGCAGTAGCTGTTAGTGTTTCAATGAACAAAACTGTTACCCTTTGTTCGATTTATCTTCCTCCTAGTTCTCCTGTTGACAGCAGGAAACTAGATCGTCTTGTTGAACAATTACCCAAGCCTTTTATTTTAATGGGAGATTTTAATTCTCACCATACCCTGTGGGGATGTTCAAACACAGACAATAAGGGCCATATTGTTGAAGATTTTATTTCAAGGCACGATCTTTCTCTTCTAAATGATAAATCCTCTACTTATCTACATCCTGCTACTGGTTCATATTCATCATTAGACTTAACAGTTTGCAGTCCTCAAATTTTTCCAGATTTTAACTGGAAAGTTGATGACGACCTGCATGGCAGTGACCATTTTCCGATTCTTATTTCGGAAATTGGGCCATCAGTTCAGGAGCGACCACAACGTTGGAAACTCCATAAAGCAAACTGGGACTTGTTCAAAACTGTTTGTGAACAGTCCATTACACCTCAAGCTTTTGAAGACTGTGAGAATCCTGCAGAATTATTTACTTCCTTGTTATATGCATCTGCAGAAAAGGCAATTCCAAAAACATCTAAAAACCCTAAACATCCAAATAAGCCATGGTTTAATGATGATTGCAAGAAGGCTGTAGCAAAGCAAAAGTCGGTTCTTAGAGAGTTTGATCTAAGGCCGACTAAGGAAAATCTTATGAAGTTTAAAGTTGCACGTGCGAGAGCACGGCGCACTATTAAACGCAGTAAACGTACGTCTTGGAGACAGTATGTATCTAGATTAAACTCTAGATCGTCTGTCAAAAAGACTTGGGATATGGTACGAAAAATTAGTGGCAAGAACTCTTCGCTCAGTGTTGGGCATCTGAATTCTGATAATGGCGTTGTGACATCTAAGCCTGACATCGCAAATGTTTTAGCAGATACTTTTGCCAAAAAATCGTCTTCTTCTAATTATTCGCCTGAATTTCAAAAACATCAAGAAAAAAAAAGAAAAAGTTAATTTGAATTTTAAATCCAAAAATACAGAGCATTATAATAAAGAATTTACTCTTAAGGAGCTTAAAACAGCCCTTAAGAAATGCCATGACACTGCAGTTGGATGTGATGACATCCACTACCAGTTCTTGAAGCATTTACCACACCAATCCCTTCAGTGTTTACTTGATATCTTTAACAGTGTTTGGAAAACGGGAATACTTCCAGCCTCGTGGCGGGAAGCTATTGTCATTCCAGTACCCAAACCTGGTAAAGATTCTGATAATCCTTCAAATTACCGGCCTTTAGCCTTAACAAGTTGTGTTTGTAAAACCATGGAAAGAATGGTCAATGACCGTCTTGTATGGTTTCTTGAGAAAAACAAACTTATTACGTCGGCCCAAAGTGGCTTTCGTAAGCAAAGAAGCACCCTCGATCATTTAGTTCGCTTCGAGACTTTTATACGAGAAGCTTTTATCAAGAAAGAACACGTTGTTTCAGTCTTTTTTGATTTAGAGAGTGCATATGATACCACATGGAAGTATGGAATCATGAATGACCTCCATGATTTCGGTATACGAGGTCGCCTTGCTTATTTCATTTCTGCATTTTTGGATGAACGGCAATTTAGAGTCAGGGTTGGAGATACGCTCTCTGATCCTCATGAACAGGAGATGGGTGTTCCCCAGGGCTCCATTCTTTCTGTTACACTTTTTAGTGTTAAAATCAACAATATTATTAAGGCTACTTGCCCTGGTATTGAATATTTTCTTTACGTTGATGACTTTTGTATCTGTTATCGTTCGAAACATATGCATACCATCGAACGACAGTTACAACAGGTTTTAAATAACCTGAGCAAATGGTCGAATGAAAATGGTTTTAAATTTTCTAAAACCAAGACAAAATGTATGCATTTCTGTAAATCGAGAAAACTCCATCCCGATCCAGAACTCACTTTGGACGGGATCCGAATCGAAGTTGTCCCAGAATTTAAATTTCTGGGTCTTTTATTTGACTCTAAATTATCGTTCATCCCGCACATTGAATATCTGAGCAATAAATGTAAGAAAGCTCTAAATCTTTTACGTGTAGTCTCCAGTATGGACTGGGGAGCAGACAAAAAAGTTTTATTACGCCTTTATAGATATCTTGTGAGATCTAAATTAGACTATGGATGCGTTGTTTACGGCTCTGCCCGTCAATCTTACTTGCGCAAACTTGATTCAATACACAATCAAGGTCTACGTATTGCGTTGGGTGCATTTAAAACATCGCCAATTAATAGTCTCTATGCTGAAGCAAACGAACCATCTTTAAACTTACGTCGAAAGAAATTGTCTATGGATTACTATTTGAAATTGAAATCAAATCCAGATAATCCTACACATGATTCTGTTTTTGAACCTCTTTACGAAGAGGACTTCAAAAAGAAGGAATCAGAAATTCCACCCTTTAGTTTACGTTGTAAAGCTGACATAGAATCTCTAGATTTCGATCTAGATGATGTGGCCGAACATAAAGTTCCAGACGTTCCTTTGTGGTCGTCTAAAAGTCCCACCTTTATTTATGATCTAGCTTCAACTAAAAAATCTGAAACTGATCAAGTTGTATTTAAAACTAAATTCCTTGAAATACAGGAAAAACACATTATGCACTTTCAAATTTATACAGACGGGTCTAAAAATGAAGAAAAAGTTGCTTCAGCTGCCATCTTGGATGGTTACAAATATCAGTATCGTCTGCCTGATAATTCATCCATTTTCTCTGCCGAGCTCAAGGCTATTGACCTTGCGCTTGAGCACATTATTGAAAATGGTTATTGGCGTTACATTATTTTCACTGACTCTTTATCTAGTATGCAAGCGCTGGAACACGAGAAAACGGACAACCCTATCATAGTTAAACTTCTTGAAAAGCTGTCTCGTATCTATGCTGCTGATGAAGATACTGATATTGTCTTTTGCTGGCTTCCAAGCCATTGTGGTCTACGTGGCAACGAAGAGGCAGATAGGGCTGCCAAGGACGCGTTGTCACTAGATGTTTTACCTTTTAAAGTTCCTTTTACTGATTTTAAACCTCTAATTAATATTTTTATCCACAATGTATGGCAGAACTGTTGGAGTGACCAAGCAAATCAACGAAATAAATTGTTTTCGATTAAACCTTCACTTGGTGAATGGCTGCCAGGTCTTCGGTCTGACCGCCGCGAAGAGTTAGTTTTGGCCAGATTGCGAATCGGGCACACATATTTGACCCATTCGCACATATTAAAGAACGAGGAAAAACCTCAATGTATTCCTTGTAACGAGGAGCTGACTGTCCAGCATCTCCTCATTGATTGTGTGGATTTAGCCATCATTAGAAACAGGCATTTCAACGCTAGCAGTTTAAAGACATTATTTGATACTGTTAGGCCTGAATCAATTTTTAACTTTCTTAAAGAGTGCAATCTCTTTAAAAAGATTTAGTTATGATATTTACTATGTGATTTTTTATATGTTCTATGGATTTTCCGGTCGGGTGGACTCGGACATGGGTGTTCTCTGATCTGGGAGGAGCCCATGTCTATTCGTGCTCACGTCGGATTATTCATGGTACATTGTTATACAATATTTCGTACGATATTTTTAATCATTTATACTTCAGTTATTTTTAATAGGTTATATGCCCTATGAATTTTCCGGTCGGATGGACTCGGACATGGGTGACCTCTGACCTGGGAGGAGCCCATGTTCATTCGTGCTCACGTCGGATTATTCGGCGAGGTGCATTGTATTTTTTGATATGATTTTCCGGTCGGGTGGACTCGGACATGGGTGACCTCTGATCTGGGAGGAGCCCATGTCCTTTCGTGCTCACGTCGGATTATTCATGGTGTTTTATAAATTTGCATAGAATTTTATCTGTTATAGAATATCGTATTTTTTTATCATTTCTCCTCTAGATGTTTATGTAACTAATACATATTCCTATACATCTTGTAGTGAGGTATAATTACAGTGAGTGCGCCCAATATGACCTTAGTAGTCGACGGGCCTTAAAACTCCATTCATTCATTCCTGTGTGAACATTTCTTGCATACTTTTTCGTGGAGTACGCAGGCGATCCTGCTCGTACTTGACGCGTTGTTTAAGGTAATCCTTCAGAGGATTACCGTCCACTTCAACATCCGGAAACCAAATTCTTTGTCTGGTTCCCTCCTCTACGAGTTTGTTAATATCCGCCTTTCCACGTCCTCTTGGCAACTGGTTTTTAACGTAGTGTTTGATAAAAGCGCGTTGGACCTCATTCATTTTATCGGTTAACGCCTGTTTTGGATGCGTGCAGAACGGCGTCAGTTGTCCTCTCATGTCCCCTTTGTAAAAGCTTGCTCATAGACTATCTTTATTATCCTATTTGACGTCTACAACAGTTTTTGAAGCATCATGATATTGATGTAATGGGTTATAAAAAGTCGATCATACTTTAAGTTGAAAGAACCTTAAACAGTAAATTATAAATTTATGAACAAAAAGAAATGTTGGTTTAAGGATTTCGTACGATATTTATTTAAAAGACGAAAAACAACAAAATGATCAATCAGCAGGGACCACCAGGCGCGGAGGAGAATCCGGAGCTGGATGACATGATGCTGACACCAGCTGGTCGTGTGATTTAGGGTTGTATGAAGAAGACAAAATACCCACCCCATGATGCAACAGACAGAAACAAGTAGAATATCTCGTCAAGCTGCTGGAATGCAGTTTTCGGCTCTTTATAGAAAGCACCGGGCTACCTGTATTTGGTTCTGTTGTCGCACTTTGTGACGTGCCCTTTATAGGTGGAGTTCCTTTCAAACACGCGGTCACAAAGGGGGCACTTGTACTGTTTGGCGTAGTTCGCGAAATCCTTGATGTACGAATGATGATTCTTGAAATGATTCAAATACATCGTTTCCTCGTATCTGGCGGCGGTTTTGAAAATTTGGATAGCTATTCCATCTTCCGCCAGTTCGTACACATTGAGGTTTATGCCGAAACATTGTTCAAAATAAACAAGTTGATTCAACTGAAGACCTTCGTAAACCTTGGCTGTAACGTGTCTTATATCTTTATGCAGCGTTTTGAATTGGTATTCCCGCCATTCGTTATATAATTGAATGGGGTCTTGGTTTCTGTGAACGGCCAAGCATCGAAAGGCGCAGAGATTGTCGTCAAAAATTTTGTTATTGCTATCTTTTTCAAGTCCGGTGATGGCTTTATGACGTTTAACGTGGTCCGGTAACTGTTCCTTGACGGCCCCCAAAGCGAAATGTGTGTTAAAGACTTGAAAACGAAGGTTCGTAATCAATGCTAATCGCCATTTTGTGGTGGGCCTGAGTTTGGACATCTCGTGAACGAGGTCTAAATCGTTTAATTGATCTGCCACGCGTCTGAGATCGGATCTTCTGTCTATGAATACGGGTTCATCGAATACCGCTAAATTGGTAAAGGGACGAAAATATCTATATTCCCCGCTTTGCTTGTGCTTTAAAATCATACCGAAAGTCAAATTCACTTTAAAGGCGTGGGTCTGTTTCTCGTAGATGAGATCTATTGCTCTAGAGATCGGCTGCTGTCATGTCCGGACAGACTGGGAGATTGAAGATCGATAACACGGGTCCCTACTCGTGTTGGGCTAAGATTAAGGTTTGTTCGTATTATAACAATCCCCTAATCCTGAGTCGACTTGACCGTTTTGTAACTCCCAAGTAGGAACATCGAACGGCTGTTCTTGTTAGACGCTGTGTTCACGAGGGAAATGATCTCGCATATGTGCGTAGAGATCTCGTCTGTTTTCAAATCTACGAGAACAACGCCGGCATCTCACTTCGTTGGCATCGACTTTTTGTCTTTTTGCCGCGGGAGGAACTGCTTTCGGCTCAGCCGGTCTTTTATGTTTTCGCTCATGCTCGCGGAAATCTTTATGATTATCGAAAGAAGCGGGACAACTTTCGCAATCGAAACTCGGTTGCGATTTAAGTAGCAGATGACACATCGGGAAAAGCTAAAACGCCGCCTATATAAAAAATTCACCAAAAGGCTGCGATGTAAGATTATATTATCGAAATTTTCGAAACGGACCTATCAATTTCTGTTTCCGAATCTGTATCTATCGGAACGGGGGAATCTTGTGAACTATGTTCGGGGGTGTCTAATATTTCGATCACCTCTTCGGAATTCTGGTCACTTCGATCCACGTTTACGGCTTCATTATGATCTGTAAAAATAGTTAAAAAATATTAGTTCGTCTATTTATATCGACGGATATAACGTTCGATTTATACGTAGTTATTCGGAACTATTATAGGGATTAATAAAGTAATCTAAAATATCTCAAATAATCTATGAAAGAAATAGGTTTCTTGTTATAAAAGGCGTTCGTTTATTATTATTATAAGCTCACCTGAGCACGAAGTGCTCAAGGTGAGCTATTGTGGTCGCTTTTTGTCCGTCGTCCGTCCGTCTGTCCGTCCGTCTGTCCGTTCACAATTTCTTTCAACATCTTCTTCTCCTATACCATTCGGCCAATTTTGGCCAAACTTGGCAGGAATGTTCCTTGGGTGACCCTTTCCAAAACTTGTTCGTGAATTTTTGATTTGTCAAAAAATGTGGGCGTGGCAGGGCGTGGCTTATCAGACTAAGAAAAATCATAAGAAAATTCTTTAAAAATCAACCATTGGGCCAATTTAAACAAATTTGGCAGGAATGTTCCTTAGGTGACTCTTTTCAAAATTTATTCACAAATTTTAAGATTTGTCAAAAAATGTTGATGTGGCAGGGCGGGGCATATCAGACTTTGAGAAATCCTGAGAAAATTCTTTAAAAATCAACAATTGTAAAAGGGTTCAGGGCACTTGTGTAAAATAAACAAAGACTGGTGATTAAGATAAACATAGTGCCCATAGTGTGGCTGCAGGTAAAAGGGGTCAAATACATTCTATTTGTTATTTAAGCTTTAAGTTCTTTGTTGTTGGTACTCATTTGAACAGTCTAGATTAGATCGTTCTAAAGAATACCCACAGCACAGGGTTTGATAAACTTTGAAATATATTTTACAATTTGGAAAACCATTGACCTTTCTTATTTGAATCTCAATAACAGTCTCTCTTTCTAGGATTATCTGAATGCTTTAACCCTTTCCTGAAGATGCCTGGTTTTGACATCCCTTTCGAATTAGAATAGTCTTGGGGAAATATTGAGTCAAATGAAGAAAATGCTGATAATCAGCAATGTTCTCCTCTTTGCCTAAATATTTTGTGCTATATTGTACACGAATCCTTCCTTTAACCATGGATATTAATTTTGTCTTCTACAACTCCTTTCAAATTGGAACGGTCTATTACTTTTCTGTTTGGGAAAGGATTAAGCCCTTTCCCAGCCATACACAGGTTTTGTCTCACTGAAATATAGAAAAAAAAGCTGGGAGAATGTTATGGCCTGGCAAAAGAAGAAAATGCTGATATGCAGTAGCCTGCATTTGCTCATTTTGTCTCATCATTTTCTGTCCATTTTTTTACATGAATGCAGTCTTACTCTACATTCTGTTTTGTCATTTACAATAGCTTTTATTTCTGCTGCTCTGATGTTATGCTGTAAGAAAAAGATTTAACCAAAATCAAATTGTAATTGTTGAATGAATATTTCCCCTATGTTGGGGGTTGACTGGGTTCCATATGAAAATGATAAAGAGGGCAATGTTTGACAATCTTTTCTCAAATTATAAGACCTGAAGATTTTTTACATAGTTAAAAGTCTGAAAACTATTCCTATGATGTAGCTTCTTGCTTTTAGCCTGATTGGAACAGAAAGTCCCTAGTTAAATGCCTTTGCATGTGACAAAATTGCCATTTTCGCACATTTCATCTTGGTTCAGGTGAGCGATTTAGGACCACTATGGTCCTCTTGTTATTATTATTATTCTGTTTTCAGCTGGATCATAATCTCGCATCTAAAGTTTCGTGTTCTTGTCTTAGAGATACCTAGGTCATGTAAAAGATGGGTCTTGTTCTGCATGGAGAAAGTTTCAAACTTCTATCAGGTGAGCGATCCAGGGCCATCTTGGCCCTCTTGTTCAATTTATAATTTTAGAATTGAATGAACCCAAATCGAAGCGATGTGGTTGCTTTCCTGAGTTTCAGTACTGTATAAACATACATGTACATTATTATGACATTTGACACATAAAAAACTGGTAATTAGGTTTTATATTAGTACGACTAAAAGTCTGTTTCTTTCAATAGTATGTAATGATGACCTTCTGTTCGGGTTATGTATAATGTATCTTCTCCTTATACGATGTATGCGATAGCGTCCTTGGTCTGAAAAAAGAAAAAACATTCTTGTTGAATATTTAAATGGAAGCGGTGATAAAAAAAATCTCCGAAACGCTCTGTTTATTTAAACGGTATTTTTCTCATCTTGTTTTGTTTTTACACTAATTCTCTACATACTTAAACGACGGACCCTCTGTCGAATCCCGATCAACATATTCACCCTCACATCTGCTATGATCAGAACAGAACAGAATAGAAACTTTATTTACAATTACTTGTACACATATGGTTCATCGGCGATAACAAGACAATATATACATACATGGATATGGACACATGAACGTATCTGAACATGAATGCTGAATGACTGGCTGATTGAATGAATGATTGCGGAAATAATGTTTACATATGGTACAATACTAAATGAATGAGTGAATGAATGAATGGTTGAGTGAACGAATGAATGTATGAATGAATGCGCAATAATGTTTACATATGGTACAATACTAAATGAATGAGTGAATGAATAAATGGATGAGTGAATGAATGAATGAATGATTGAATGAATGAATGAATGCGGAAATAATGTTTACACATTGTACAATACTAGAATAACATATGACATATATCACAAAAAAGGTTTAATGATTTACGATAGTTAGGAAGTCATTTTAGTGGAATGAGCACAAGTAGTTTATAACAACGCTATTCGGATAAAAAGCTGACCACACAGTCAGACCAACGTCAGAAGGATAATCGATAATCGTTTTGATGTCTGCTACTGATAACATCAGCCATATTTTTCCTTTGCCTGGTTAGTGTATTTCACCAGTCTGGATACATGTTTTAGTCACGATTAAGACTTATTCTTGAAATTTGGCACAGTTGTCAACACTAAAGATTTCTACAACTGTGGAAAATTTCAATACACAATAATTATTTGTTTTCAGAGATATTACCAATTTACGCCGAAAAATCGGCCGTATTTCACTAGTGTGGATGCATACTTTAGTGAAATTTATGTAACCCATTAAGAAATTAACTGATTCGTGCTTCCTGGCTGACAAAAAGGCATGTGGTAGGAATCGAACCTACGACCTAAGACTTATCAAGAAATTGTGGATCACAAGGCTGCTACCATAACCACTAAGCTATGCTGGACCCAAGCACTTTCACCATGGTAATGAAATAAAAGTAAAACAACAAATACGAAACAGCACACGTTTATATAGGCTATTTTAAATCTGATGGTGCTATATTCTGTAAGACAAAATGCATATAAAGGTGTTTTTGCTCGTTTTTCAATTTCAAATGGGTCTTATAGTCTACGGACTGTAAATCCTACGATGACTCCTGATGGCATTCTTTGTTAATGCTCGGCATCCATGCTAGAATTGTTCCTTAGACTATTACAAACAATATAGGGGTGGATGCCCAGCGTGATTTTTCGATTTAAGGTCACAATGAGGTCAAAGGTCAATGAGTGCAAAAATCAAGAAAAATGGCTTTTATAGATAAAGCAGAATTATTTGCGTCCATACAAAATGAAAGCAATGTAAACGAAATCAAATAAATTGAATAAGGAAGGGACAGAGGCTCACCCAGAGCCTATATTGTCATTTTCAAACATTATTTTACCATATTTATGCTAAAAAACGCTCAGGCCAATAACAAATTTAAGCACGATACTTAACGAAATTTTGATTGAACTTGAGTAAAAGGTTTAGTTCTATTATTACACACAAATAATCCTAGGCATTCTTGTAATTAAAGGTTGCAATGCTAGAAAAATGCTAGACTACTTTAAACAATGTTAGGATGCATGCTTAGTGTCTGTTTTGAATTTTAGATCAGAATGAGGTCGCAGGTAAATTACGTTAAAACGTGCGAAACTGGCAAATAGCTAAGCAGATAAGTGTATAAATACTCCAATTGATGATGCAAGCATCAAACTTGGCACATACATTTATAAGACCATGTAGTTTAATAAAAACCCATTAGCCACTCAAAAAGCCTATATGGCCGCCATTTTTCAAGATGGCCGCCATTGACATATGAAAGATACCGCTTTTACCATAAATGCTAATATAATTGGCCGATTTTTGTACTTTTCTCAACAAAATCAATGTTTCCAAACATGAGAAAACAGAATTTTAGCATGTTTTGTGCATAAAAATTACAAAATGGCCACCATTTTCCAAGATGGAAGCCGATGACGGTTGGAAAATGCCGTTTTTGTTATAAAACCTGATATTATTTGCCGCTTTTTTTATAACATAATGTATGTTTATCAACACAAGATAACATATTATGAAATTATTCTGGGAATAAAATTACTATTTCCTATATTTTGAACAATACTCTTTTGGCAAAAAATACAGCACAGATCAACCTGGAAGCACATTGTTTCTGTCCATACAATTGTAATGAAATACCGGTATATGCAGACTTTCTTCTTCAAAACGCAATCTTTTAAATAAAGACCCTTTCAATTTCTAGTAATGACTATGGTGAAATATTTCTCCATCGGAAGTGTTAAACTTAATACCAGTTCTATGTTTCCTTTCATTTTGACCAGAATAATGTGGTGTAAGATGTATGCTCGTAAGCCTTGATGCATAAATTACCTAACCTCGGTCCCTTTAAATCGTAGCGTGCATAGCTAACCACTATGATTTCTTGGAGCGCCAGCATTTACATCTGCACAATCAAGGGAAGCGTAGACTAAAACTATTGCATCAATCTTTGCACGGCTTCTTGTACCCACAACAATTGACGGAAATTAATCCTAATCCAGACAATATGCTATGTGATTCTTCAATGCTTCCATTTCTATTTAGGAAGGCTCAGTTCTTCCATTTTTGGGATAATTATATAACCGCATGTATTCTGCTTGGTAAAAAGTAGACCTTTCCAAAGCTGCGCTCGTTGGGGATTATGCATTATATAGCTTTGTTAGCAGACATGATAAAAAGAATGAATGAATGAATGAATGGAGTTTTAAGGCCCGTCGACTACTAAGGTCATATTGGGCGCACTCAGTGTAATTATACCTCACCACAAGATGTATAAATATGTATTAGTTACATAAACATCCAGAGGAGAAATGATAAAAATACGATATTATATAACGGATAAAATATTTCTATGCAAAATAACAAAACACCATGAATAATCCGACGTGAGCACGAAAGAACATGGGCTCCTCCCAGATCAGAGAATACCCATGCCCGAGTCCACCCGACCGGAAAATCCACAGATCATCGAAATAAATTAAACAAACTGAAATTAACCAGATAAAAATACCATATAGAGGATGAAATAACAATAGGCCATGAATAATCCGACGTGAGCACGAAAGGACATGGGCTTCTCCCAGATCAGAGAACACCCATGTCCGAGTCCACCCGACCGGAAAATCATATAAAAAACTACAACGCACATCGCCGAATAATCCGACGTGAGCACGAATGGACATGGGCTCCTCCCAGATCAGAGGTCACCCATGTCCGAGTCCACCCGACCGGAAAATTCATAGTGCATAAAACCTATTAAAATAACTGAAGTATAAATGATTAAAACTATCATACGAAATATTGTATGACAATGTACCATGAATAATCCGACGTGAGCACGAATAGACATGGGCTCCTCCCAGATCAGAGAACACCCATGTCCGAGTCCACCCGACCGGAAAATCCATAGAACATATTAAATATCACAGAATTAATATCACAGCTAAATCTTTTTAAAGAGATTACACTCTTTCAGAAAGTTGAAAATTGATTCAGGCCTTACAGTTTCAAACAATGTTTTCAAACTGTCGACGTTATAGTGCCTGTTTCTTATGATGGCTAAATCTACACAATCAATAAGTAGATGCTGAACAGTTAGTGCCTCGTTACAAGGAATACATTGAGGTTTTTCCTCGTTTTTTAATTAGTACGAATGGGTCAAATGTGTGTGACCAATTCGTAGTCGGGCCAAAACTAACTCTTCGCGGCGGTCAGATCGAAGACCTGGCAGCCATTCACCAAGTGCAGGTTTAATACTAAACAATTTATTTTGGTGATTAGCCTCGTCGCTCCAACAATTGTGCCATACATTGTGAATAAAACTATTTATCAAAGGTTTAAAATCAGTAAAAGGGACTTTAAAAGGTAAAATATCTAGTGACAACGCCTCCTTGGCAGCTTTGTCTGCCTCTTCGTTGCCACGTAGACCGCAATGGCTTGGAAGCCAGCAAAAGACAATATCAGTATCTTCATCAATAGCATATAACCGAGAAAGCTTCTCAAGAAGTTTTACAATAATCGGGTTGTCCGTTTTTTCGTGCTCGAGCGCTTGCATACAGGACAGAGAGTCCGTAAAAATAATGTAGCGCCAGTAGCCATTTTCAATGATGTGCTCGAGCGCAAGGTCAATAGCCTTGAGCTCGGCAGAGAAAATGGACGAGTTATCGGGCAAACGAAACTGATATTTGAAGCCATCTAAAATGGCAGCAGAAGCAACTTTTTCTTCGCTTTTAGAACCATCGGTGTAAATTTGTAAATGAAGCATGTGCTTTTCTTGTACTTCAAGAAATTTATTTTTAAACACAACTTGATCAGTTTCCGACTTTTTCGTTGAAGCAAGATCATAAATAAAGGTTGGACTTTTGGACGTCCACAAAGGTACGTTTGGAACTTTATGTTCGGCCACGTCATCTAGATCAAAATCTAGAGAATTTACGTCTGCCTTACAACGTAAACTGAAAGGAGGTATAACTGATTCTTTTTTATTAAAATCCTCTTCATGAAGAGGTTCAAAAACAATGTCATGTGTAGGATTATCTGGATTAGATTTAAGTTTTAGATAATAATCCATTGATAATTTTTTTCTTCGTAAATTCAAAGATGGCTCATTTGCTTCCGCATAGAGACTGTTAATTGGCGATGTTTTAAATGCGCCCAGCGCAATACGTAAACCTTGATTATGAATAGAATCAAGCTTGCGCAAGTAGGATTGACGGGCGGATCCGTAAACAACACAACCATAGTCTAATTTAGATCTCACAAGAGATCTATAAAGACGTAATAAAACTTTTTTGTCTGCTCCCCAGTCCATACTGGAGACGACACGTAAAAGATTTAGAGCTTTCTTGCATTTATTGCTCAAATATTCAATGTGCGGGATGAACGATAATTTAGAGTCAAATAAAAGACCCAGGAACTTGAATTCTGGGACAACTTCGATTCGGATCCCGTCCAAAGTGAGTTCTGGATCGGGATGGAGTTTTCTCGATTTACAGAAATGCATACATTTTGTCTTGGTTTTAGAAAATTTAAAACCATTTTCATTCGACCATTTACTCAGGTTGTTTAAAACCTGTTGCAACTGTCTTTCAATGGTATGCATGTGTTTTGATCGGTAGCAAATACAGAAGTCATCAACGTAAAGGAAATATTCAATACCAGGGCATGTTGCCTTTATAATATTATTGATTTTAATACTAAAGAGTGTAACAGAAAGAATAGAGCCCTGGGGAACACCCATCTCCTGTTCATGAGGATCAGAGAGCGTATCTCCAACCCTGACTCTAAATTGCCGTTCATCCAAAAATGCAGAAATGAAATAAGCAAGGCGACCTCGAATACCGAAATCATGGAGGTCATTCATGATTCCATACTTCCATGTGGTATCATATGCACTCTCCAAATCGAAAAAGACTGAAACAACGTGTTCTTTTTTGATAAAAGCTTCTCGAATAAATGTCTCGAAACGAACTAAATGGTCGAGAGTGCTTCTTTGCTTACGGAAGCCACTTTGGGCTGGTGTAATAAGTTTGTTTTTCTCAAGAAACCATACAAGACGGTCATTGACCATTCTTTCCATGGTTTTACAAACACAACTTGTTAAGGCTATAGGCCGGTAATTCGAAGGATTATCTGAATCTTTACCAGGTTTGGGTACTGGAATGACAATAGCTTCCCGCCACGAGGCTGGAAGTATTCCCGTTTTCCAAACACTGTTAAAGATATCGAGTAAACATTGGAGGGATTCGTGCGGTAAATGCTTCAAGAACTGGTAGTGGATATCATCGCATCCAACTGCAGTATCGTGGCATTTCTTAAGGGCTGTTTTAAGCTCCTTAAGAGTAAATTCTTTATTATAATGTTCTGCATTTTTGGATTTAAAATTCAAGTTAACTTTTTCTTTTTGTTGTTGATGTTTTTGAAATTCAGGTGAATAATTAGAAGAGGAGGATTTTTTGGCAAAAGTATCAGCCAAAACATTTGCTATGTCAGGCTTAGATGAAACAACGCCATTATCAGTATTCAAGTGCCCAACACTGAGCGAGGAGTTCTTGCCACTAATTTTCCGCACCATATCCCAAGTCTTTTTGACAGACGATCTAGAATTTAATCTAGATACATACTGTCTCCAAGACGTACGTTTACTGCGTTTAATAGTGCGCCGTGCTCTCGCACGTGCAACTTTAAACTTTATAAGATTTTCCTTAGTCGGCCTTAGATCAAACTCTCTAAGAACCGACTTTTGCTTTGCAACAGCCTTCTTGCAATCATCATTAAACCACGGCTTATTTGGATTTTTAGGATTTTTTGATGTTCTTGGAATTGCCTTTTCTGCAGATGCATATAATAAAGAAGTAAATAATTCTGCAGGATTCTCACAATCTTCAAAAGCTTGAAGTGTAATGGACTGTTCACATACAGTTTTGAACATGCCCCAGTTTGCTTTATGGAGTTTCCACCGTTGTGGTCGCTCCTGTACAGATGGCCCAATTTCCGAAATAAGAATCGGAAAATGGTCACTGCCATGCAGGTCGTCATCAACTTTCCAGTTAAAATCTGGAAAAATTTGAGGACTGCAAATTGTCAAGTCTAAAGATGAAAATGAACCAGTAGCAGGATGTAGATAAGTAGATGACTTATCATTTAGAAGAGAAAGATCGTGACTAGAAATGAAGTCTTCAACGATATGACCTTTATTGTCTGTATTTGAACATCCCCATAAAGAATGGTGAGAATTAAAATCCCCCATTAAAACAAACGGTTTGGGTAACTGTTCAACAAGACGATCTAGTTTCCCGCGGTCAACAGGAGAACTAGGAGGTAGATAAATAGAACAAAGCGTTATCGTTTTGTTGAGCGAAATACTAACAGCTACCGCTTGCAAAGTAGTGTCGAGGTGCACAGGACGATGTGGAACATTGTTATTCACAATGATACCAACACCTCCCGACACTCTTTCACTTCCCGTAAAATTTTTAACGTAACAAGAATGATACTTGAGGGAAAAATTATCAGTATCTTTCAAAAAAGTTTCTTGTAGACAAACTGCTACTGGTTTTTCTTTCGAGACTAAAAGACTGAGTTCCTCGAAATTTGATTTTATACTTCTGCAATTCCACTGAATAATAGTATTCGCCATGATTAACAATAAAAATATTAATAAACCACAATGTAAAGGAAGTCTGGAATTATTCATTTCTTGTTCAGTTTAATAATATTGCTACCTTGCTTATTCTTTCTGGAATCTTCGTAGTCATCCGTTACCATCTCATCATCGAGAGACCGATAACGGTTATACTGTTTAATAGGATCCTGGGATCCTTTTGGCTGGCGATCAGAGATCACCGGTTTAGAAGGTCTTTGCCTTCTATTTGGGCTAGAAGATTCAGTATCACCATGGCTTGAAGAAGTTTTGCTATCGGACTTCGATTCAGACTTCGAATCTTTTCTATTTCCATTGTCTACATTTAAATTCGAATTTGATGAAATTTTGGACTCTTGTGGTTTATGCGAAGAAGGATTTGTCTTAGCCACAGAAGGAGCCGATTCTGAATTTGTAGAAGGGAATAACTTCGAAATCTCGTCCTTCTTTTCAGGAAACAAGATACAAAGTTTCCTGAAAAGGCCCTTACAATTCTCACAGTCGCCTTCGTCTTTGGAGGTAGTTGATTTGATTTTTGTCGCTTGAGCAAAAGAGGTCATATTGTTACGGGTTTCAACAATCTTTCTAGCTTCAAAGAAAGATAAACCTTCTCTGCACTTTACTGTGACAATATCCTTCTCGCGCTTCCAATTTGGACACGAACGCGAAATCGAAATGTGTGTTCCACCGCAGTTAACACACTTTTCATTTTCGTGACAGTCATCAACATCGTGTGACTCAGCCAGGCCGCCACAACGACGACATAATTGAGCCTCACGGCACTTGTTCTCATGGTGCCCATACTTAAAACATCTGTAGCATTGGAGCGGATTCGGGATGTATAAATCAACGTTAACCTTCAAATAACCTATTTTCAGAGACTTGGGTAGCAAAGATGTATCAAAAGTCAAGACAATGGTATTAGTTGGTTTCTTGAGGCCGTTATTGAATATGTGAATTCGCCTTGCTGCCGTTACGTGCTGTGATTTTAATTCAGAGACAATCTCTTCCTCAGACACTCCCTGAAGATCTGGGCAGCGAATGAGTCCTTTAGACGTATTCAAAGTCGAATGTTCATAGCAGTTAACAGAAATGTCGAAAAACGTTTTCAAGCGAAGTAAGCTGTCAGCATGTGCTTTCTTTTCTACCTCCACCAAGAGAGCACCAGACTTTAATTTCTTAATAGACTTTGGTTCACCGGCGTAAGAAATGATACATTTGTTTATCACAAAAGGCGACAGTGTAGTAAGCGGTTTTCGATCATCCGTAGCTTCAATTAATAAAAACTTTGGAAAGTTCAAATTGCGTGGTCGATTTTCCGAGTCCGAGTCATCATAATCAGAGCGTGTTCTTTTTATCTTTTGGTTCTCCATATTTGAAAAATTAAATTTCATCATCTGAGTCCCCCAACCCACCACGGAGTCCAACAAGGGGACATGTAAACGGAGTGGATATCCAACTCCACATGCCAGGGGTACTCAAATGGTATACTCAAGCCAATCAAATAAACAGGCGCGACAATGACATACATGACTAATCTCTTAACCAAGACAAACCATGCATTCCAAAGTCGATCATGACATTCAATTAACTCAATTAGCCCATGAGCCTATATAGACAGGGACAAGACACAACTGTTATAACATTAACTGATATAAGAAATGGTATAACTTGCTCAATTATTTAACAAGGGGTGAGATTGCATATGTGCACTAGCACAAAAAGAAGTCCATGTCTAAAACGACCAGCCGTTTGCCTAGACCGGGCCCATCTAAGCTCCCGTTTACACCGAAGCCGAGACCAAAGCCAGCGTGTTGGGAAGCTGGAGAGCCCTGAGCTTCCCTCAACTGACCAGGATCCCCTTTTCCGGCTTACGAGTATCCACTCACGGCCAACAAGCGGGTCCGTTACAGACACACTGTCCTTTGCTTGGGGTCTTACCATTTGCTACAGGACATGGCAGCCGGGATATTTCTAATCCCCCTCCACAGCTGGGGGTATGATAAAAAGAAAAGACTTAGGTCCCTTGTCCTATAACCGTAAAGTTCAAACAACATCACAGCCAGTGAAAGCATGAAAGACTCGCTTCCCTAAAAAACCAGTGCATTATGTGTAGGGGCGTTTAGCACTATAAGGTTATACCTTAAACGAAAGCTTCTCAATACCAATATCATTACAAGGCGCAATTCCCTCAAGGCTGGCTACATGCAACCCTTTCTTTCCCTTTTACAATGACAATATTTTGCTGACACATCAGCCAGAAAGGTGTTGAAATCAGTCTTGTTGCCATTATCTCAACAAAATGTATGCCATACTTAAGGTGGAATGCTTTTGTCAGTCACTCTGTATTTCATGTCTTGACCATGTTTGCACCTTTTTTCGGCATTCAGGCTGGTGTATCTGTGTCCATCGATAAACCAAACCAAATCAGTTAGCGTGTAAATGCCCATGAAGGTTTAGCGCATTCGGCTGCATGTTCTTAAAGCATTTTGAGGTATGAAGCGACTATGTGTTTATCATAGCTGATCCATCAACTATGATAGCATAGACGTTTGGTTTTGTATCTGCAGCTGCAATACCAAGTACAACCGGAAAAGATTGATTTTCATTATTCTATGGGGTAGATCCCTCATGACTTACAAGCTATAAACAAGTTCGAATGAATGAATGAATAGTGTTTTAAGGCCCGTCGACTACTAAGGTCATATTGGGCGCAACAGCAACACATACCTGGATGTATACAAAATTATTGATATGTATATAGTTACATAAACATCCAGAAAGGTAAATTATAGTGACTATATATCTAATTCAAGAATAGATAATGTTACCTTGTATAAAATTAATCAATACTAGTATTAGAACACAATATTAAAACTAGACAAAAACAACCATGAACCATGAATAATCCGATGTGAGGACGAATAGACATGGGTAAACAAGTTCGAGAAAGACTGACAATTTTATTTTAAAATCCTAAAAAGCTTTTGATCACAGGGAGCTAATTCTGGTTTACATTATTCAAAAGAAGCCAAGTAGTGACTATTATCTTCAGGTAAAGAGTAAGCAAATCAGAATGTTCGTCTTAAAAAAGATTCCCCTTATCATTCATGACAACGTCAGTGTGAACCTTTCCAAAATTGCTGAAGAGATGTTGTTTACCCCAAAACGTTTGTTCATGGTATCTAAAATTTCCATTTAGGGCTGGTTATAGTGAAACCAATTCGCTCAGATTGGAAGAACTGAAAGGCAGCTGAGTACTTTGAGTGTTCTAAAGATAAAATACCTCTAAGATGAACAGATATCCCAGTTTGATTATCTTACAATACAAACTGTAAGAGAAGCTGCGCACCCAAGCAATCGCTATCGGACAAAAGAACACAAAGATGGAGAAGTAGACAGACGGACGACTAATTCCATGCTATTATTCGACCATTCGGGTGTATTTAGATGAAATTGTTGAGTCTTATCTTGTGGCACCAGGGCTAAATAGAAAGACTTGCTTCATCATTTTTCATTGATTGTATTGTCGTGATATTTATAGGTTCCTTTAACTCTTTCCCAAACAACAAAATCTTGTGGGCTTAATTTGGGAGCTCCTGCAGCCGACAAAACGAATCTTTATGAATACTGGAGTGTGTTTGTGTATCATATAGCCAGCATTTTCTTCTTTTGCCTCAATGTTTTCCCAAGCCCCTTCTACTAGGGACGTCAAAACCAGGTCTCGTTTGGGAAAGGGTTAATGTACTTGTACAGATAATTTGATATATGGACTAGTCTTGTTCTGGAAACATTGGAAACTTACAAATATAACACTGCAGTTCAAATTAAAGGGACATTTCATTCTGATTTCATTTTTGTAAATGTGTCTTGATGAAAAGATTGGGTATTCTAATGCGTAGAAATGCTATCAGTTTTTTGAAGTTGTTAATTATAAGCCAAAACTACGCATTTAAAGTTGAGACAGAAATGACAAATTCCATATAAATCTGAATTGTTGCCCACAACAATTTGTTTAATGAGTTATCGGGCAAACGAAACTGATATTTGAAGCCATCTAAAATGGCAGCAGAAGCAACTTTTTCTTCGCTTTTAGAACCATCGGTGTAAATTTGTAAATGAAGCATGTGCTTTTCTTGTACTTCAAGAAATTTATTTTTAAACACAACTTGATCAGTTTCCGACTTTTTCGTTGAAGCAAGATCATAAATAAAGGTTGGACTTTTGGACGTCCACAAAGGTACGTTTGGAACTTTATGTTCGGCCACGTCATCTAGATCAAAATCTAGAGAATTTACGTCTGCCTTACAACGTAAACTGAAAGGAGGTATAACTGATTCTTTTTTATTAAAATCCTCTTCATGAAGAGGTTCAAAAACAATGTCATGTGTAGGATTATCTGGATTAGATTTAAGTTTTAGATAATAATCCATTGATAATTTTTTTCTTCGTAAATTCAAAGATGGCTCATTTGCTTCCGCATAGAGACTGTTAATTGGCGATGTTTTAAATGCGCCCAGCGCAATACGTAAACCTTGATTATGAATAGAATCAAGCTTGCGCAAGTAGGATTGACGGGCGGATCCGTAAACAACACAACCATAGTCTAATTTAGATCTCACAAGAGATCTATAAAGACGTAATAAAACTTTTTTGTCTGCTCCCCAGTCCATACTGGAGACGACACGTAAAAGATTTAGAGCTTTCTTGCATTTATTGCTCAAATATTCAATGTGCGGGATGAACGATAATTTAGAGTCAAATAAAAGACCCAGGAACTTGAATTCTGGGACAACTTCGATTCGGATCCCGTCCAAAGTGAGTTCTGGATCGGGATGGAGTTTTCTCGATTTACAGAAATGCATACATTTTGTCTTGGTTTTAGAAAATTTAAAACCATTTTCATTCGACCATTTACTCAGGTTGTTTAAAACCTGTTGCAACTGTCTTTCAATGGTATGCATGTGTTTTGATCGGTAGCAAATACAGAAGTCATCAACGTAAAGGAAATATTCAATACCAGGGCATGTTGCCTTTATAATATTATTGATTTTAATACTAAAGAGTGTAACAGAAAGAATAGAGCCCTGGGGAACACCCATCTCCTGTTCATGAGGATCAGAGAGCGTATCTCCAACCCTGACTCTAAATTGCCGTTCATCCAAAAATGCAGAAATGAAATAAGCAAGGCGACCTCGAATACCGAAATCATGGAGGTCATTCATGATTCCATACTTCCATGTGGTATCATATGCACTCTCCAAATCGAAAAAGACTGAAACAACGTGTTCTTTTTTGATAAAAGCTTCTCGAATAAATGTCTCGAAACGAACTAAATGGTCGAGAGTGCTTCTTTGCTTACGGAAGCCACTTTGGGCTGGTGTAATAAGTTTGTTTTTCTCAAGAAACCATACAAGACGGTCATTGACCATTCTTTCCATGGTTTTACAAACACAACTTGTTAAGGCTATAGGCCGGTAATTCGAAGGATTATCTGAATCTTTACCAGGTTTGGGTACTGGAATGACAATAGCTTCCCGCCACGAGGCTGGAAGTATTCCCGTTTTCCAAACACTGTTAAAGATATCGAGTAAACATTGGAGGGATTCGTGCGGTAAATGCTTCAAGAACTGGTAGTGGATATCATCGCATCCAACTGCAGTATCGTGGCATTTCTTAAGGGCTGTTTTAAGCTCCTTAAGAGTAAATTCTTTATTATAATGTTCTGCATTTTTGGATTTAAAATTCAAGTTAACTTTTTCTTTTTGTTGTTGATGTTTTTGAAATTCAGGTGAATAATTAGAAGAGGAGGATTTTTTGGCAAAAGTATCAGCCAAAACATTTGCTATGTCAGGCTTAGATGAAACAACGCCATTATCAGTATTCAAGTGCCCAACACTGAGCGAGGAGTTCTTGCCACTAATTTTCCGCACCATATCCCAAGTCTTTTTGACAGACGATCTAGAATTTAATCTAGATACATACTGTCTCCAAGACGTACGTTTACTGCGTTTAATAGTGCGCCGTGCTCTCGCACGTGCAACTTTAAACTTTATAAGATTTTCCTTAGTCGGCCTTAGATCAAACTCTCTAAGAACCGACTTTTGCTTTGCAACAGCCTTCTTGCAATCATCATTAAACCACGGCTTATTTGGATTTTTAGGATTTTTTGATGTTCTTGGAATTGCCTTTTCTGCAGATGCATATAATAAAGAAGTAAATAATTCTGCAGGATTCTCACAATCTTCAAAAGCTTGAAGTGTAATGGACTGTTCACATACAGTTTTGAACATGCCCCAGTTTGCTTTATGGAGTTTCCACCGTTGTGGTCGCTCCTGTACAGATGGCCCAATTTCCGAAATAAGAATCGGAAAATGGTCACTGCCATGCAGGTCGTCATCAACTTTCCAGTTAAAATCTGGAAAAATTTGAGGACTGCAAACTGTCAAGTCTAAAGATGAAAATGAACCAGTAGCAGGATGTAGATAAGTAGATGACTTATCATTTAGAAGAGAAAGATCGTGACTAGAAATGAAGTCTTCAACGATATGACCTTTATTGTCTGTATTTGAACATCCCCATAAAGAATGGTGAGAATTAAAATCCCCCATTAAAACAAACGGTTTGGGTAACTGTTCAACAAGACGATCTAGTTTCCCGCGGTCAACAGGAGAACTAGGAGGTAGATAAATAGAACAAAGCGTTATCGTTTTGTTGAGCGAAATACTAACAGCTACCGCTTGCAAAGTAGTGTCGAGGTGCACAGGACGATGTGGAACATTGTTATTCACAATGATACCAACACCTCCCGACACTCTTTCACTTCCCGTAAAATTTTTAACGTAACAAGAATGATACTTGAGGGAAAAATTATCAGTATCTTTCAAAAAAGTTTCTTGTAGACAAACTGCTACTGGTTTTTCTTTCGAGACTAAAAGACTGAGTTCCTCGAAATTTGATTTTATACTTCTGCAATTCCACTGAATAATAGTATTCGCCATGATTAACAATAAAAATATTAATAAACCACAATGTAAAGGAAGTCTGGAATTATTCATTTCTTGTTCAGTTTAATAATATTGCTACCTTGCTTATTCTTTCTGGAATCTTCGTAGTCATCCGTTACCATCTCATCATCGAGAGACCGATAACGGTTATACTGTTTAATAGGATCCTGGGATCCTTTTGGCTGGCGATCAGAGATCACCGGTTTAGAAGGTCTTTGCCTTCTATTTGGGCTAGAAGATTCAGTATCACCATGGCTTGAAGAAGTTTTGCTATCGGACTTCGATTCAGACTTCGAATCTTTTCTATTTCCATTGTCTACATTTAAATTCGAATTTGATGAAATTTTGGACTCTTGTGGTTTATGCGAAGAAGGATTTGTCTTAGCCACAGAAGGAGCCGATTCTGAATTTGTAGAAGGGAATAACTTCGAAATCTCGTCCTTCTTTTCAGGAAACAAGATACAAAGTTTCCTGAAAAGGCCCTTACAATTCTCACAGTCGCCTTCGTCTTTGGAGGTAGTTGATTTGATTTTTGTCGCTTGAGCAAAAGAGGTCATATTGTTACGGGTTTCAACAATCTTTCTAGCTTCAAAGAAAGATAAACCTTCTCTGCACTTTACTGTGACAATATCCTTCTCGCGCTTCCAATTTGGACACGAACGCGAAATCGAAATGTGTGTTCCACCGCAGTTAACACACTTTTCATTTTCGTGACAGTCATCAACATCGTGTGACTCAGCCAGGCCGCCACAACGACGACATAATTGAGCCTCACGGCACTTGTTCTCATGGTGCCCATACTTAAAACATCTGTAGCATTGGAGCGGATTCGGGATGTATAAATCAACGTTAACCTTCAAATAACCTATTTTCAGAGACTTGGGTAGCAAAGATGTATCAAAAGTCAAGACAATGGTATTAGTTGGTTTCTTGAGGCCGTTATTGAATATGTGAATTCGCCTTGCTGCCGTTACGTGCTGTGATTTTAATTCAGAGACAATCTCTTCCTCAGACACTCCCTGAAGATCTGGGCAGCGAATGAGTCCTTTAGACGTATTCAAAGTCGAATGTTCATAGCAGTTAACAGAAATGTCGAAAAACGTTTTCAAGCGAAGTAAGCTGTCAGCATGTGCTTTCTTTTCTACCTCCACCAAGAGAGCACCAGACTTTAATTTCTTAATAGACTTTGGTTCACCGGCGTAAGAAATGATACATTTGTTTATCACAAAAGGCGACAGTGTAGTAAGCGGTTTTCGATCATCCGTAGCTTCAATTAATAAAAACTTTGGAAAGTTCAAATTGCGTGGTCGATTTTCCGAGTCCGAGTCATCATAATCAGAGCGTGTTCTTTTTATCTTTTGGTTCTCCATATTTGAAAAATTAAATTTCATCATCTGAGTCCCCCAACCCACCACGGAGTCCAACAAGGGGACATGTAAACGGAGTGGATATCCAACTCCACATGCCAGGGGTACTCAAATGGTATACTCAAGCCAATCAAATAAACAGGCGCGACAATGACATACATGACTAATCTCTTAACCAAGACAAACCATGCATTCCAAAGTCGATCATGACATTCAATTAACTCAATTAGCCCATGAGCCTATATAGACAGGGACAAGACACAACTGTTATAACATTAACTGATATAAGAAATGGTATAACTTGCTCAATTATTTAACAAGGGGTGAGATTGCATATGTGCACTAGCACAAAAAGAAGTCCATGTCTAAAACGACCAGCCGTTTGCCTAGACCGGGCCCATCTAAGCTCCCGTTTACACCGAAGCCGAGGCCAAAGCCAGCGTGTTGGGAAGCTGGAGAGCCCTGAGCTTCCCTCAACTGACCAGGATCCCCTTTTCCGGCTTACGAGTATCCACTCACGGCCAACAAGCGGGTCCGTTACAGACACACTGTCCTTTGCTTGGGGTCTTACCATTTGCTACAGGACATGGCAGCCGGGATATTTCTAATCCCCCTCCACAGCTGGTGGTATGATAAAAAGAAAAGACTTAGGTCCCTTGTCCTATAACCGTAAAGTTCAAACAACATCACAGCCAGTGAAAGCATGAAAGACTCGCTTCCCTAAAAAACCAGTGCATTATGTGTAGGGGCGTTTAGCACTATAAGGTTATACCTTAAACGTAAGCTTCTCAATACCAATATCATTACAAGGCGCAATTCCCTCAAGGCTGGCTACATGCAACCCTTTCTTTCCCTTTTACAATGACAATATTTTGCTGACACATCAGCCAGAAAGGTGTTGAAATCAGTCTTGTTGCCATTATCTCAACAAAATGTATGCCATACTTAAGGTGGAATGCTTTTGTCAGTCACTCTGTATTTCATGTCTTGACCATGTTTGCACCTTTTTTCGGCATTCAGGCTGGTGTATCTGTGTCCATCGATAAACCAAACCAAATCAGTTAGCGTGTAAATGCCCATGAAGGTTTAGCGCATTCGGCTGCATGTTCTTAAAGCATTTTGAGGTATGAAGCGACTATGTGTTTATCATAGCTGATCCATCAACTATGATAGCATAGACGTTTGGTTTTGTATCTGCAGCTGCAATACCAAGTACAACCGGAAAAGATTGATTTTCATTATTCTATGGGGTAGATCCCTCATGACTTACAAGCTATAAACAAGTTCGAGAAAGACTGACAATTTTATTTTAAAATCCTAAAAAGCTTTTGATCACAGGGAGCTAATTCTGGTTTACATTATTCAAAAGAAGCCAAGTAGTGACTATTATCTTCAGGTAAAGAGTAAGCAAATCAGAATGTTCGTCTTAAAAAAGATTCCCCTTATCATTCATGACAACGTCAGTGTGAACCTTTCCAAAATTGCTGAAGAGATGTTGTTTACCCCAAAACGTTTGTTCATGGTATCTAAAATTTCCATTTAGGGCTGGTTATAGTGAAACCAATTCGCTCAGATTGGAAGAACTGAAAGGCAGCTGAGTACTTTGAGTGTTCTAAAGATAAAATACCTCTAAGATGAACAGATATCCCAGTTTGATTATCTTACAATACAAACTGTAAGAGAAGCTGCGCACCCAAGCAATCGCTATCGGACAAAAGAACACAAAGATGGAGGAGTAGACAGACGGACGACTAATTCCATGCTATTATTCGACCATTCGGGTGTATTTAGATGAAATTGTTGAGTCTTATCTTGTGGCACCAGGGCTAAATAGAAAGACTTGCTTCATCATTTTTCATTGATTGTATTGTCGTGATATTTATAGGTTTCTTTAACTCTTTCCTAAACAACAAAATCTTGTGGGCTTAATTTGGGAGCTCCTGCAGCCGACAAAACAAATCTTTATGAATACTGGAGTGTGTTTGTGTATCATATAGCCAGCATTTTCTTCTTTTGCCTCAATGTTTACCCAAGCCCCTTCTACTAGGGACGTCAAAACCAGGTCTCGTTTGGGAAAGGGTTAATGTACTTGTACAGATAATTTGATATATGGACTAGTCTTGTTCTGGAAACATTGGAAACTTACAAATATAACACTGCAGTTCAAATTAAAGGGACATTTCATTCTGATTTCATTTTTGTAAAATGTGTCTTGATGAAAAGATTGGGTATTCTAATGCGTAGAAATGCTATCAGTTTTTTGAAGTTGTTAATTATAAGCCAAAACTACGCATTTAAAGTTGAGACAGAAATGACAAATTCCATATAAATCTGAATTGTTGCCCACAACAATTTTGTTTAATTTTAGCACATAAATATATATTTCTCGTAAACGGTGCAATATTTTGGCTTTGGAATTTTCAGAATTTCCATAAGAAAATACGCTCTTTTAGATAAAAATAAAAGTAAAGTATGAAAAAAGAGTGAAATTTCATTTTAAGGTTTACGGACCTTCAATAAAATCACCACTTTCTAGTCATACAAAATGCATCAAATTACACATACTTGTAAATACACTTCACATAGGTTGATTCACCGCGGCAGATTTCAAGATTATGCTTCTACAATAAAACAATTTACAAATATTTTTTTACACGATATTCATATGCAAGTGAGGTAATTTTGAACATTTTTGTCCAACATTTCCATAAGTATGCATTAATTCAAAATTCTCAACCGCACAAAATGCTTATGTTTGTATTTGGAATAGAAATGTAACACCGTTTAGGAATTTCTGGCTTTTTTCAAATTTTGCATTTGGCTCTTTGGTGCTAATGAGGGGTTGGATACCTTAAGAGCTAAACGCATATCAGCCTCTACAATAGCTCTTATTTCTTAGATATACAAAACAAGTGTTCACAGACCCTTACACAGAGTAGAGGACACAATCACAAATTATGAAATGCTTATGACTGAGGCATCGTGGCAAATACTGTTAACAAGAGTGCCTGAAAGGCACTGATATCGCTCACCTGAATTCTTCGTGTATTTGATTGTGTACAATATAAATTTTGTTGTAAACAAATATATATGTCAGTATTATGTCAAATTAAATTATTGTAAACTAGAATATCACTGAAAGTGATCATACCCCCCATTGATTTTTCACATGGTTTCTCCTAGTCCGATAAGCCCCGCCCTGCCACGCCCACAATTTTTGACAAATCAAAAATTCACAAACAAGTTTTGAAAAGGGTCACCCAAGGGACATTCCTTTCAAGTTTGGTAATAATTAGCCCAGTGGTTAAGGAGGAGAAGATTTTTGAATAATTATCTTACGATTTCTCGAAGTCTGATAAGCCCCGCCCTGCCATGCCCACAATTTTTGACGAATCAAAAATTGATGAGCATGTGTTGAAAACAGTCACTCAAGGGACATTTTTGCCAAGTTTGATTCTAATTGGCCTGATAATTGATTTCTAAATATTTTTCACATGATTTCTCTAAGTCCGATAAGCCCCGCCCACAATTTTTGACGAATCAAAAATTCACGAACAAGTTTTGAAAAGGGTCACCAAATAAACACATCTGCCAAGTTTGGAAAGAATTGGCCAAGTGGTTGAGGAGGAGAAGACTTTTGAAGAATTACCTAAAGATTTCTTTCAGTCTGATAAGCCCCGCCCTGCCACGCCCACAATTTTTGACAAATCAAAAATTCACGAACAAGTTTTGAAAAGGGTCACCCAATAAACATTCCTTTCAAGTTTGGTAAGAATCAGCCCAATGGTTAAGGAGAAGAAGATTTTTGAATAACTATCTTACGATTTCTCGAAGTCTGATAAGCCCCGCCCTGGCCCTCCCACAATTTTCACCGAATCAAAAATTCATGAGCATGTGTTGAAAACAGTCACTCAAGGGACATTTCTGCCAAGCTTGATTCAAATTGGCCTGATAATTGATTTTTAAAGATTTTTCACATGATTTCTCTAAGTTGGATAAGCCCCGCCCTGCCACGCCCACAATTTTTGACGAATCAAAAATTCACGAACAAGTTTTGAAAAGGGTCACTCAAGGAACATTTCTGCCAAGTTTGGAAATAATTGGCCTAGTGGTTGAGGAGGAGAAGATTTTTGAAGAATTCCCTAATGATTTCTTTAAGTCTGATAAGCCCCGCCCTGCCACGCCCACAATTTTTGACAAATCAAAAATTCATGAACAAGTTTTGAAAAGGGTCACCCAAGGAACATTTCTGCCACGTTTGGAAAGAATTGGCCCAATGGTTGAGGAGGAGAAGATTTTTGAAGAATTTCCTAATGATTTCTTTAAGTCTGATAAGCCCCGCCCTGCCACGCCCACATTTTTTGACGAATCAAAAATTCACGAACAAGTTTTGAAAAGGGTCACCCAAGGAACATTTCTGCCAAGTTTGGAAAGAATTGGCCCAGTGGTTGAGGAGGAGAAGATGTTTAAAGAAATTGTTGACGACGCACGACGCACAACGGACGACGGACGCCGGATAGTGACTGACCCTAAGAGCTCCCCTTGAGCTCGTTGAGCTCAGGTGAGCTAAAAAGAAGACTGAAAACGTTAGAAATATTCAGAAATAACCCGTTTTTAGCTTTGGAAAGTACATTTTTTCTATCCCATAATAGTCAAAATATTAAAAAAAAGTCATCGTTTCAATAAAATAATGTCTCTGATGCAGTTTTCAGCAAATTTAGCACAATTAGAATTAAGAATACAACATGTGTAGCAATTATAATTATCACAATGACTATCTAAATATGAAATTGCACCCATTTGACCTTTGACCTTGTTGTGACCTCAATTCGAAGTTTCAGACTGGGCATCCACCCTGGGAGGTTTTTTCATACCCCAAAGAATATTTCTAGCATGGATGCCGAGCATTAACAAAGAATGCCATCAAAACCATTTTCTAGAGCCCGTAGGATTTATAGTCCGTAGACTATTATGTGCAACAGTATTTCTGAATGGTTACAAAGAGTCACCACACAAGATATTGTGTTGTCAGAGTATAGATTTGATTTGATTATTTACTTTTGTGTTTTGCCATATACAGTTAATGGACGTCCCAGAGAGAGGGAGATCAGATAGAGGGGACCCGGATTTACCTCTACTCTTCTACGATAAAACCCCCTGGGTCTTTAACGTGGCCAGTGAAAAGCACCACTACACTTGGGACTGAACCCGGTCAGTCACTTTATCCTGATACTGACGAACCAGTCGTAATGCTTAGCTCCAGAATCCTGAACGTCAAGGAAGGAAACAGCTATTGCTATTACTTTTTAATGTCTTTGGTGTGATTCGGTCGGGGCTCGAACCCACGACCTTCCACGACCTTTCACACCCGAGACGGACGCTGTAATCACTTGGCCACCGGGGCTGGTGCCAGAGTACAGACAATATTTTATCAACATCCCACATCTGGTATATTTTAGATAAGACCGATTAAACCCTCACTATTTATAGCCTCTGTCGACCGACCAGTGTTTCACACTGAACTGATAATTTCTCGTAAGCGTTAACCCATTAAGCCCGGATCTTTGGATAATTATGGAAATCGGGATAATTTGCTATTGATGTATTTACATCAAAACGAAATGACTGGAACTACATGAAAGGGACAACAGAAAATCTACAACTTTTGAATAAGTATTATACCAAATACGTACCAAGTTATTCCTTTTTATAGGTTAACTTCTCCTGTTGCAGCCATTTTTCGAAGGCTGCAACATCCTTATCCTTTTGGATACTCATTTCCCTCTCATCCGTCACACTGACAGTGTACTCGTATCCATCCTCCCTCGCCTAAAGAAAATTTATTACACAACTTTCAAATAAAGCTATTCAACAAAACGTGCGCTACATTATGCTCAATAAGATTTCATCTGGGTCTTAGTTTGTATATATAATGTCTCGTTTTGATGTTAATCATATTTAAGAGATTAAACATTAATATATTTCTTTCTATGTGGTGGTTGTTGGCTTGAGGTCTTACGCCGTTTTCAACAGTATTTCTGTCATATAATGTCGGCCGATAACCTATTCATGTGGTCCTGGTGTTCCTTCACCAGAACCGCACAGGGCTTTATTTAAGCCACTGACTACATTCTTTTCACATAGACATTGTCATCAAATGGCGAAAAAAGAAAGAATTGAATCGCATTGACCTTCATCAAACGTGGTAAAGAAAATTGGCCTATGCGGGATTCGAACCAGTATTGAAATTGCATCCCTTGATTTCAACCTCGCGTTGGTACCAACTTAACTATGGAGACTACGTGTTACTCGATTTGACTATCAAAACTTATTAAGATAAGATACAAAACAAAATAATTATTGTGAACAACTAGTTCGTTATTATTTGGTTTTTAACACTACCTCTGGTGAGTACAGTTAATAAAGACATATATCGTCTCAATTATACTGTTGTGATGTAAACTCACGGTACTAAAACCTCATGATACAAAATATATGTGAAAAACAGCAACCAAAGAACTTTTTTTCTCAGAAATACATACATTAATCAAAGTCCTTTTAAATTACATATTTGAACATCAAAGACACTGCTTATTAACAATTTTATGATGTCACAACATGTCTAGATGGCGGCCATTTGTTATTGGTCAAAGTGAGTTAAACTCATGGTATCAGAAATAAAATCAGAATTCTTCATGTTATGGTCGTTATGAAATTAATGCTTTCATCCAGAATAAACTTCAAGGCACACTCATTGTTAATTAAACAGATTTTTCAAAGTTATTCGATTCCCACTAAAACAAATTAAAGTCATCATGAAATGGTTGGTCCAAAATAATTCGTTTTCAAGAGAAATCAACACCCTTCTAAAACATCAAGCTTTGAGGCATTTGGTAAAAGGTACCTATTGATGTTTTGGGCTAAATGTTGTTTAAAATTACTTTTTTGATAACTATGGATAAAAAAAAATTGTCAATACAGACTGAATCATAATTTTTCTGAATACCGTGAGTTTAGCTTACATGGGTATATGTGCATAGTTTCAATAATGAGCCGTGAACGATGCTCTTTTACTTTTGTGTCATTTATTGTGCACTGGAGGCGAGTCAGCAAAATATAGATTTCGTGTTGGAAAGAACAGAAATATACAACATTTTGAACCTGCAGGAGACGACACAATACCATCACATTTTTCAAAAAGGTATATTATCTACACGAAAAGAGATATTTACATCTGTATTGTTTGGAAAACATTGTGGAAAAAGAGCAATTGCTTTTTACAGTCAACCGTCATCTGCAAAAATTATGACCCCGTGACATTGAATTTACTTGTCCACTTGGAGACTTAACACATTGAAAATGAAACTTGGTCGAACAAACCCCAAACTGTGACGAAAAGGGGTTTCTCCTCTTTATATAAACGGAAGTGACACTCGGAGATAAAGAAGAAATGCATAGAAAGACAAAATTGCAATTTCTTCTGCTATCACAATGTTTTCAAAAATTGTCTGCTGTATATAAAACCGCGCTATGTGCAGAGTTTTTTAAATGGTCGTAAATGAATTTATAAACAATAATTACATGATTTTAAAAGTGGGTCGTTATAGATGCCCCACATTATTTTCACATCCCACAACAAAGATTTCATATATGAATTCGCCCCACATCTTTACTTTTTCTGTATAACAGCATTGAAAAAAATAAGATATATACAGTAGTGAAACTAAAGAAAGCAACATCTAAAGCGAAACCGAAGCCGAAACGCATCGGAACCGTTAAAATATGTGAACAAAAACAGTGCCAAAGACTTGAATATGCATTTTGAATAGAAGGCTTAATATTACTAGCAATTTTCCCCCTGTCGAAATGCTTTCAACTATCGTCTGCTACAACAGAATTTAACAATGGTCCAAAATGTTAAGTATGTGCGATTTTCAAACTGCGTAAAATGCTTTCTGCAATAAATATTTATACAATACAAAAGTTGAAGCTATATGCAGAGACGATTTCAAACCATAAACTACTGATAGTGAATAATAATGAATCACAGAAAACATTTGACGAAAGAAGCAATCATCTATTACGGTCGGACAATGCCTCATTGCCTAAAAGACTCAAAATAATGGTGTCTGCTACAGCAAAGTTATGTGGTGGAACAGTTAAGCCTATAGCAAAAGGTGGATTTTTAAACACAGTTAATAAAGTAGTTTATGGTACTGAAACTCAAGAAAGCACCTGTGAACTTTAACATAGATAGAAAACATTTTGACAAAAGGAGTTATCACAATTTCTCTGTTTATCAAAGTGCTTCTAAATGTCGTCTGCTAGAGAAAACACTTAATCAATCCATCAATCAATCAAATATATTGTAAGTAAATAAGTAAATGATACTCCCTGAAGATCGGGACAGCGTATCAATCCTTTAGATGTATTAAGACTTGCATGAGGCGTACATTCAGCAAGAATTTCGAAAAAACTGTCAATGTCCAAGAGATTTTCAGCGTGGGCACGTTTAACTACCTCTACGAGCAGTGCACCTGAATTCAGTTTTTTCACTGATTTAGGCTCACCAGCACGAGAAAGCAACACTTTGTTAATCACAAAAGGAGATAGTTTGGTTAGCGGTCTGTTTTCGTCTTTAGATTCTATTAGAAGAAATCTTGGAAAGGAAGAGGTCGATGATGCATTTCCACAGTCCGAGTCCATTTCATAGCATTTACGTTTAAAAGTTTGAGAAGCCATGGTTAAAGATTTGATATTCATTACCCGCGGCCCCCACCCACCATGGGGTCCAACAAGGGGACATGGATTGTGGAGCGGGTATCCAGCTCCCCATGCCAGGGTTACCGAGGTAGTATACTCGAGCCAACCAAACAACAAGCTCAGCAAAAACAAACATGAAACAACTCGCACAGAGTTCTGCCATGCAAATCTGCGCCGATCAAGCCACCTAATCAACCCAATTAACCCGTAAGCCTATATAGATTAGAGATTAAACTTGTAAAATAACAACGCAAATGTGACGATGGCACATAGCAAAATGTATAACAAAATATACACCGACATAAGTCGAAGCTGAACGAATAGAACAACGATTTTTAACTCCAGTCTAAAGCGACCAGCCGATTGCCTAGACCGGGTCCATCTAAGCTCCCGTTTACACCGAAGCCGAGGCCAAAGCAGCGTGTTGGGAAGCTGGAGAGCCCTGAGCCTCCCTCAACTAACCAGGATCCTCTTTTCCGGCTTACGAGTGTCCACTCACGGCCAACAAGCGGGTCCGTACTTATAACAGACAGACTGTCCTTTGCTTGGGGTCTTACCATTTGCTACAGGACAGGGCAGCCGGGATATTTCTAATCCCCCTCCACAGCTGGGGGACTTATGGCAAGTAAGATAATGTGAAAGTTTAATGATGATTGGTGAATATTTATGGTTGTTTGAGTAAAAATAAGGTCAAAAATGGTAATTTTGCCAATTTCAAGGGCACATAACTCAACACGTAATATTCAGTTCAAGCTGAAAATTGCACTCAGGCAAGATCTTCACAGCACCTACATTCTGAAAAAGTTTTGTTTTGATTGATCAATATTTGTAGTGGCTAGAGTGAAAACGAGTACCAGCCGTTTTTTAATTCAAGGGCAGATAACTCAAGACTTTATGGTTCAATCAGAATTAATTGAAGGAATCTGAAAGAAGACCACCTAAGGATCATTCCTGTGAAGTTTGATTGAAATCCATCAAGTAGTTTCTGAGAAGAAGATTTTTAAAGAAAAAGTTGACGACCGGACGCACGCACGACGGACACAACGCCATGACAATAGCCCGCTGGACTGAAGGCCAGTGGAGCTAATAATAAAAAAAATATACTTTTCCGAATGCAAAGTACAACCCAAACTGTGTTAAGCAACCGTCCTATTATGCAGCCACACCCTTAATCAGCCACCACTGGAAAAGTCCTTTTTGTAGATTTATAGTGTAACTCAATTTGTGTTATGCAGCCACATTTATCTGACCTATAGGGTGTCCTCTTAAAACAGATTTGACTGTAAGTTGTTATAAAAAGACAAAACGACTGTCATATGTCAGCATCAATTGAGCACGTTGGTAGATAGTTAACTTAATTAAGAATATTTTTAATGAATTGTCACAGAGACTTAGAATGGTAATAGTCTCGAATCTTACTCATCATGATCATTGAAAAGTGTTCAGTTTACTACAGCATGCACATGTACAGTAATGTCTGCCACGTGCAGACATTTACAGCAGACGATTTATGCTCAAATGTACCTTCATTGTTTTACTGAGTTTCCTTTCTCTCTTTGCTGTTCTTTGTTAGTTTTAACAATAAATCTCTTTTATTTTGATTTTGAACATTGGTATTTTCAGGAGAAGGCGTTTTTACCACAAAGACATTTTGGAAGGGTGAGTTCTTATTACAGTATTGTGGAGACCTTATTACAAACTACCAGAAAGCCAAACAGCTTGATAAGGAATATGAAGAGGCGGAATTGGGTTGTTTTATGTATTTTTTCAAGTGCAAAGGGAAAACAATGTGGTGTGTATTGTTTCTTTGCTTAATGAATTTTAATTCCAAAACTGAGACATTGCTATTTATGCATTCATTTTTATATTATTATTGAACATGAATTATGCAGTACTGAAACTCGCGAAAGCAACCATTTTAATAGTTTCGTTTCGGTTTGGGTTCATTTCAATTCTTAATTATGAAGTGGAAATATTTTGAAAAAGGAAGCCATTGCTCGTAGGAGCAATGTCATCTTTTTTCACAATATTTTCGTAATCCTCTTACAATCTGTTTTCTATAGAAAATGCCTATCTTCCGCTTTGCTACTTTCTTTGTTTATTCGCTGCGATTCGTTTTCGATTTCACTTCCGTTCAGAGGTTGCTTTCTTGGGTTTAGAACTGTATTTTGAAAACAATAAAAAAGAACCTTTGCATGTTTTAACGTTTTGTTTTCAAAAAGGAATGTGACATATTCAATATTCATCGACCAAAAGTCACAGATTCTTTTTATCACTATAATTTGAGTTCACATTTTAACATTATTCTTTGTCAGTGACGTAATTGTTAGTGATAATGGTGTCACGTTTGATGTAACAATATTTATTGCATGGGTATATTACACTCCCAGACGTGACGTTATTTGATAATTTTTTTATTAATCATCAATTATGTCCTTTTCTTCTTAGTATCGATTCCACACAATAGATATTCAGGCAAGGAAGAATGGTGAACGATGCCCCAAAGGGCGATGCACTAGAAAACTGTGAACCAAAGGTTGTATATGTGGATGATGTACCCAATATTTGTTTCTTCGCAACACGCGATATCGACGAAGGCGAAGAACTTCGATTTGACTACGGAGACTGCAATCTTCCATGGAGAAAGGTATTTTTACTTAAATGCAATTCTGTTTTTTCTAAACCTAATACTAGTTTCATGTTGTAGTAAATCCTTAGTCCCATACAATTTATATGTTTATGTTTAATAATATTACATAGATCTAGTTCGAATTCTAATATAGGAATCTATATAATAAAATTTCAAACGAACTACATTTCGGTGTTTTCTTTTATACGCTATAAAAAGCATTTTCCCAGAGTGTATGAACAAAAAAATCTTTGTTCATTTCAGAAACCCATGAAGAAATTGAATGATATGTAAAGAGGTATTCTATAGCTAATATTTGGTGTTACGACAGTTATGAGTAATTATGTTCACTTAACAAAAATGCTTCATTACTAACAGCTACTTAACATCGCAGATTCTGTTTTCAAATATTAAGGCTGCGATACTTGCTATTTAGCAATTACTTGAATTTGTTATACACATTTTTATTATGTCTAATGTCATTTAAGCTGCGTCTCCATTGAGACTTATGCATAACGTCATATTAAAGGACATAGATAATTCGAAGTTTTGATGGAAGGTTCTTCCTACTTAAATCAACCTGTTGAATTTAAAAATCACATACCAAGTACTTCAATAATTATAGATGAAAAAGAAAGCCAACATCTCAGTTCCACGGAGAACAAAAATATTCATACAGCCAGTCATATGGGCGAAGTTGATCAAAGTAATGATGATGAAGTAAACGAGGTCAATGCCAAGCCGTCAGATCATTGTGAGTACTATTGGGTACATTGTTTACGTATTGTATATGTATTCTTTTAATAGCAAAAGATAGATGAATACAGGGACTAATAGAGGACTTTTTCAATTTAGTTTTATCATAGATTTAAACATACTGGAAATGTAATTTGTTATTAAATCATGGTCAATGCATCTAGCGTCCTTTCGAGGCCTTTGTTAATCGGTACTAACGCAAGGAAAGATTTCACCAGGGTTCAGTGCACTTCATTGATCATAATTAGGGTAAAACATCAATGGCTTCCATTGCTCGTTTTCCACAATGTTTTTTAAATCCGATTTGCTCAAAAGTTTTGTTCATTGGAAATTTCGAATCGTTCTGCATTCATTTTTTATTAATGGTGCCTTCCGATTCAGGTATCAGTTCGGTTCACTACAGATTGTCCTTTCGTGAGTTTAGAACTGTACATGGCAAATAAAAAATAATATACGCTACAACCGCTTTATTGCTCCAGGTACAACTTTGTGACAAATGAAACAATGTGGTGGTGCAACATCTGAAATCATCCATTGATAAGATAAGTAATGCACTTTAAATATAATACATGATTTTCTCGAATCAGACACACAACAAAGGCGGACAGGTGGCAGAATCGTTACCTTGATGTTCACGTAACCTTGGTAACTTTTGTTACGTCTATATCTTAGTTTGTGAACATGTTTCTTAGGTACATTAATTATTTCTATATTAATATTCTTATATATACGACTAAGGTAAAGTTTGTGTGCGAATATCGATCTTTACACACACAAAGTAAAGTACACTTTGTGGTTCATTATATACAGACAATAGCTGGTTGTATTATATGATCCACAAACAAGTAAGTATTAAAGCTTATGCTGTGGTATCAGTCGCGTTATACCGCTTAACAGCGAGTCTCATCTGTGATTTGTGAGTTGCAAATTCGATATCCACTTGAATTCTTGTTAGGACATAAGCATCACTTAGGGCCTGTCTCCACTAGGACGCCGATCACTTGCCGAAGGGTTGCAGATGAAAAAATGGCTAACTTCGGGAAGCCTTCGGGATGAAAATGGGCGTAGATTGACCTTCGCGATCCCTTCGGCATTGATACGCGAAACTGTATGCGAAAGGTTGCCGAAGACATGCCGAAACCTTACCGAAGTATGCAGATCCAATGCAGAAGGATGCCGATCGGTTCAGGATTGTTGGCCGAATGTTTCCCGATCATGCAGAATGGCTGCCGATCACTTGCAGAACATGCGGAAGAGTCTAAGAAGCAATGCCGATATGTTGCCGATGTAAATTCCTAGCTATATATTGGACAGTCGAGTGTTCTGAGCCACCAGCTGCTCGATCACATAGGTGTACAATTATCCTCCCATTTGGTGAGAGACAAATGTCTGAAGGGTTTTACGCCGTTTTCAACTACTAAGGTCATATCGCGGCGGCTGGAGCACCTAAACATGGATTTCTGTCGTTTCTCATACCAGTACTACCACAACATCCTTACCGAGCCTCCAGCTGCTGCCCCACATAGGTTCACGATATCAAACCATTGATGGGTATTTGTAATCCGAGTTTTCTCTGATGAAATTTGCTCTTTGATATGTTGATGTCGCTCATTTAATGAGCGACATCAACATATCAAAGAGCGAATTTCATCAGGGAAAACTAGGATTAGGGTATTTGCTGCGGCCGGGTATCGAACCCGGGACCTTTCGAATTAGAGGCAGATAAGCTACCAACTGCGCCACAAATGTCTGAAAGGATATTCGCCGCGGCCGGGGATCGAACTTGGGAGACCATGTTATAAGTCCGACACGCTACCGAATGCGTTATGGCCGCGGCCTGTATTACACAGAACAATTCACGCGAATCACGTCTGTGTGGCGATCTTAAGGTCAAAGATCACAAGATATTTTAGATTAAGGTATGCAACCCATCATTAGCACCAAAGAGCCAGAGGCTAAATTTGAAAGGTGCCAGTAATTCCTAGACTGTGATACATTTCCATTCTTAATGCGAGTACATACAAAATATAAGCATTTTGAACGGTTTAGAATTTTGAATGAATGCATACTTTAAATTAATATTGAAATATTTGACAAAAATGTTCAAAATTACATCCCTTGCATATGAATATAGAGTAAACTAATATTTGCAAATTATTTTCTTCTTAAAGCATAATCTTGAAATCCGGCACGGTGAATCAACTTATGTGAAGTGTATTTACAAGTGTGTGTTAGAAAGTGGGGTTTTTAATGATGGTTTGTATACCTTAAGCCCCATTTTGTGACATTGCCTGATTTCAAAACCTCTGAAAATAATCACAAGATGACACTAGATACATTCTGTAATTCTGAATTTAACCATAAATGTGGTGGAATTTGCGATCATATGATGTGGACACACGTACGCAGAGACGGACAGGCAAACGGACAGAGAGGGTAATTTTTACCAATATATAATAAGTCGACCTTCGGCAACCTTTCGTGGACCGTTCGGGGTATTACAGTGGATTTAATGCAGTTAGATAGGACACGATGAGTTGCAGATTGTCAAGAAAGGTTCCCGAAGGTTTCAGGAAGGGATGCCGATGATCCCGAAGCTTTCCCGAAGCTTTCCCGAACTAAAAGATCGGCGTCCAAATTTTAAAACTTTTAAAATTTGGATGCCGAACCTATTTTGATCCCGAAGGGTTCCCGAAGCATTCCCGAAGCATTAAGATGGCTTCCAGAAGGGTTGAAGAAGGGTTCCCGATCATCCCGAAGGTGTGCCGAAGCATCCCGATCCTGACATTTTTTCGATCGGGAACCCTTCGGCAACCCTTCCGCGTCCTAGTGGAGACGAGGTCTTACGACATATTTTGTAATAAAATGTTTGTCATTGCATTTTCTAGTTGTTCATTGCTTTATCAAACCAGTTCTAACACAACATCTTTATAAAGTGATCGACTGCTTTATCAAACATAACTCATGCACAAGAGTTGAATTTGATAAAAACTCCTGTAGTAAATTTTGAATTTCAATAATTTTAGATGAGGAAGAAAGTCAATATATCAACTCTACTGTGGAAAGAAATGTTTGTGTAGCCAGTCATACAGACGATGTTGGTCAAAGTATTGATGATAAAACAAACTCTTTGAAAGTGACGCCGTTAGATAATGGTGAGTATTATTGGTTGTATTATTTACTTATGCAAACTGTTTTTCTAATGCATTGACTACTTTGATCAAATACACCGGAGATGAGAGGGGAATGAACATTGTACGAAAGATTTTACCTTAACAGGTCATATGATTTGTAGAGTACTTAAACTCAGTTAGGCAGTGTTATTTCCGATTCTGGTGTTCGGTTTCGATGCATTCCATCATCAAAACTAGGGTAAATAATTGTCATAACGTAGCTGTTGGTAGTTTTTTCTTCAAAATTTTAAAAACCTGTAGCTTTTAAGTACTGTTTGACAAAGTAAATAATTATGATTTGATTATTCCAATATACACGACTAAGGTAAAATTTTGTTTGTGAATATCAATCTTTACACACACATAGTAAAGGACACTTTGTGGTTCGTTATATACAGACTGCAGTGGGGTGTTTTATATGACCCACAAACAAGTAATTATAAAAGCTTATGTTGTGGTATCTGTCACGTTATAAGCATCACATCGTGTCTCGCCTGCCATTTGTTAATGTCAGATTCGATAACCACTTGATTTCTTGTTAGGAGATAAGCATCACTTTCAACATATTTTGTAATGAAATGTTTTTCATTTAATTTACCATTTTTTCATTGCTCCCTCAAACCACATAGATGAGGATGACAGCCAACATATCAACTCTACTGTGGAAAGAAATGTTTGTGTAACCAGTCATACAGATGAAGTTGGTCAAAGAAATGGTGATAAAACAAACGCTTTGAATGTGAAGCCGTTAGATAATGGTGAGTATTATTGGTTGTATTATTTACTTATGCAAACTGTTTTTCTAACCAACGTTAAGAATATTCGATTTGTTTAACTATTCGCCGTTAATTGACGATTTGAATATCGCCAGTTGTATTGTTATAAAATGATCTTTTGTTTCGTTTCCGGTAATAATCCTATTCAAATCTGTTTCCAACGTTTTATTCTATTTTAAGCCTATGACTAAGTCGGATTAACATTCGTTTAAAATAACCCATTTACACGGGTAGAATGAGTCCAGTCCTAAATCATCAATATTCATTTTTCTATTATTTCTTTTCAGAGCTTCCTTTACATCAGCTCCGATGAGGAGACACCAACACGTCACTTCATGCCAAACGCTAGAAGGCGTCTTCTCTTTACGGATCCGGCAGAAGACTCCGGAGTCGATTTCCTCCCAGTAAGTATTCTTTTTGCGATGTTATAGATCGATTGTTTCTGAGTTTGTTTTTGTTTTTCCGCGGTTGTTTTTACTATATTCTTGAATTATATTATCTGTTATTCATTTGATTTTAGCTCTATCTATCTATTTATTTATTTTTACTAGCTGGACGACACCATCGAGTGGGCTGACACCCCAGTCACCCCCGGCCGACGTCTCTGACGCCGCTGACACCCCGGCCACCCCGGCCGACGCCGCTGACACCCCGGCCACCCCGACCATCCCGGCCGACGTCTCTGACGCCGCTGACACCCCGGCCACCCCGGCCGACGCCGCTGACAACAATGATGATCCCCTGAGTGATGATAGTGATGAGACTGATGTTAGTGATGATGATAGCGAAGCTATCTATCGCCAGATAAGGCGACTTGAAGTAAGTGTTAAAATTAAATGATATTTACCCGAGATTAAAGCGTTATAAGAAAATACCTTATTAATTCGAAAATAAACGCAATATTAATTATTATTTTTATTTCTATTATTTTTTTCAAACATTTCAGAAAAAAATTAAACGAAGAAATAAACGAAGAAATAAACGAATAAGTAATTTAATTAGTCGGTACGATTATTATTTTCTTTGTATTTGTCTATCGGTGGATGCGGTAATAATCTTGAATTTCTTTCTATTTTCAGAGAGACCATTCATTGAGACAGGCGATGATTGCAGGTGAAATGGATGCGCTGGACAGATTGTCCCAGCGCATCCATTTTTTGAAAGAAAAACTTTAAAAGTTTGATTAAATCTAAATATTCATCAATGAAAAAGCAAAATCAAAAATCCTCACTTTAAATCTAAATATTCATCAATAAAAAAGCAAAATCAAAAATCCATTTCCCAAACGACAAAATTTTAGGGTGAATAAAAACTGTCACAAAAGACAAAATGGGTGTTATTAAAGATAGGATTTAAGTAAAATATGACACAGAAAATATTGAGACAAAATGAAAAACTGCCGGTTATCACCAGTTTTTTTTTTGTCTCAATATTTTCTGTCATTTTCTGATGAAGACGTCAAAAACGGGTCTTGTTTTTGGAAAGGGTTAAGGCCCGGTCTTACCTTAATGTATATATGTTTATGAATTAATTATATTTCATCGGTGTAAATGCAAAACCCCGTATGTCAAAATTTTGCGATTTTTAAAGTACAAACTTTTATACCCAGTTTAAGACAATTCTTGCAGGTTTTGAGATATTTTTACAGATCAGTATTAATGTCTAATCATTTGTGAACAATATGTCTAAATTTCAAGTAAAACATTTCAGTTTGGGAAAAAGTATTACACTTTTTCCCTCCCCTTTGAAATTTTCCAAAAACGAGATACGAGGTTTTGCATTTACAACGACGATTTATATTCATTGATTGAAACTACATATTTTCATAGTTATAATTATTTGTAAGTTTTCGTATATTCCATGTTAATAAAATAATGTCTATAGTATCTTTGTTCTTCCATGAATTCTATCATTCTTTCCAAACAACAACAACAACAACAACAACAATTGACACAGTGTAGATATCATCCGGAGAATAAGAGTGAAAATGTTGGCTAACTGTTTTCCACTCTTTCTCTCGACGATTTCTGCATATCAAAACGGACTCAATTGAATGACCTTACCGTGTTATGAAACCAAAGCTTTCTTAAACGATACGAATACAGTCTGCTGTTTGTTTCTCGCATACAAAGGAATCTTGCTTTACAAAAACATCCAGAGTTAAGGGATGTATTGCCGTCTAAAGCAAATATCATCTTTTCTCTCGATGTTTTCTATTTTCGGACAGTTCCGGATCATATCCTAATTCCGCTAATTACCGCGAGTTGACTTATGACGATAAAAAAATGGCATCTTGAAATTATCGTCCGCAACACATTCAAATTAGAACGGTTCAAACTATTGTCGTTTGGTAACGCTTTGTATTCCAACAAGACCCCGTAAGTTCCCTTAGGCCATAACCTACACGGTTTAGAAAGGGATTAAAACTACGCCTCGGCGATGTTGGTGGGATTAAAATTCCTCGGTCTAGATGATCATTTTCCGAACGAGATCTAGTCTGATCGTGACGCGTGAGAAAACATTGACAGAAAACAATAAAGAAAAACATTGAAACAAGAAAGAAAACATTGAAACAAGAAAGAAAACATTGGAACAAGAAAGAAAACATTGAGACAAGAAAGAAAACATTGAGACAAAAGAAAATGCTGATAGCAGTAATCCCTTCGTGAATTGACGTCTGCGGTGAAACAGCCTATGGCGTTCTAGATAGAACTAAAAATAGACCTTGGGGAAATCCCGATTATAGGTGTGGCTTGAAAATAAACCCTAGGAAAATCCTAGGAAAAACCATAATGACGTTGGTTTAGCTCTGAGTCCCCTGAATTGACGTCAGTGGTCAGCCAGCCTATGGTATTCTTGATAGAACTAAAAATAGGCTGGAAAATCCCGCGAATGGACGTGGTTCGGTCGTGGTTCACCGTGATGTCACGTCCGGTATGACGTCACTGGGAATTTCCCCGGAAATGGGCGTGGCTTGGGCGTGGCTGACCTCTGATGTAATAGGTCAATGGTCAACCACGCCCAAGCAAAGCCCATTTTTTAAGCATCCAAGCATCCCATTATTACCCAAATGCATTGACTATACTACTTATATTGTTAAGATTCTCCCTTTTAATTGGTAAATCATGAAATTTTAGTTTTCAAACAAAACAAGTACACAATTTAGGGAAAAAGATGCAAAAATGAAAGTCATTAACATAGTTAGAGAATATTTGAGATTTTATTTGCCATTTAGAGAAAAGTATGCAAATAATTGTGAATTTATATAAGCACGTATTCGCTTGTTCTGTGTAGCTGATGAATGGTTTATGAACTTATTATTGATCTATTGGTGTTCTTATCCATTTGAAACAATAGGCACCATTAAAACGAAATGCCCCTGCATATTTATTCCCTAGAAAAGCCTTGTTTAAGCTTATTAAACACATATTTCTACTTTCTCATTAATATTCATTAATATGCAAATTAGCTAAATAAAAACGATTTCAAGAAAAATGTCAATTTGAAATTTTAAAACTATTCTTATGTTTTATTACCAAAATAAGTATATATCTTAAATAAGTATTTTAATTTTTTTTATTGCAATTATTTGATGCAAGTACTGAAACGTAGGAAAATGAGCAGTTGCCATGGTAACAGGCTTGCCATTTGCTTATACATCACTTTTAAATCAAACAAGAATCTGAATTCATTAACATGTTCCCTGTGCTTCAAGAAAATATAGGTCTTAAACAAGAGGCCCCTCTGGGCCTTATCGGTCACCTGAATCAAATGAGCAGAAACATTTAAAGTGTCCGATGATTGGCAAAATTAAAGTCTTGTGCCGAAAGAACACCTTACTATTAACCAAATATCAAAGTTTCTACAATTTTCCAACATTAGAAGTGTTTTTATTTCGTCTTTTAAATTGGATATTTTGGTCTTTTCCGATCTTTGCCGAAGAAAATACGTTAAACTTCAGACTTGAAATTATGACGTCATACTTGCCACTGAATGACGTCATGGCGGGAAAAACGGGCAGTCATGGGTCATTTCCCGGAAAGTCTGAAATTTCTGAAAAAGTTAAATGTCCGACTTTTCTGTCATAAAGCGACTTCCCCAATCGATACTCAAAACACGGAATTCGTCCTCAGTAAAAGTTAGAAAAAAATGTAAAAACAGTCAAAGAATAGGTCGTAAGTGAACTAAGGAATGTGCCAAAGAACGGTTTAAGTTTGTCTGTATTACTCTTACGATCGAGAAATGGATAAAAACTGAGACTTCGCTATATGACAGAAAAGTCGAACACATTATCTTTGTCAGACACCTCATGCTCTAGATTGGGGGCGGAGTCAAGCCATTGATGACGTCAATCCGTGGCAATTTTACGGAAATTGCCGATCTTTATTTTCTCGAAAATCAGTTTTTCAACGATGTAAAGAAAAGCAAATAAAACTTTTAAAACAACCGAGTTTGGCGGATCTTTTATAAAACACGTTAATTTAATGATTTTCTTCCAATATACGGGGCAATTAACTGCCAAGCTTGGTAGCCTTTAAGGAAAATGTTAAGTTAACAAAAAGCGCAACCCCCCAGCACCACCATTTCTTGACAGTCTTTTTTTCTCTTGTACAAACTTATTCAAAGACTCAAATACCAAAATGTGAATTCAATCCAACAGTAGAACATTTCTTAATATGTACCCTATTTACCCCCTTTTGGGGCCCCAAAGGGAGATAACTCCATGATTTGTAAAAATCTGAAGCGGCTTCCCATTGGAATGCTTCCTGCCAAGTCTGGTAGAAATCTGTCCAATGGTTCTCAAAAAGAAGAAGAAAATGTTCAAAGTTAAGTAATAACGCGAAGCCCTCCCATCCCCCATCCACAGCACGGCCATTTATTGACGAGTTTTTTTTCTCTTGTACAAATTTTGTAGTCCTTGCCCTAAAGACTTTAACTTTCAAATGTGTATCCAATGCAACAGCCGGTTCATGAGTAGAAGATATTTTAAGATGTACCCAATTTACCCCATTTTTGGCCGTTTATGGGACCCCAAAGGGAGATAACTCCATGATTTGTACAAAGTCTGAAGCAGCTTCCTATTAGGATGCTTTCTGCCAAGTTTGGTAGAAATCCAACCAATGGTTCTTAATAAGAAGTCGAAAATGTTAAGTTAACTAATACCGCAACCCCACTCCCATCCCCCATCCCCAGCACGGCCATTTCTGGGCGGATTTTTTTCTCTTGTACAAACTTTGTTGTCCTTGCCCTAAAGACTCTAAATACCAAATGTGAATCAAATCCAACAGCCGGTTCATGAGAAGAAGATTTTTTAAGATGTACCCTATTTAACCCCTTTTTGGCCCCTTATGGGGCCCCAAAGGGAAATAACTCCATGATTCGTACAAATCTGAAGCGGCTTCCCATGGGGATGCTCCCTTCCAAGTTTGGTTGTAATCCGTCCAATGGATCTCAAGAAGAAGTCGAAAATGTTAAGTTAACTAATAACGCGACCCCCCCTCCCATCCCCCATCCCAAGCACGGCCATTTCTGGGCGGATTTTTTTCTCTTGTACAAACTTTGTTGTCCTTGCCCTAAAGACTCTAAATACCAAATGTAAATCAAATCCAACAGCCGGTTCATGAGAAGAAGATTTTTTAAGATGTACCCTATTTAACCCCTTTTTGGCCCCTTATGGGGCCCCAAAGGGAGATAACTCCATGATTCGTACAAATCTGAAGCGGCTTCCCATGGGGATGCTCCCTGCCAAGTTTGGTTGTAATCCGTCCAATGGTTCTCAAGAAGAAGTCGAAAATGTTAAAAGTTAACGGACGACGGACGACGCACGACGCACGACGACGGACGAAACACGGTCGCAATAGGTCACCATGACCTTCGGTCAGGTGACCTAAAAATCCCACATGGTGGGGAGGGTTTCTATTCACTAGTAAACTAGTAAAGTCGTCTTTTTGCAAGTTGAGCACATATTTTTCACAATCTCATTAATATTCATGAATATGCAAATTAGCAAATTTTCTGAAAAATATCTTGATTGTGAGAGAAATGTAATGACAACATTTTAAAATTAGCCTCAATGTTTTCTGACCAAAATAAGTAATTTTTTGCAATTAATTGATCCAAGCGCTGGTACGAATGAAAATCTGTGGTTACCATGGTAACAATCCAACTACTTGCTTATCCAGCATTTTTAAATCAAATAACAACGTGAGTGTTTTAAAATACATCATAAACTTCAAGAAAATATATATCTACAAAAATCCTACTTGATAGGGAGTTATAAATTCACTAGTAAAGTCTTGTTTTTAGGAAATTAAACACAGTTTTCTACTTTCTCATTAATATTCATGAATATGCAAATTAGCAAATTTTCTAAAAAAAATATCTATAGTGTGAGAGAAATATCTTGGTGATAACTTAAAACTATTTTGAAAGATTTGTGACAAAAATAAGTAATTTTAATGCAATTATTTGATCCAAGTACTGGAATGTAGAACAAGAGGACATTGATGGTCCTATATCGCTCACCTGAAAATAGGTGACATGAGCGAAAATGGTTATTTTGTCAATTGAAAAGACTTATAACTAAGGACTTTCTGTTACGATCAGAAGCTACAGCACAGGGATAATTTTCAGACTTTAGACATTAAACTACACAAAATCTTCAAATATTCAGGTCTTATAATTTGTGAAAAGATTGTCAAACACTGACCTCTTTATCATCTTTATATCGAACCCAGTCAACTTACAACATAGGGGAACTATTCATTGAACAGTTACAATTTGATTTTGGTTAAATCTTTTCCTAACAGCATAACATCAGAGCAGTAGAATTAAAAACTGCTGTAACTAATAAAACAGAATGCTGAGTAAGACTGCATTCATGTACAAAAGTGGACAGAAAATGATGAGGCAAAAGATGCAAATATAGGCTATCAGCATTTTCTTCTTTTGCAATAACATGTTCCCAGCATTTTCAATAAGTGAGCCAAAACCTGCTTAATCCCTTCCCAAACTGAAAAGGAATAGACTGTTCAAATTTAAAAAAAGAAAACAAAATTGATATGGATAAAGAAAGGATTCATGCAAAATAAGGAAGATAAAATTTTGAGACAAAGGGAGAAAATTACTAATTATCAGCCTTTTCTTCATTTGACTCAATATTTTCCCAAACCTTTTCTTATTATTTAGGGATGTCAATGAATGAATGAATGGTGTTTTAAGGCCCGTCGACTACTAAGGTCATATTGGGCGCAACAGCAACACATACCTGGATGTATACAAAATTACTGATATGTATATAGTTACATAAACATCCAGAAAGGTAAATTATAGTGACTATATCTAATTCAAGAATAGATAATGTTACCTTGTATAAAATTAATCAATACTATTATCATAACACAATATTAACATTAGACAAAAACAACCATGAACCATGAATAATCCGATGTGAGGACGAATAGACATGGGCTCCTCCCCCAGATCAAATAACACCCATGTCCGAGTCCACTCGACCGGAAAATCCACAGAACAAATAAATATATAATATTAAATGTAACTAAAGTATCACAGATCAAACATCACAGACTGTAATAAAAAGAGCTAAATCTTTCAAAAGAGATTACACTCTTTAAGAAAGTTAAAAATCGACTCAGGCCTTACGGTATCAAATAATGATTTCAAATTATCAACGTTAAAGTGCCTGTTTCTTATGATGGCAAGATCTACACAATCAATGAGTAGATGTTGGACAGTGAGTGTCTCATTACAAGGAATACACTGCGGTTCTACTTCGTTCTTTAATAGGTGCGAATGGGTCAAATGAGTATGACCGATTCGCAATCTGGCCAAGACTAACTCTTCGCGGCGGTCAGACCGAAGACCTGGCAGCCATTCACCAAGTGAAGGTTTAATCGAAAATAATTTATTTCGTTGATTTGCCTGGTCACTCCAACAGTTCTGCCATACATTGTGGATAAAAGTATTAATTAGAGGTTTAAAATCAGTAAAAGGAACTTTAAAAGGTAAAACATCTAGTGACAACGCGTCCTTGGCAGCCCCATCTACCTCTTCATTGCCACGAAGACCACAATGGCTTGGAAGCCAGCAAAAGGCAATATCAGTATCTTCATCAGCATCATAGATACGAGACAGCTTTTCAAGAAGTTTAACTATGATAGGGTTGTCCGTTTTCTCGTGTTCCAGCGCTTGTATACTAGATAAAGAGTCAGTAAAAATAATGTAACACCAATAACCATTTTCAATAATGTGCTCCAGCGCAAGGTCAATAGCCTTGGGCTCGGCAGAGAAAATGGATGAATTATCAGGCAGACGATACTGATATTTGTAACCATTCAAGATGGCAGCTGAAGCAACTTTTTCTTCATTTTTAGACCCGTCTGTATAAATTTGAAAATGAAGAATGTGTTTTTCCTGTATTTCAAGGAATTTAGTTTTAAATACAACTTGATCAGTTTCAGATTTTTTTAGTTGAAGCTAGATCATAAATAAAGGTGGGACTTTTAGACGTCCACAAAGGAACATCTGGAACTTTATGTTTGGCCACGTCATCTAGATCGAAATCTAGAGATTCTATGTCAGCTTTACAACGTAAACTAAAGGGTGGAATTTCTGATTCCTTTTTTTTGAAGTCCTCTTGGATTAGATTTTAATTTCAAATAATAATCCATAGACAACTTCTTTCGACGTAAGTTTAAAGACGGTTCGTTTGCTTCATCATAAAGACTATTAATTGGCGATGTTTTAAATGCGCCCAACGCAATATGTAAGCCTTGATTGTGTATAGAATCAAGCTTGCGCAAGTATGATTGACGGGCAGAGCCGTAAACAACGCATCCAAAGTCTAATTTAGATCTCACGAGAGATCTATAAAGACGTAATAAAACTTTCTTGTCTGCTCCCCAGTCCATACTGGAGACGACACGTAAAAGATTAAGAGCTTTCTTACATTTATTGCTCAGATATTCAATATGAGGAATGAATGACAATTTAGAGTCAAATAAAAGTCCCAAGAATTTGAACTCTGGGACAACTTCAATACGGATTCCGTCCAAAGTTAGTTCTGGATCGGGATGGAGTTTTCTCGATTTACAAAAATGCATACATTTTATCTTGGTTTTAGTGAATTTAAAACCATTTTCGTTCGACCATTTACTACTTAGGTCCGCATCCACTCGAAAAAAAAGGTTATTTTTTATATTTGATTTTGGAGAAAATATCTTATAATCCTATTTTCTTTCGTTTTTTCTTTCTTTCACATGACAAAGGAACCGAAGGTGTGAATTTGTTTATTTACGGCGATGGAGAGAACAGAGAATAGATTTGTTCTAATCATTTATGAATTCAATATGGTTGAAAATTTTGTTGACGGGCAGGTTAATTTGCATATATAACCGGAGCTATTATTTTAATACATTTGTAATTAATACAACGAGTCACTTTATTGGAAAGGGGGGGGGGGGGTATGATTGTTTTTTATTTATCAACAATTATGTTTCCAACCTTGGGTAAAAGAAGGACAAGAGGACCATGATGGTCCTATATCGCTCACCTGAACCAAAATGATATGAGCAACATTTTTGTTCAATTCAATAAATATTTATGACTTTAAAACTGAAAACGAACTTATGGTCAATAACGTTGTGAAAATCGAGCTCATCCAAGATCTTATGGTGCTCAACATTGTGTCCAAGATTTGTCTTGTTTGATAAATAATTGTAGATTCTGGAGTACATAAATCTCAACTTTTTTTTATCAGATCAGACTGAAAACCAAACTCATCCCAGAACTTATGATCCCCAACATTGTGTCCAAGTTTTGTCTTAATTGGTCAATAATTGTAGATTCTAGAGTATAAACAAGGTCGAAAACGGCAATTTTATCAAATTCAAGGGCACATAACTCTAGACTTTGTGGTAAGATCAGGCTGAAATTCACACTCACCCGAGATCTTATGATACCCAACATTGTGTCCAAGATTTGTCTTGATTGGTCAATAATTGTAGATTCTAGAGTGTAAACAAGTTCGAAAACAGCCGAAAACAGCAATTTTGTCTAATTCAAGGGCACATAACTCTCGACTTTTTAATCAGATGGGACTGAAAATCAAACTCATCCAAGATCTTATGGTCTCAAACATTGTGTCCAAGTTTTGTCTTAATTGATAAATAATTGCAGATTCTAGAGTGTAAACTATGTCAAAAACAGCCGAAAATAGCAATTTTATCAAATTAAAGGGCACATAACTCTCATTTTTTCTGGTCAGATCCGACTGAAAATCAAACTCATTTGAGATCTTATGGTCTCCAATATTGTGTCCAAAATTTGTCTTGATTGGGAAAAAATTGTAGATTGTAGAGTGTAAATAAGGTCGAAAACAGTCAAAAACAGCAATTTTATCAAATTCAAGGGCACATAACTCTCGACTTTGTGGTAAGATCAGGCTGAAATTCGAAGTCATCCGAGATCTCATGGTCCCAAACATTGTGTCCAAGTTTTGTCTTGATTGATGAATAATTGTAGATTCTAGAGAGTAAACAAGGTCAGAAACAGCCGAAATGGCAATTTTGTCAAATTCAAGGGCACATAACTCTCGTCTTTCTGGTCAGATCAGACTCAAAATCGAACTCATCTGAGATCTTATAGTCTGCAACATTATGTCCAAGATTTGTCTTGATTGATCAATAATTGTAGATGCTAGAGTGTAAACAATGTCAAAACTAGGTATTTTTGGCATTCAAGGGCAGATAACTCCTGACTTTCTAGTTTGATCTGACCCATAATCGAACTCATCCGAGATCTTATGGCCATACATGTTTTGACCAAGTTTGGTCAAGATTGGCTTATATTTGTAGATGCTAGAGTGTAAACACGAAATTGTGGACGGACGGACAGACAGACAGACGGACGACGGACAAAAAGTGATCACAATAGCTCACCTTGAGCACTTTGTGCTCAGGTGAGCTAAAAATGTGGAATAAAGCGAGTTAAGGATTGAAAATAGTTTTGTATAATTAGCATCATAAGATATCACCGAAAATAACAATCCCTGATTATGTTATAATAGATCCTAAATGCATCCGTGCAAACTGAGAGAAATGATTGATCTTACTATTTGAAATATCACCCCTCAATTAAACCTACTTATCACTATTAATGCACCGATGCACATAATCCGTACCTGCTTTAAATATGGATCATGGCTCTTACATCTGTGACTGGGAATGGCAAGCGTATGCTTGCTAAATCAAAATTTGGAAGAGAATCCAGGAAATCTGTCCTGGTGAATTTTTATGCAGGATGTACTTATGTACACATTAAGAACTTTAAGAATAATAAGTGTATCTCTTCAGGGATTGACGAATACGAGAAGCTAACTGAAATTCTTCTCGATTCCCTTCGGAAAGTGAATGAAAGGTTCCGCAAAGAAATTATTCTTTTCATTTAATTCAATATTTTTTCAGAAGAAATTTACTTAACCAGGTATAGAACTTTGTCGTAAGTGCTAATCAAAAATGGGCAAACATGGGAACTTGATGCAGTTATTTTGATTACTTAGATAAAAATAAATTCGAAGTGATATGTTTTATAAAACAACGCTCTATGTTAAGTTTCATATTATGAGACCCATCATATTAAAGTATTAACCCTACTCAGTCTGCAGTCTGACTAGGCTGGAAACTCTAAATATAAGAATTGGCTAACCACTACTAAGTCTTACTAGTATTTTTTCTAAATTTTATTTATGAACTCCGATAAAGCATTTTTTAGCGTGATGGGTTACATATAATTCACACACTAGATAGATAATAATATTGACTATATTTCTATCATCAGGACGAGGAATATAACAACGACGAAGAAAATGCTTTCTGTCCGCTTAACGAAAAGAAAGGCCGGGATGACAGCAAAGAAGATGATGATGATGACACAACCAGAAACTTCATCGTACTGGAGTCAGATGAAGAGCCCAAGGCGGGGGCTAGCGAGCCCAAAAAAGGTAAAACGTGAGTTAAAACGTTTCTTACTATGAGTCTGAATAGATTTCGTTCCAAATCTAAAATTAAAAACCAGATCTACTCTTATTTTTATTGAATCCTTTACATTTGTTTAAAATTAAACTATAGTTTTCTTTATTTCCAATTTAAATGTGTTGAATAGTACATGTGTAATGCTGTTGTTTGAAACCACAATTCATTTCTTTGTTTTCTTAAATTTCAGAGCAAATAATGGGAAAGCAGTAAAAAAGGTGTGAGGAAATTCATTCATTATCTTGATTGGACATTGTTTAGAAGTTTAAAAGACACCGGAGTTCATCCTAAATATTAATTTGATTTCACATTCATAATTAAAAAGTAGCGTATTTAACAAATACTAAATCCTAGAAATATTTAGTTTTTGATAAATATTAAGATACCTTAAAACCCATTACTGCATAGTGACGCCTTTTGACTCCTTCACAAGAAAAGGCATGAGAAAACATTGTGGAAAATGAAGAAATTGCTTGTGACATGCAATTTCTTCATTTTCCACATTGTTTTCTAACCCAAAATGAACTTTTTGTAAAAAAAATATCAACTTGAAATGGTCGTCTGCAACACCTTTCAAATTGAAAGTCTCCAAAGTTTTGCCGTCCGGTAATGGGTTAACCTTTTCTGAACGCACTAAAATTTAAGTTGCTTAACATAGAAAATATTTACGGAAAAGGAGAAATCATTGATTATTGAAAAATTCTTGTTTTCTATTAATACTTTCCCTTAATCCTTTCTACCAGGGACTTGATCTTGTTTGAGAAAGGCTTAAATGTATAAAGGAATGTCTTAACAGAAACACGAAACAAAATTGTGTTTATCAATTTTCGGTGAAATTCTTGTATCTACAACTTGTTTTAAGCTGTAGAAACAGGATTTTCGCTGAAAAGTAGTGATATGTATTTTAAAAGATAAATATTCATTTGTTGTTTACAGTTTTAACAGAAAAAACAGACATGAGGTTTTAGAATTGTTGTATAATACCATTGGAAATCCTTTCCTTAAGGATGAAATTATTTTTATGAGAGATTATCTTCTTCAAGTGTTATGTCTCTCTATAAAATATGCACAATAGAAGATGAGGATATGATAGATATTCTTTGTGTTTGTATCGAGTTTATATCACAACGAAATGTTATGAGTTCATCTGATACTTTGCAAAAGTTATGTATAAACAACATTGTAAGATTTTGTGGTTTTTTAACATTAGAAGAAGTTATGGACTTTTTGAAATTTTCAAGTAGTATTCAAATTGATTTTTTGCGTGACTGCTTCCGATCATCTGATTGGTTTCACGTTTTGAGGAAAATAACAAGTGATATTAGTAAATAATTAAACATTGTAACTACAGATGTTTACAAATCATAGTTACAACATTTTAATCATCTAACACTGGAAGGAAAAATACATTATAGATTGTAAAGGAGACTAATTCAAGTATGTGAAAAAATATCTCGTATGTGATTTATACTCAACTCGCGCTTATTATCCAGAAGTCGTATAGAGTTGTTAATTCTTTTTATATGTGTGACAGTTATAGATGTAATACAAGAGCCGTCACAGACGGATTATGCTCCCCGAATAAGTGTTTGTCACAAAATAAAAACTACCATACATTAAGCCCCCTTTTCCCATGACAGCTTTTTTGTACACACATTATTTATAGAATATGGTCTAGAACATCCTATTTATTACATGAGCACAAAATGTCATTAAAATCTGCCCATTAGATGAAGAGAAATAAGAGAAAAACTAATTTTTTTACACTAAGGCCCCTTTTTCCATGACGCAGCCTTAAATTTACAAACGGAGAAAAAGGTCCCCAGGTATTGACCCAGGGAGTTCACATGTGAAGTTTCATTGAATTTGGTCCAAGGGTTGCTGAGAAATGGCTGTGGACGGACGGACGGACGGACACACGGACGGACGGACACACGGACGGACGGACGGACGTACGGTAACATGTGATTGAAATGTAATTAATTACATTTCAAAATTGATGTCAATTACATTTTCAATTACTTCAATTACTTTTTGTGTTTTGAGGTTGTAAAATTGGATTGTGAATACTAGTTAACTGTATCATGGATATTGATAACAACCTCCTGCTTTTCCTCACTACATAATATGATTATTATATCACATAGGAAATGGATTAGTCATTTCATTTAAAATCTGTGGTTAGATATTTTTCAAAAAATATTATAGTTTAAAGGAATAAACGGATAACCAGCATTTTCTCCATATCCTCAATATTTTCTTTGCTATATAATGTACATGAATTCCAACTCCCATGTAATCAAGTGTGTAGAAACTTTCAAATTTGTCTAAAACTATCTAATTATTATTATTCCCCATCTTTTCCTATGCCTTGTCTGTTAGGGACTTCAAATTTAGAGCATTATTGTCTTATGGACGTAATAAACACCTGTGGTATTTAACCATTTCCCAAACAAGACCAGGTATTGTCATCCCAAGAAAAAGCAGTTGGTGAAAACATTGAGGAAAGTAAGGAATTGCTGATATTTTTAGCAATTTTCCCTTTCTTAGATTATTTGTAATGATATAATATGCAAATGTCATCAACTTTTGTTTAATAATTTGGTAAGCAGCAATTCATTTCAAATTCTATCATTCAAAAAATTGTGCCATTTGGGAATGGGTTAACCTGAGGTAACCTGCATGACCTGCATGACAGTAGATTATCCATTTTCACACCTTTGCCTGGGGGCATAGAGTGTCAATATTGCACCCTTTATGCATTTTAGTTCTCAACCTGAGAGCTTAGTGCAAAAATACTGTAACTGCTTAAAATTTATCTGCACTTAAGTTAGCCCTGTCCTGAACGATAATTGTCAACCTATTGGACATCAAATCGAAGTTAGAAAATTCATATTTTATTGCAAAGAAAATATTGAGGGAGAATGAAAATTTTATGATTGTCAGCAATTTCTTCTTTTCTCTCCATTTTTAATTCCCCCAACTATTTCTACTATGGATGTTATAACAAGGTCTTGCTAGAAATTGTTTCAGTACTCCAGTAGTCGAAAGCTTAGCCCAAGGGTAAAGTCATGTGATATATCCATTGAAATTATTTTTGTCATTTTCATTCAGTTACAAACTGGACTGTTGAGTGGACATACATTTTAATGGAGAAAATCAATGTATTTGTTCATTTTGAATTGCATGAAAATAAATCAGGAACCATTTAGGCAAAATGAAAAAAATAGTCTAGTCTAGACCCAAAATTTGATACATTTTCCAGAATGAATGAATGAATGGTGTTTTAAGGCCCGTCGACTACTAAGGTCATATTGGGCGCAATAGCAACACATACCTGGATGTATTCAAAATTACTGATATGTATATAGTTACATAAACATCCAGAAAGGTAAATTATAGTGACTATATATCTAATTCAAGGATAGATAATGTTACCTTGTATAAAATTAATCAATACTATTATTATAACATGATATTAAAACTAGACAAAACAATCATGAAGACCAAATTATAGTCTGATCCAATTCAAAGATATGTTAGAAGAAAATTTCAAGAAAATGAAATTTTACATGTTCGTGTCCATCCTGGAAACTGTGGAAAAAGCATGGTAAACAGTTAATTAAAGCAACAACAAAATCATCAGAGCAACCTTTTGCCTAAAAACTTTCCAAAGCATGAACTCCCGGAAGAAAAGGAAAATATTGGTTATCAGCTGTTTCTTCTTTCTCACAAAAGGCTTTTAAACTATAATATTCTACTGAGTCACAAAAGCTAAGTCTTGTTTTATCCAAATACCAAGTTAAAGAATGGTTTCATTTTAAATGCTCTACAAACAACAACGTGAATGTCACTAGTGGATTTGTTTTGTATTACATCAAATTATACAATACAGATGGAAAAGAAGAAAATGTTGATTGTCAGAACATTCTTCCTTTGTATCAAAGTTTTCTTAAGTAATGTGTAATTGTAATTAATTACATAGGCAAAGTAATTGTAATGTAATTAATTACATTTGAAAATACGTGTAATGGTAATTGTAATGGTAATTGAAGATTTTCAATGTAATTGTAATGGTAATTAATTACATTCCAATGTAATTGACCCCAATCCTGGTTTGAAATATAAATAAGAATTTACTTATTGTGTGGTGTGTGATTGTGTACAGCGTTGGATTGTGTACAGAAATATTGGTGGAGTTAATTCGACGTTCCATTGTATGTTTCTTCCTGAAGGGAGGTCAAGAAATAACAACAACAACAATAGTGACGCACAAGGAGTTCTCGTTAAAATGTTAACATATACTTAGTCAAAAAAGAAAGTGTGTATACTTCTACTTAATATATCTAAGTAACCGATGCAATTAACCTCACCAAACTTCTACATGGAGCTTACTTTTATCAACTTTCTCATGTTCATGGGAAGCAACTTTGGAGGATTAAATTGTCTGGCATATCACCAAACGCTGTTAGCACCTTTTTGCGCGTGCTTATCAACACAAACGTTTAATGATGAACTTTATTGTCTAAACTCTGTATTCAAAGTTAGTATATATATAAAATGTAAATCAAACATTAAATTTCAATATTCTGCATAGCCAAAGATGCTTTGTCTTAGGAAACACGACGGATTTCACATGTTAATCTTGCTAGTGTCTTGAACCGGCATAAAATGTGTCGTTGTCGTTTAAATGTCATCGTTATGAAATTATGCTTTTGAAATCGTGTTTCCAAAACAGAGGATACATTTTGACAGGCTTCCGTCTTGCAATAAGAACGCAATGAAATTCCAAACGATAAAATGAATCAATACGTTCGATCAGTGTGACCACACTTGTTTACCGTCATTCATTGAAGACATGTCACAATAGAAATTGAATAAAAAATCCCAACAAATTTGTATTATTTAATATCCCCGTGTTTGTTAGCAAGTTCAGTGAATTTTAAATTTCACTCCTATCTCAAATGTCTTAGGATTCCATTTCACACAGATTAAAACGATATCAACCTATAAGAAATTGAATTAATTTTAACTTGATACCAATATCATTATGTTGATATTCAAAATCACGAAAGAAATTCCAGTTATTCTCTATGTACATTTTTTTACTCAGCATGTATTCAAATTTACCACTGATTTAACTTGAATAGAAGATGTTAAAACACTAAAACGGCTGACGTTCGGTCAAAACGGCCAAATTAACATGTTAATATAAAGGGTCTTCTTACTGATATTTTAATTCAGGTCACCTGTTTGTTTACATGTAGTATTATGCGTACTGTAAGCGTTCATGTAAAGCTAACATATGGAATTATCGATTCACAATTGAACGAGAATAATTTCAGTTGTTTTGATAAAGCAGTTCTACTGTAAAAATTCTCGTTCAATAGTGAATCTATTATAAATGGACATCTTGTTTCATTTCTCTCTGTTGTTTTTAATGTGATTTATGATGAATTATCATTTTATTATCTTATTATAAAAGATGACTTATTAATCGAACTTGTTTAGTGTTTAGATTTTGAAACTGAGTTAGACAGTTTGAAAGTACAGTATGTCATTGCACAAACTCGAGACGATTCCATTAAGATGGTAAACAAACCGAAACGGCCGGCATTTTTGCCAAAACGGCCCAACTCACTTGTCAGTGTAAAGGTATTATAGGCGGAAACAATATTTAATTCAGGTCACCTGCTTGTTCACCTGTAGTATAATACATACTGTAAGCGTTTTTGTTAAGGTTTACATACGATAAAACAGACATCTCAGGGCTTTTTTTAGGATTTGGGGAAGACACAGGACGCTGGTAGAAAGGGGAAAAATCACAATGCGGTATCCTAGTTTTGGGGAAAATTTTATAATATAGAAAAAGTACATTTTATAGGCTAAACCCCTCTTACACCCACTTTTGTAGACTTGAGAACAAGCAGGGCTAGTTTGTAAAGCTGTAATAATTGTGGAAAAGCTTTCCTTGTTTTTTTATTTGGGTTTTTAGTGTGATTTTTGAAAATATAACTTGGGGAAAATTTACTTTCTGGGGAAAAAATTGCATTATTTCTGGAGGGGAAGACGCTGGAAACCAGTGTCACTTTCTTAGGGGGAAAAACCCCTGCATCTTAATACATTTTTCTTTTCTTACTGTTGTTTAAATGTGATTTTCGATTAATTATTTCTATGATTACAAAGGACGACTAAATGCAAACTTAAATCTCATTGAATTGTTTGTTGCATTTTAATATTCATATTTCGAAAATGTATATCTGAATATCAAAATTCAATATGATCGTAGAAAAGGAACAAAATTGAAAGATCAAAATTCACCGGACGAAAGTTGCTTCATACAGAAAATGCTTATATAGTGAGCTTATATAGTGAGCGTTTGATGAAGGAATATAAACGTTAGGGAATTACGTTCAGTTCAAGGAATAAACCCGAACTCCCATTTCGGATATTAATGGCAGGTGCTAACTTGTGAATTATAATACCTCAAAGGGTTTTTTTATTATTGTAATCATTAAACGAATAAAATTCGTGAATGAAAAATGACGCCTACGATGACCTAATTATATAGGATACCGCTTACAGTACCAATTAAAATAGCTAGAAGCACCAACAAATTTCCTTCTCTCCTTGGACACCCAGTTATTTTAGTGACTCCAAAGCCATCAATTCTGATTCAGGTGTACAGTTAGCCGTTTGCATAACCAATCCATTAACAAGTGCTTATCAGTATGTAGCATCTCAGAGTGGACGGTCAGTCCCAGCATGAAAACAAATCACCCAGCTTAAATAAACAAAGCATGGCCAGGACCAGATGAATTTTTCACCGACCATATTATATAGAAATACACGTAGTTGTGGTCCTTATGATACATTACAAATTGTGGCTTCATGTTTTCTTTTCCTCCAATATTTTCTTCAACATCAACTTTTGATGTTATGGGTAGCCTTAATGTGACTGAACTCTGGAACACCTCTTGATTTCGACAATTTTGTTTTAAAAGTTTTTTATAAATAGGTTTAACTCTTTCTAAAAATTTGACCTGGTCTAGACATCCCTTATAGAAATCGTTGAGGAATCATTACGACACAAGAAGAGCATGGTTATAATCATTATTAGCTCACCTGAGCACGAAGTGCTCAAGGTGAGCTATTGTGGTCGCTTTTTGTCCGTCGGCGTCCGTCTGTCCGTCTGTCCGTCCGTCCGTCTGTCCGTCCGTCCGTCTGTCCACATTTTGGTGTTACCACTCTAGCAGCCACAAATATTGATCAATCTTAACCAAACTTGGTCAAAACATGTATGACCATAAGTTCTCGGATGAGTTCGATTTTGGGTCAGATCGGACTAGGAAGTCAGGAGTTATCTGCCCTTGAATGTCAAAAATGGCTAGTTTTGACTTTGTTACCACTCTAGTATCTACAAATATTGACCAATCTTAATCGAACTTGGTCAAAATATGTATGACCATAAGTTCTCGGATGAGTTAAATTTTGAGTCAGATCAGACCAAGAAGTCTGGAGTTACGTGCCCTTGAACATCAAAAATGGCTAGTTTTCACTTTGTTACCACTCTAGCATCTACAAATATTGACCAATCTTAACCAAACTTGGTCAAAATATGTATGACTATAAGTTCTCACATGAGTTCGATTTTGAGTCAGATCGAACCAGGAAGTCTGGAGTTATCTGCCCTTGAACATCAAAAATGGCTAGTTTTGACTTTATTACCACTCTAGCATCTACAAATATTGACCGATCAAAAGAAAACTTTGCAACAATGTTGCTAACTATAAGTTCTCAAATGAGTGCGATTTTGAGTCAGATCGGACCAGGAAGTCTGGAGTTATTTGCCCTTGAACGTCAAAAATGGCTATTTTTGACTTTGTTACCACTCTAGCATCTACAAATATTGACCGATCAAAACAAAACTTTGCAACATTGTTGGTAACTATAAGTTCTCAGATGAGTTCGATTTTTTGTCAGATCGGACCAGGAAGTCTCGAGTTATTTGCCCTTGAACGTCTAAAATGGCTAGTTTTGACTTTGTTACCACTCTAGCATCTACAAATATTGACGGATCAAGACAAAACTTTGCCACAATGTTGGTAACCATAAGATCTTGGATGACTTCAATTTTCAGTGTGATTGAAGGAGGAAGTTTGGAGTTATGTGCCCTTGAATTTGACAAAATTGCTGTTTTCGACTTTGTTTACACTGTAGCATCTACATTTATCGACTAATCAAGACAAAACTTGGTCACAATGTTGGTGGCCATAAGATCCTGGATGAGTGAAAATTTCAGCTTGATTTGACTAGAAAAATCAGAGTTATTGGTCCTTGAATTTCACAAAATTACAGTTTGGACTTTATTTTCACTCTAACAATATATTGACCAATCAAAAAAAAATTGGAAATAATGTTGATGAGAATATTTTTATCAGAACATAGTTATGTGCCCTTGACTGTGACAAAATTGTTGGTTTCTTCCACTTTGTTTTTACTGTAACAGTCACAAATATTGATCATTCAAGATAATGAAAGCAGTTTTCAGCTGGATCATAATCTCACATCTTAAATTATGTGCTCTTGAACTTGACAACATTGTGACTTTCTTTCTATCTAGGTTCAGGTGAGCGATTAAGGACCATCATGGTCCTCTTGTTTTCTTCTTGTGCCTTATTTTTTCTGTGCTATATTATTTATCGTCTGCAAAAACTTTTTTTTTAAATTGTATATACTACCCTAAACTTAACTAGTTGTTTGGGATAGGCTTAGAATAACAAAGTTTTGGCATTTTCTGGGCTTGTAAAGAATGAGTGTAATGAAAAGAACTTGTTCGATTCATGGAATGAATGATACAATATAGGGCCAAATGTCTCCTTACAGCAGGATATAGCCGCGATTTGATGCGCTCAAAAACTGTCGAATAAATTTTCTTGAAATTCTCAGCAACTCTTCGCGCAACCTTCATCTAGGTCTCCACGTAGTCATTTTTCTGGGAAAAATCTATTTGTTGGGTTATTCAAGTTGCAAAGTGCAGAATGCAACTGCACCTATTACCGGACTTGTATAGTTACCGATCGTAGTTACCAATCGTGGATAAGTAAATAATTCGATTTACGGCCCTTTTCATTCAAAGAATTGCCCGGAAAACTGTTTAAATGCATAAATTTGATCAAAAGAAGTAAAAGTATTTGTATTCTGAAAGCAAAAATTGGATATTTTATTGCTAAAAAGCGAATTACGAGCGGTAGCTACAGTTGTCGGATGTCGCTTTTTGTCATCCGTTCGTGCACTACAACTGTGTCACAAGTACCGCCCCCTGAAATTATTCTTTGTTACTTTGCTGAACTCTTACATAAACCATAGCCCAATGTATAATCAAAACCATATTTTTCTCCATATTCTATGATTTACTGCGGAGGAAAAAGTATCTGGTCCATAGAAAAACAAAGGAAATAAAAACCAAACATGAAACATAAGGCTGCTTGAGTTGTCTGACAAAAAGCGGTGTTGCTAAGAAGGGTCGGACTTGATTGGACTTGCTCTGTTTTCACTTCACGAATTATTCTGCCCAAGCAAGCGTGTTTGGGTTCTGACCAAGATGATTATTGCAGAATTCACCATTACAAAATCGCTGAATAACATGCCAAATACATTTGTTTAGTTTCTTCATTAAAATCTGGCGTCTTTTCCGTTCTAAAAAGTATTCTGTGTCAACGGAGTAGCCCAATCAAGTTCGCCCTAAAGTTCGTTCAAGGTGAGTCAGACAGAAGTGTTATTTTTTCGCTGGAAAAAGAAATTTTCAAGTTAGAAAAAATTGTGTGGAGATGGTTTGATATTTTGGTTGACATTGAATTTATTGTGAGTTGCATTGGTTAACTGCAGTGATAGAATAAGTGATTATTTGTGAAATGTCATGAGTTTTCGACCCCAATGCCATGATGCCAAAATTTGATGAATTTTGCTGAATGGTGAGATTCACTAGACTCTGATTGCAAATCTAAACGGACATAAGTTAGCAAGGTAAGTCATGTTTTATTTCGTTACTTTTTTGTGTCCCGTGCATAGTTACATTTTTTATGTGGATCCGCCAGTGTAAGAAATTACTACACATTTTTACGGAATTTCTGCATGAAAATGATTTTACTAGGCTACAGAGGGGGATTCGTTTGAATCCACGAACCCCTCTGGATGCGCCACTGATGCATGTCCTGTATACTGTCAGTGTGAAAAAATTGTGGACTTGGGGCCATTTTAATAGCCAACAATCCTTTGACTCATTTAGAATCATCCATGTGATCTATCTAGATCATAGTGTCAGTATAAAACAAGACATAAACACTTTGTGAACAGCAGGGGTTCGGGGGCGCAGCCCCCGACAGAAGACTTAACAAAGGCATTGGTCCTTTCCCAAACAACATTTTTTTCTGGTCTTAGGGCCAATTTAATCTAATAAATTCATTTTTGCATGTAAACAGGGTGTCCACGGTCAGGGAAAAAGTCAGGGAACAAAATATTTTTTCAAGGCCAGGGAATTTTGGAATTGGTCAGGGAATTTTACAGTTTAAGCAAAAGTCAGGGAAAAGTCAGGGAATTTTGAAATAATTGGTGTATGAACGTTAAAAAGATAAAAAGAATAAAGGCTAAGGCAGTTTCTTCATGATTGGCTATAATGATAATACTGACTATAAAAATAACATTAATAATAATGTGATAAGTAGTATTCATTTTTCCAAATTGTTCTTTGAGAAGAAACTGAAGGGACTAGTGCAGAGGAGGAGGCCAACATTTTCATAAATTAACATGCAAAATACGGTAAACATAAGTCAGGGAAATTTGAATTTAGTCAGGGAACAGTCAGGGAATTTTGCTTTGCTCAAACTGTGGACACCCTGGTAAACAAAGAAGAGCAAGAATCCTTTAGACTCGTTTAGAATTGTGCATTTGACAATGACAGTTTACGACAAGATACTAACACTTTGTAAAAAGTGAGGGTTTTTGGGGCGCCACCCCGACATAAGACGTAACAGTTACACATGCGTTAATCCTATCCCAAACAGAAACAGCAAAATTTTAGGATGGTCATATTCAAAAGCTGCTGCAGACCCAATCTCCGAGCAGAGTTGTCGTTCGTTACATCTCTGCAACGGGCTGGGCGGCTGAATGACAAGAATCTTGTCAAACCGAGGAAAACGTGTATTATTACTGTTTAACTGTTTCATAAAGTAGACAAAGAAACGATGATTCCGGTTACATTTGAAAGGCACTATAACTGATGAATTAACCCATATACAATGGAACTATTTTCTCAAGCCTCCTTACCAATGGCAGGAATTTTGTGCTAAAAATAGACTAGGTTTATTGTTTTGTTTTGATAAATCGTCGGTGTTGTTATATAATATCGTATCTACGGCTTGAATCAAGTCGTAGTTGCGAGATTTTATAACAACCCTTACGAAATACAATTGAGGCAGGATCTGGAAAAACGTCCCTTAAGGCTTATGAGCCCAACATAGATCCAGATCAGCCTGTGCATACGCACAGTCTGATCAGGATCCACGTTGTTCTCTAATAGCTTCTTCGTGACCTTTAGTAACTTAAAGAGAGCGTCATGGATGCATATTGGACTGCATTTGACAATAGGCTGATCTTCAAACTCAACTTTTAAAAATGCTATAAGGGACGTTTTTCCAGATCCTGGCTCAATTGTTTGTCAGAAATACGCCACGGTTAGCTGGATAAAATTGTTCCCTATCAGAATGAAACATACAGAAAATTTGAATAAATGACATCAATATAAATAAAGTCAAATTATTATCGTTGGAAAATGATATTAAATTATAAGCAACGTGAAGTATCATCTTATGGAAACTTTTGACAAAAATGTTGAAAAATTACCTCCCTTGCATATGACTATAGAGTTGAATAATATTTGTAAATTATTTTCTTCTTGATGCATAATCTTGAAATCCGGCACGATGAATCAACTTATTAGAAGTATATTAACAAGTGTGTGTAATTTGTTGCATTTGGTAAGGCTAGCAGGAAGTGGTGATTTTTTAGGGTCTGTAAACCTTAATATCGTCAAGAAAATATTGAGGCAAATGAATAAAATGCTGGTTTTCGGCAGAGAGAGAGAGAGAGACATAATATATTCGCAGTTAGAAGCTTTAGGAATCTGTCTATCATAGGGAGCGATTTTATCCACCTAAGGGTGACGTAATTTCGGAAAAACAAATAGTATTTTGATTTTCATTGGTGTGTTATAAAAACTTGTAAGTACGGCTTGATTCAAGCGGTAGTTAAACCTTTCTCAAACAAGACCTGGTTTTGACGTGACGTCCCTATTAGGAAAGGCTTGGGAAAACTTTGAGACAAAAGAAGAAACCAGCAATTTTAACTTTTGTCTAAATGTAATGTGTGCTATATTTCCCACTATTCCAATCTTTACTAATCTAAATTTTGTTGTCTGTAGCAACTTTTAAATTGTGCAACCCCAAAATTTTGTCATTTGGGAAAGGGTTAAGGGCTTTTATAAAAACACTGGCGGTTTATCCAAACATAATGGTAAAGCCAGTCTATTTTAATACAAAATTCTTTGCTATTGTAGGGAAGTAATGTGAACACTATACACATTAAACAACAATTAATTACATATACATGTATGTTCTTAAAACGGTGCCATGGCGCAGTTGGTAGCGCATCTGCCTTTCATTCGAGAGGTCCCGGGTTCAATACCTGGCCGCGGCAAATACCCTTGCTGACAAAAAAGTCACTTGTCAATGGTTTGATATCGTGCACCTATGTGGGGGAGCAGCTGGAGGCTCGGTAAGGGTGTTGTGGTAGTACTGGTATGAGAAATGCCAGGAATCCATGGTTAGGTGCTCCAGCTGCCGGGATATGACATTAGTAGTTGAAAACGGGGTAAACCCCCAATAAATGAAATCTTAAAAGGGTTTTGCAATGACCTGTGGATATGCATTATGTATTATTCTTACAACCAAGGCAACACTTGTAAATGAAAATGAACACTGATAACTGGATTTCATATACCTCACGATAAATGACCTGGCAGAGCAGCCCATGCTAATCGAATGGAATGCTCTGCCAGGTTAATTCTCGTCCGCTATACACAGTATCAAAGCTCAAGGAGAACATTTTTCAGTTTAAATGTTAAAATGCCAGGGAAATTGTGAGTTCCGAGTATGAGTCTCGGCAAGAGTAAGATTGAGAGCTATTATGTTCATTGCCGTTTGATATCAATTGTTTACCAGTTTTTATTGATTTTAAGATTTAACCCTTTCTCACACAAGGACGTTTTTGATGCCCCACAATATAAAGGCATTTGAAAACATTATATGAAATGAACAAATTTTCTACAAAATAAGACCCAAAAGTTTAAAATTGGCTTACAGTGTCTTCTGCAATTCCTTTTAATTTCGACCACTCACCAGTCGCAAATTTTACTATTTTGTAATTGGTTGATGTAATGATAGTTTTTGAAACTGAAGCATTTATTAAGGTAGTCCAACCCTCACAAGATCCATGTAACATTGTGATTACTTTTTGGTGACATTGTAAACTTTTGGTGGTGGTAAATATCTTTTTTTCTAACTCATAATTGTGTGGACATAGATCAGATTTGTAACTAATGATTGCAATGAATCACAAAAAATCCGATGTCACATGAATTTCATTACATGAGTGGTCTACCTTAATTCAATATGTTAAAGTATATTCAGGTAAATGATGAAAGTTTTGAAAACTAGCATTTCTCTTTTCCCTTCAATCTTATAGGATAAGACTGGTGATGAAAAATAAGGAATAGTTTGTTAGATTCTACATATGTAACATAAGAAGCTTTTTACTCTGTCTCAAACAAGCCCTCGATTTGACATGTGGGGAATCACATGACACAATTTAACCAATTCAGAAAGTCTTCAATAACTATGATAATGAAGGGTTCTCACCCTATATTCCTATTACATTTTATTATAACTACATTGTACTTTTATGTCCAAAATCTGGCGACAATGAGTTGGTGGAATCCAATGATACCCCTGCCATTTGAGCAGATAATACTTCATCCTTCGTGTAAATTGTTGCATGAACATGGAGGGGGACCAGAATCCATGGACATAGATGTATGTAGGAACATCTCTGAATTATTAACTTAACTAAAAATCTGAAAATTACTTTGGAAATAATATATGGTTTGCCATGATTAATCATAGGATTTACCTAGGCCATATGCCTGAGTGGTTTATTTAACACATCTGAACGTGCATCCGTGGTAAATCCTATGATTAACCATGGCGAAACATATATTATTTTCCTTCTAACATGTAATTACTTACCTTTGGGACAATTTTTAATCATTGTTAGCGAGGCAGTAAAAGAATTTTGTATTTGGAAAAGATAACAGTAAAAAGGCATAATTCCATTTTTTCACAAGGATCTTGTGACAGACACAGACTTGCAGAACACTGTAACACATTTGTTTTGTAGCTAAGATGTTCTTGTGGGTCCTGTCCGGTCCATAAAGATCTGTATTTGGAAGCTACCAAAAGCATGATTACTGGTTAGCTGTAGCTTCATGGTAAAAGGAGTAAGTGATCTTTGGTTAGGTCCGTGTGATGTGTCTAAAGTGCTGTTATTGTCACTGTAGATGTGGGAACATACAATGTAGGTCAGAAAATATTGAGATTAAAGGAGAAATTGCTTGTTACCAGTTACTTCTCCTTTTTCCGTAATGTTTTCTATTAGACACATCCAACCTGGTCTTGATTGGGAACAAATTAACCCATTACCAAACAACAGAATTTCGGGCAGTTTAATTTGAAGATCCAGCAGAAGACAATTTCCATTGAATGGAATCTCCAGTTTTTTGGTCTTTTTGGAAAGAAAACATTGTGGAAAATGAAAAAAATTGCTTGACACAACCAATTTCTTCATTTTCTGCAATGTTTTCCATGACCATTGTTTTGTAGGGAGTCAAAAAGAGCCATTCTGTGGTAATGGGTTAAAGAGTGACGGAAAGCCAAATAACTATGAAAATGTCGAGATACGTTGTTCATACATCTCCTGGATTAGAATGGACATTCATGGACTAAAATAATAGTGCATGGAATTTGAATCACTGCCTAATCTGCAGAGATAAACCTTTCTTACATCTACTGGTAGAGAATATGGACTGTCACATTTCAGCATGAATAATATGCAATAGGCAGCACTTGACTTCTCATTTGGAACTGAACAATTATCCATTTAAACAATTTGTCTGGTACCGGGTGCGAGTCCTGATAGCTAACACTGTACAGTTGGTGTCTATTGACAACCTATGGGCTGTTGATTCTAGACAGAAAACAGGCTATTTACTCAAATGTTTGCACATTTTACATGTAGCCCTATGCAACTGTTAACTAGTTATTTAACAACCTTGTATACATTGACTATATAATTAGTTGAAAGCCTCAGATGTACTTTGTGATAACCAGCTTTTCATTTCTTGTAGGAATGTGTCACATGATTGTGTGTGTTTTAGAATGGTATCACTGCTGCTGAATAGAAGCTACTGAAGAGGGGAATAGGATAAAAGCAGATTGGCATGCACTGCAGCAATAAGCTCAGTAAATATGGAGTGTTCCAGGGTTAAAAACAAGTTGCCCCATGAAGCTGGATTCCTAAGCTGGTTCTTCAATACAGGTTAACAAAATAGGAGCATTTTGATATTTAAATCTTTCCAAAACTGCAGAAATTTAGAGTTCTCAAATTTAGAAAGCTGCTGCATATAACAAAATGAGTGTTGATAAAGATGGGATTTTTGTGCAGTACGGAACAGAAAATACTGAGGAAAAAAGAGAAAATCTATGTTATTAGCATTCTCTTCATGTGTCTGTATATTTTCCCTTGCCTTTCTGATGCCAAAACCAGGCCTTGTTTAGGAAAGGGTTAATCAAAATGTATTGACCATATACATAGGCGTAGGAAGAGGGGGGGGGGGGGCAGGGGGAGCCTGGCCCCCCAATAATTTGAAAAAGGGGTCTGCCCCCTCCCCTATGCCCCCCCCCCCCCATAAAACAACTATTTTTCCATTTACTAGAACGTTTGCCCCCCCCCCCGCCGATATTACAAACCTTCCTACGCCACTGATATATACATGTACTGTACTCTATATAGCTGTACATGCACTGGGAATTCCTAGGGTGGTCCAAATTGAAAGGTGCTGTAGATGACAAAATGGATTATTTTAAAGGTATGGTTTGTTATGTAGTACAGAAAATGTTCAGGGGAAACTAGAACTGTCGCAAAGCGGACGAATACCCCCCACTAGGGCCTTGTCACTGAAAAAGTGCTATTGGTCAAAATGTTCTTGACTTAGAGCATGGAAACGGATTTTAAACAAAGTCCAACTGTGACCTTGACCTTTGACCTTGGTGACCCCAAAACGTTAGGGCACCTCCATTGGTCATGGGCAACAACTGTGTAAAGTTTCATGATCCTAGGTCAAACGGTTCTCAAGTTAGAACACAGAAACGAAATTGTAAATTTTGACTTCCCCCCCCCCTCATTAAAAACTTCAAAGTGGCATAACTCTTAAACTAATGACTGGATCAAGATGAAAATTGCAGGTGCACAACTTCATATGATAGGGAACATCCTGATAAAATTTCAGAAAAATTGGTCAAAAACTGTGGGAGGAGAAGAGGACACAAGATTATGTCCACGGACGGACGGACGGACAGACGGACAGACGGACGGACGGACAGACGGACGGACAACCTGATTCCAGTATACCCCCCCATAACTTTGTTGTGGGGGGTATAAAAAGAAAATGTTGGTTGTATACATCAAAACTAGATCTTGTTTGGGACAGGGTTAACTTGCTGTTTACTATTTCTTTGACAATTTTAACAATTTCAACAAGATTCCTTCAGCTTTGATTGGTAACAAACATTTGTCTGAAAGAGTTGACTTGTCCTACATTTATTGTCTTTGTAATACACCTCTTCCCGAAATAAGACATAGTTTTGATGACCCTTGTAGAAATACCGGTACATGTAGGTTGGAAAAAAGGATTAATAGAAAAGAACAGATTGCTGTACATAACTTTTGATATAAACAGCCATTTCTGCAGCAGCTTTCTGATTTGAACAGTCCAAATTTTTGCCCCTTTGAAAAGGGATACTAAAAATCAAATGCAAGTTTTTTTGTTCATGGTGCTAAGGCATTATATTCAGAGTTATATCAATGGTTAATAAAAGTTAATATTTTCTCAAAAAAAAAAATAAATTTGGCTGGTCCTGTGGTCCAAATTGAAAGAAGCTGCAATCTGTACATAATTAATGCTTATTGTAGAAAATGGGTATGTTACTACATAGAAAATATTTAGAGCAAAGGAGAAATTGCTGATTATCAGAATTCTTCTTTTCTCTCTATGTTTTCAAAAAAACTGTAAGGGTTTTGTTTGAGATAGAGTTAATCACATTGTTTGTCTGTCTATTATACAGAATGATGAGGTCTCTCACTGTCAGTGATGATTGAGAAACGACAAGACACCTTTCATTGGTTGACAATGCCCAGATAGCTTTGCAGGCAACATCAGAGTCTATAAATCTAGGTGGTAGTTGATTTGAATCCAATTCTGTTGATCTTCTTTCTGATAGAAGTTGTCAATCATCTCTCCCTATGGAAAATGTGTTTCCTACACATTGACTCTTTTGACTCCCAAAAACATTGGTGGAAAATGAAGAAATTGCTTGTAACAAGCATTATCTTCATTTTCCACAATGTTTTCAACTCAAAAAGACCAAACAAATTCATCTGTAACATCTTTGAATTTTGACCAGTCAAAAATGTTGCTGTCTGGTAATGGTTTAAATGGGATGAGAAACTGGTGGCTGGAATTGGATGTTTTTGTATTGGTGTAAGAAATGTCAGGAACTCATGGTTAGGTGCACCAGCTGCGGTAATAAAGTTGGAAATTCTTGAATGAGGTGTTAAATCTCAATCAGTCAATATTCATGTGGTGGAAAGAGAAGGAGTTTGAACTTGTTTGTACATTAATGCAATAGTTTAAATCCATCTGACCCTTGTTTTTTTTTCAACATTGGTTAAGTCGAATTGCTGCTTATGTCAAAGAGAAAAGCTGGTGCTATTCTTATAATTATAAAGTATGTGTTACTTTGAATTTCTCAAGGTATTTTGAAGAGCCAATGGACTTTGACATATAAAGTATTGAATTTAGTTTTCTTTTTGTGTCTGTGACACTTCTAGAAAGTTGAGATTTCAGATTTTTTACAAACTCCTATAGCTCATTGATAGAGCGACTGGCATGCTGCTCTATTATGGCGTGATCCTGCAGATTCCAGGTTGGATTCCTGGTGGGTGTTATTGGCAGCTATCTTGAGGTCAAAATGTAATACCATCACATTTATCTACTATGCAGTTGACACTTGTAACGTCAAAGTCACATGAGATATGAAAATACCATGAGATATCCGAAATTAAAACACATTCGTTTTTTCATTGAAAATCGACATATGGTTGAGAAAGGAGAGAAATTGCATTCATTAAGCAATTTATCATCTTTTTATGCTACATTTCTATGATGAAATTTTCTGTCTAAAGCTTAAAAAAACTTTTGTGAAAGGAGAGTCTCCTCTCTTTGAAGTATTTCTTGTTTTCCCATAAAGTTTCCATACATAATCATTTGAAAGACACTATACTATTAGGTCTCATGACTATTTATTAAGGTTTGATAGTTCCCATGTACTATGTTCAACCTTAAATTAAAGCCATTATCACAACATCCCTTTGCAAATCAGAGAAACGGTCATGAAATTGAGAGAAAAGAAGATATTACGGAAATTCACCATGTTCTCCATTTCTATCAATGTTTTCTATATTATTACAAATATATTTTCCACTTTTGAAATCAAATATTTCCAATAAGTTGCAAGAATAAGTTCTATTCATTTCACTCATTCTTTCATGTGACATCCTTTAGGTGTCGCCGTTCTAGTATTATAAAATTTTAAAGTCAAAATCTTGAAATCGTGAAAATTTCTTTCTTATCATAGCTAGATCTAGGCTGAATTTAATTCAGTGAACTCCCCCAGCATATGTCAGCATTTGTGTGCACTTCCTGATCTTTTGAAACGGTCTAATTTTGCCATGTTATTCTAGTTTACCTTTTCTCAAATGAAAAACCTTGTGAGAAAAAAAATCTGGGTGAATTCTTTGTGGAAAGAAGAAATTATTTGAAATCAGCATTTTCTCAGTTTCCTTCATTATTTTCTGGGCTATGGTGTACAAAAGAGCCAACCTTCGTCAATATTTGTAATGTCGTCTGTAACAGCTTTCAATTCAAAACTGTCAAAAAGCCTTTTAGATAATATCCTCTTAATTTGAACAAAAACTTATCAAACTCCAAAATAATTCTACATGTCTATATTTCATTGCTGAATTTGAATGCAACAGATATCAGAAAAAATGCTTATTATCATAACGACAAAATAAATAACTTATGGAAAAGAAGAAAACACTTTTTTAAAAAGAGTCACTAGTACTACACTTTCCATTATGACTAGATATGATTAACACATTTCTGAAAAAGAGATACAATCAATGAACTTGTACTACTTCAGTTGCGATTCACTATCAATGCGACATTGAGAAATTGTTTTGACAAAATAAAAGATATAATTTTTTTGTTGAAACAGAAACATTGAGAGAAAAAAATCAATCAATATTTCAAAACAATGTTTGGAAAGGCAAAAGTTATGATATTCTAATTACCATTTCTGTTAATTTCCTTTCCCAAACAAGACACTGTTTTGACATCCATAAGGCTTGGGAAGTCATTGAGAATGGAGCAGAAAATGATGATAACCAGCATTTTATCCCTTCAAGGTTCTCCAAACTTTTCAACTTTTATAGAAAAGACAATGGTGTCTGATAATCAACATTTTCTCCTTTTGCTTTAATATTTTCTGAGCTATATGTTACACAAATAGTTTTGTAAAGAATTACCATTTTGTTGCTTACAAGGGCTTTCAAATCGGAGCAATCTAAAAATTGTGTTGTTTGGAAAAGTGCTAAAATGAATATAATGTCCAGTCTTATTTATTGGTACTCTCTGAACCCTCTCCCAAACAAGACCTGGTTTTGACGTCTGCAACAGAGAAGGCTCGGGAAAACATCGAGGCAAAAGAAAATACTGATAACCACCATTTTCTCCTTTTGCCTCAATATTTTCATTGCTTTATTGTACACATATCATAATTTTATGATAATCATTTTTGTCGTTTGAAGCATCTTTGTAATTGGTCTTCCCTGAAATTTTGTGGTTTGGTAAAGGGTTAAAACAGAGTGTATTGTCTGATTCGTTCTACCTTCATGCAACGATGCGTTGTATTTGATGATTTATTCAATGAACTCTGGTTAAGGTAGAATAATTCTAATGGATATTTACTATTGTCGTACATTTTCGACAAATGTCGACAATTTTCGTATCTGTTTTAAGCAATAGTATTGCTAAATATAGCAACAGTATTGCTAAATATTACTTCCCTTTGTAAATGAAATTCCCCGAATACAACCCGAATATCTTTTTCTGGTATGATTCTCCGTTTAACAGCACTTTTTCAGAGACATTTTTCGTGTAATTTTATATGATTTTGATTGATATCATCAGTTTGTAAGTGATTAGAAACTTTGATTTTAATGAAACTGCCTATTTAAGAAACTAATTGTAGTATGTAAAAGTCTCGTTTCTTCCCTTGGTACTGGCCGGCTCAATGTAATGAAAAACCCTACAAGAGAAGATACATACATGTATTCTAATGAAATCTTTGATGTGGTTATCAAACGCCTATCGTTTGAGGACGACGCGTGGATCAGATCATCATTGTTCAGACTTTCGCACTCGATTTTCATCACTTCTTCGCCGGCGATCCTTATTTAAATGTGCAAACTCGTTGTCAGTTAATTGTAACGTGGTTTGATCCGTGATTTGATCCTTTCTTTTAGATTCTTTTTCCATTTAAGTCCTTAGATTCAATATGCAATCCAGAAGAAGTGGTATAAGGAAGTTGTTATAAACCATAAAAAGATTAAGTACAATTTTGTCTTTAGAATTTGCATTACTTTTTACAAATTGCAATGTTCAATTGGTTACTAGGTAAAGGGTTAAAATGGTGAAAGTCATACGAAATCACAACTGATATGTTATCATTTGCCAACTTCTGAAAGTCTAATACAACGTGTGGGTTTTAGGTATAAGCATATAATTAGATAATTTTTTTTTATGGGCTACGGTACCCTTCATTTTGGGCATTGACTTCTTTTGGGAAAGAAAAAGTGCGTTCGAAAGCATGAGAGTACTAAGAATTACCTTTATATATTTTCAATTTTTGACGGATAAAATGTACATATGTGGATTTTATCGTGTTCCTACACATATAACAATATTTTTGATATCGGTTTTAGAGAGTGCGCGAACTTATTTCTGGCACTGTCAACATTTGTTTCAGAGGCATAAATTTCAAACTAGGAAATAAAGAGGCTTTATTTTTAAATAAGCACGCAGTAATTTAACAAAATATCTCTCATATGCGCACAAAGGTCATATCATTTCACATCAGACGATGGATAAACATGTTTTTGATAATAAAATCCAAAATCTAAACACATTTAATGTGTTTATGTCCAAAATTCAGATACTTTTTTGCTTTGAGTGGTGGCCGCCATATTGGAATTTTGCAAGTCGGGGATGGGATAAGGGAAAATCAAATTTCCAGTAAACCTTTGGACGAATTTCTGTCATATTACACATATAGATGTCTAATATAATGTACTATCAGGCAGAAGTGTTTGTCACCCCAATTTCTAAAGTTGCCATTAGGCGTATTCTACCTTAAATTATTGGCGAAAAAGATTGTTTTCTGAAATTGAACCAGCACATCATGGCTTAAGTTGGAGCTATAGGAAATCTGAAAGCAATGAAGGCTATGTAATTGTCTATTAGCACATTCAGTAGGCAGTTTTTGCTGTGAATTTATCAGTTAAATACTGGCCCTGTGGTGTTCGGTTTCAGCTAATCAGATAGTGTCCGTCATTATGATAACATACTTCTTATGCTGACTGGGTCAAGATGGGGTTACGGCTACATGCCTTACATAGCTGCTAATGCTGTGTACCGTTATCCCTAAGGTTTGGGTCTTCTTGGGAGAGGTACTTAAATAACAGAGTGTGGATGCTTTCTTTTAGTTACCCGCTTTAGTATTAAAATCAATAACAATTTAAGGCAATTGTCAAGGCATTAAATATTTCTTAAACATTAATGACTTTCGTATTTGTTACAGGTCTAACTAAATGCGCAGTATTGAACGACAGTCGCAACAAGTTTTAAACAACCCTAGTAATTGTTTGAGGGTTTCAAGTTTTCCAACATTAAGGCAAAATGTAGTCATTTCTGTAAATCGAGAAACAATCATCAGAAAATCTCTCTTTAAATATTACACAATACAAATTGACCTATTCCAAATCGGCACATTTTTTCTTAACAAACTAGAATCTAAGTCATTAAGATGGTAACAAACCGAACCGACAGACAATACACCGATTAACAGTTTTAAACCGGAAACCGGAAATGACGCATGCGCAGAAAAATCTTGAGTAAGAAATCTACTCGCGTATATAATTACAATAGCGAGAGAACCATCAGTGACAAAATTAAACATTTTCTCTGTTTAAATGGCATAATAATTTTACCCAAACATTTTTTGTTGTTGTATGATGATCGGAAATACTGATTTAGTGCATGAAATATTATGACACGCAAAATAATTACGAGAAAAAGAGAAATAGTTTCCAGCTAACGGGCCCTTAGAACTATCTTACATTTGCCATGAAGTGCGAGTGAACCAATCGTGATAAATAAAGCATTTTCTCTATTTATTTGGCATAATAATTTTACCAAAACAATTTTTTGTTGTTGTAAGATGATCAAAAATGCTGATTTGATGCATGGAATATTATGACACGCAAATTAATTACGAGAAAGGGAGAAATTGTTTCCAGCTCACGGGCCTTTAGAACTAGATCTCCGATCTCAATACAAAAAATATACTTACTTTTCTTTCAAGCCATTGAAAAGGAAAATTAAATCCAAACGACTTTAATTTCACATTTTGTTAACCCATTAGCATGTACTGAAAGAGACACCTTTCGTTAATCCAATCTCAACACAGATAGTTATGACACATGTGACCTCTTGAAAGCACCGGACACATAATGAACACGATTACCGCACCCTTTTCATCTTTACCCGAAGGATATACACCCTTTAAATCTTTGATGGATTGGCTACAATAATTTTCAGACAAATCATAAAACATACATTAGAAAATTTCTGGAATATCCAGCAACCGTATTTACTTGTTTGAAACCTCAAAAAAAAAAAAAATCGGCCTACATTAATATAGATTAGTAGTTAAAATATTAGACATCTTATCTAATAGCGCATCACTAGTAATCAATGATTAGATGCAGATTTTGATTTATTTTCTTTAATGAAATGTTTTACGGGCCGAATTCAGAACTGAGGTTGAAAAAAGCCCTTTTCTATCATAAACATTATCAAGATAGCCGTTTTCTAACCTTAACATCATCATTCCTTTTATTAAGAATATCAAAATTTGTTGCAGACATGCAATTTATTTTAGCTGTATGATTATTTACTACATTGAAAAAAAAGAAAACAACAACATTTTATGTAAATTTCAAAACAATTTAAACACTTTTTATGGAACTTTGCGAAGAAAAGGAAATATTTGTACTTTTGTTGATTCGATTGGAACAGTCCCCAATCTTCTACCACGTCATAGTTAGTGACCTTCAATTAAGTTGTTTGGCAAAGGATTAACGGTTTGACGGTTGACATGTTATTCCAATTAATTTGATACAATATTTTAATTCTCCCGACAAAGAGACAAGACAATTTCAAATGACAGTATACCACTATCAGAATGAGATTATGGGAAATTGCAATCACGTGTCAACACGTGATCTAATTAACACAACAAATCACAATCTGATATCATATATTTGGTAATTTTATGGCAAATTACGTACCTACTTTAAAGTGAGATAGATGTGGTGCTTTTTAGTTTAGATGTTTTCGTATTTGATTGAATTATATTTGGGAAATATTGTATGCGAACAGGTAGGACAAAAATTATTGAATTAATGACCAAACGCGTTAATAATTTTTGCTCTTGAACGCACTCGCATATAAAAACATTTTTTCACGACCTACAAGATAAAGACGTTTGAAAATATTGTGGAAATGAAGAAGTTGCATGTGATAAGCAATTTATTCATTTTCCAAAGCATTTTCTAGTTTCCCGATAGACCGATATGAGATCTCCATGTTTATCTAGAGATTTTTTCCCAAAGCAGGTTTTTAAAGTTAGAAACAACAAATATCTTTATTTTCTATTCACATTCTCAGAATCAATCTAATAAATATCATGACTTGTGATCATTGCATGTCAAATCACGCTTTTCCACACTCCAAAACTTTGGCCATTCAAGCTAGGTAGCTTGCACCATTCCCTCAGTTATCCAAAGCAAATCCTGTTTAGGACATCAAAACTAGACGTTTTTTGGGGAAAGGATTTATTTAAAGGATGCATGTATACATAACAAGAACACAATAAGCAAATAACCGATATCAAATACGGGTTTCGAACTTTCATGTAGCCCGTAAAGCTAACGTTCTGGGCGGGTGCCGTGTTAGAAAACAAATAATTATTGGGATATTTTCGATAATTACGGATTAAAACCTAAACCCGCAGTGGCCATTTCCAACTTTGTTATTTGTTTTGATGAATCACGGCTGTATTTTCCTTTTAATCAGCCAGAAAACGTCCTTTGAAGCGCTATTTTACGCTACGCGTATATGACATTATAGTGGATGAAGAAATTTTACTCGTACTTTTCCGGGAGGTATTTTACGGCTCGCGCATGAGCACTTCAAAACTGTCAGTTTGTGTATTGCCAAAACGACCCAACGTACATGTCAATGTAAAGGTACTGTAGGCGTAAATCATACTGTAAGCGATCTTTAATTCAGGTCACCTGCTTGTTTACCTGTTGTATAATACATGCTGTAAGCGTTTTTGGTAAGACTATAATCGATTCACTATTAAACGAGAATAATTACAGTTGAATTGCTTTATCAAAACAACTGAAATTATTCTCGTTTAATTGTGAATCTATTATAACTTATGGTTAAACGGACATATTTGATCTTTATCACTTCTTAGTGTTGTTCTTGAGATGATTTTAGATGAATTACTTCTATGACATTGAAATATGACTAGATGTAAATTTAAAAGTAATTGAATGGCTCGATGAATTTTTAGCTCGACTTTTCGAAGAAAATGAGAGCTTATACTGTCACCCGGGCGTCGGCGTTGGCGTTGGCGTTGCAACAAAGGTTAAAGTTTTTTTCAAACATCAATAACTCCCATACTATCAAAGGGATTCAACCCAAACTTGGAATACTTATTTACCATCACACCCTCTACCTTACTATCAGGGCCCATGACCCTGGGACCACTCTAATTGGAGTTATGCCCCCTTTATACTAAGCACTTAGAAAGTCGAGCGCGCTGTCTTCGGACAGCTCTTGTAATATTAATATTTTAAAAATGTATATCTGAATATCCAAGAATAATTTGATCGTAGAAAATAAAAGAAACGAAAGATCAAAATTCACCGGGCGAAAATTGCTTGACATAGAAATCGTTAATATAGCAAACGACTAAGCGCCCATTGAAACAATTAAAACTTTATGTATACAGGGTTCTCCCCAGAATAATTTGAAGTCGTAGTGGCAAATCATAAGTATTGGTAAACCTTGAAATGCATTGTGTTCATGCAAATGATTGTGAATAAAACCATAAATAATGGGAAAAGAAGAAATTCCTCAATTTGAGCAATTTCTTCTCTTCCCATTATGTTTTTACACAGAATTATTACATTTTATATTATAATTATTAATATTATTTATATTAAAGTCAGAGGGTATTGTCTATACTGACCCGGTCTCCAAAGCCAACATTCTCAACAAACAGTTCGAGTCTGTATTTTCCCCGCCCAAACCTCTCAGCCTTTCACACCTATGCTCCAGAATACTCAAACCTGCCAGCACAAACATGAGTGAAATTGTGGTCACCACCTGCGGAGTACAGAAACTCCTCCAAGGATTATCACCCCATAAAGCAAGTGGACCCGATGAGATATCTCCCCGAATCCTTAAAGAACTTAGCCAGGAAATAGCCCCCGTCCTCACAGTAATCTTTAACTTGTCACTCCAAACTGGCATTGTTCCTGACGACTGGAAGAAAGCTACTGTCGCCCCAGTCTTTAAAAAAGGTCAAAAGTCCCAACCCAGTAATTATAGGCCCATTTCCCTGACTTGTATTGCCTCGAAGCTCCTAGAACATGTCATAGTTACCAACCTTATGTCTTATCTGGACAAAAACAATATTCTTAGCCAATTCCAACATGGTTTTAGATCAGGTCACAGCTGCGAAACCCAGCTTCTAAATTTTACTAAGGATCTCTTCAACAACTTGGAATCTGGGTATCAAACTGATGTCGTCGTCATGGATTTTTCTAAAGCCTTTGACAAAGTGGACCACCTTTCCCTCTTATATAAGCTACAGCAACTTGGTATAAACCCCCAAATTGTCAACTGGGTCAAGTCTTTCCTTAATAATCGCTCCCAAAGAGTTGCTGTAGAAGGTCAACTTTCCAGTGAACTTCCAGTTCTTTCTGGTGTCCCTCAGGGATCAGTTCTAGGCCCCTGTCTCTTCCTCATATACATTAACGACCTCCCAGACTCTGTCAAATGTAACACCAGAATGTTTGCTGATGATACTATTGTTTACTTAACCATCCATACAAATACTGATACCCTATCCCTTCAACAAGACTTACTCAATTTAGAAAAATGGGAGAGAACCTGGTCAATGGAATTTAACCCCGATAAATGTGAAATTTTGAGAATTACGAGGAAGAGACATCCACTAATCTATCCATACAGACTACATAACACAGAACTCAAGGCAACAAACGCAGCCAAGTACTTAGGTGTCACCATTACTTCTGATTTAAACTGGTCTAAACACATTGAAAACATTACATCCAAAGCAACATCAACCCTCCGCTTCATTCAAAGAAACGTTAGAACTAATAACCAGCAGGTCAAAATAGCTGCATATAATACCTATGTAAGACCCCAGTTAGAATATTGCTCATGTATATGGCATCCATGGCAAAAAACCCTTTCCCACAATATCGAAAGAGTGCAAAGGTCGGCAGCGAGATACGTTATGAATGACTATGACTACACCAACAGCGTCACCCAAATGATAAATACTCTAGATTGGAAATCCTTACACGAAAGAAGACTACATAATTCCCTCATACTGTTTTATAAAATTAGAGCTGGTACAATTGCTGTAGATAATAGTCACCTTATTCCAACCAGAAATCTTAATTATCTTATTCCTTTCTCAAAAACCCAATACTATACTAACTCCTTTTTCCCTAGAACAGTAAAACATTGGAATGCTCTACCAATCATTATCAAGTCTAGCCCTAGTCTCGGCATATTCTCAGAGAGACTAGCGGCAGTCAATCTTGTATAAACCACTATTCACTTTTACTTTTTAATTGTAGCATACTGTCCTCTTTTAAAATTTTAACCATGTAAAATATCTTTTCTTTAACAGCTCTTTTACCGGTTATTAGCACACCTTCACCCAGTGATAATCGGCAATCGATTGTTGGGTTAAACAGTAGATGCAGTAGATGTAGAATGCACTAATTATCACTTTTTCATATGAAATGCTTAGAAATCCCCTTAATTGGTGACCTTTTGAAGGAATTAAGCTGTAGGGGTACTTTTGAAGCTGTAGGGGCATTACACTGATTTATATGAAGCTGTAGTGGGGCCGATACAGCTTATTGGGCTGGGGAGGTCACTGGTATACTAGATAATTATTTTGTGAAATAACATCATTGGACGTTCAGTTCAATGAAGAATTTCGTATTTTATTTTAGTTTATATTCACCTTAATATGTTGTCGACGGATTCGAAGTTGTGGATTAAAATACAGTTACAATGACTATAAGTTATTATATTCATGTCAAACATAAATGGCTTTTCTGGAAAGGGTTAAGGAAAATTTTCAAAACTTTTTATACACACTAAATACGTAACACACATAACACATCTGTTCCAAACTGCCTGCAGGAAACGGAAAACCTTCCACTCACCAGAAGAATACTGTTCCCAGATGTCAGTCAGGGATTTGTCCAGGCGTTCAGACCTCATACTGCTACCGCGGTCAAGGTCTGCACAGCGACATACACTATCTCTGCCTCTCGACGTAGAATGAGGACCAGTCTGTAAAAGGACAGACGCGATGCCCCTGCCTTCCCCTTGAGGCAGTGATGCCACCATAAAAAAGAATTGTTCAAGTCCTCCAATGAGTCATTTATCAGACAGAATGATAATAAAAAAGAGAAACAAACGTGACTATATGTTCTTTAACGCTCCTCTACATTTATATAGATGTTGAAATGCGTACAAATTAAGTCAACTCAATTTTGACATCGGTTCACATTATTTCTGTAAAGAGGTTTTCATATAGTTCAGTGTTCTCCCCAGCTCAATAAGCTGTATCGGCCGCACTACAGCTTCATGTTAATCAGTGTAATGCCCCTACAGCTTCAAAACTACCCTGCAGCTTAATTTCTTCAAAATGGTTACCAAATAGAGGCATTGTGAGGTATTTCATGCCAAACACTGTTGAATAATACATTTTTGTCATTGTAAATGTAATAATTATGAGTAAAAATATTATGGGAAAAGAAGAAATTGCTCAAGATGAGCAATTTCTTCTTTTTCCATAATGTTTTCACTCACGATTATATGCTTTCAATGTTTACCAATTCTCATATAATTTGCCACTACAGCTTCAAAATATTCTGCGGAGAACCCTGTAGTTATGTTGCTTTTGCATTATGGTAATCAACAACTGATTAGAGTAACCTTCTACGTCGTTGTTCGTCCTGATTGTCTGATGGAAGACAGTCCATTCGCATGGACGGAACGTTGTACCCCCAACCCGGACATATCCCACCAACTCGACGGACTCCGCTGTCGACACACGTGCCGCCAATCCGTGGAAGGCCTGTCGGATGTGGTCAGCAGGCAAGGACTGGATGGACAACATCATTTGGACAAAGGAATGCATCCCTTGCCGCTTCCTGTATGTCTCGGTCAGTCCGACCTGCAGGAAAAGCAGATAACATTGACCTGCTTACCTGTGTAGACACATCTTAATTGTTCCCAACTTGAATTTGGATTCTTCCAATATGCATCTCCAAATATAATTTTTAAACTTTCTCCTCACTATGTTTGTATGCAGTTACCGGTAATTTTTGACCGAAAGAGATTTTTTGACAATTGATGCCTTTTCAATGCAATTTATCCAGTCCCCAAATTTTGAACTTTCACCACAAAACATAGGTACAGAATTTGCGAGATTTATTTTGTGCTATTTGGTCGGTCAAATGTTGGAAAACTTTCACAAGATTTGATTCAGCCATACTGTTATGAATAAGAAATCAATGTGAAATTCTAACCTTGTATGCAAGTCCTCTGTCCATCTTCTCGGTAACCATAGTCTTCTTCCAAAAGTTGTATCTCTGGTCACGAGACACCGAATCAATAACTCTGTGGTAAAGTCGTCAATAAGCCCAATGATCGTATGTTTTTTTTATTAACAGACATGTGTACAAGTCAATATTATACGAAAACAAATCTTTAACATTTAAGAATCCATAATTATGACGAGTGATATAGCCTCACGGCTATGTTGAATAGACCAACTTTCTCGTCTTATTTCATTTCGTTATATACTGCGCAAATAGTGCAATTATGCAACTGTCCTTATATAGGTACACCAATTTAGCAATTATTCTTGACAGTACTACACGAGTTGTTCTGGATTGAACCTTTCGTCAGAGATGATAAAATGACAAATACGTCATTCTATGACATAATCAAATTTGAAATTACAACGTCTGTATCATTACGCCAAAATGGGTTACATCTACCAGTCCCCATATGCAAGGTAATCTTGCGGGATAAGCTGTTATGATTTCCTCCTTTTCGTTGAATACCCAAACTGGTAGCCCCAAACATTATCTGAATTTCAAATTAAAAAGTGTCCTTATTGCTTCTGTCTATTCTGTCTATTGGAAAGCGAGTTATGCCAATCATAGCGGACAACAATTTTACATATAAATGCGTTCTATTCTTTGTCTTCATTTTTTCTAATATAGTTTTCAAATGAATGTATAAAGACAAGAACCCTACCTTGAAGGAGTGTCAGTTTTAGGCAGTCTTTTAAGGCGGGATTTTCATTATACAATGTATCTCCATATAAATTAACTATTGTAATATCCGTGTTTGGCCCCGCAAATATTTTTACGAACGAAGGGCGGAAAAACCCTCATACTATGTTCAAAGGTGCTTATCGAAAAAGGCGTTAGTAAACTAAATCGGTTGGGTTGTCGCGCATACGTTTTATTTTTAAAGAATCCTCCCGCAGACAATCAACATAAAACACCATCAACTGCCTGCTATTGTTAACTCATCAGTTCTGACTGAGAAACTGTCTCTTAACGAAAGAATTCTTTCGGCATAAATCTGAACGTTTTCGCCCACGTTTTGTATTACTGAGCGCAGAAGTGTGAAAGCGTGTATTTGATCAATTACTTCCGTGAATCTTGCTGTAAGTTCTTGTTTAAGCATATCCCGATTTTCAAATGTACAATATACAAATACAAACAAACAATTGTATTTCATATCTTGGGTGAACTTGGTGTAAAATTATTCGTGTCGTTGTTTTGATTTGGTTCTGGCCTTATCGACTCTGTACTTGGTTGATAAGGAACCGTTTCAATTTTGATCTCTTGCAATGTATGGCTGTTCGAATTCTCTTTATCAATTGTTTGGTGTTTCCTTTTTTTCGTGGTTGACAGCCACCTTTGTACTCAAAATACCTCGGATCGGATGTCTTTCTTTTTAAAAAGAAGGGCTTTCTAAAGTTGTGGGCACCCGATATGATTTTTTTCCAATGTAAACACATTTATTTCAGTCCATTGTTCCATTCCAAAATTCCTTTGTTAATATTTTCAAAATCAACCTCACGATTCTCGGTTTTAAATTTAATTCCGTTAATATCTATTTCACTAAACTGCATCTTTGCTTGATTTATACGACCAACCAATAGAATGTTATCCTCCTCTGACTCATCATTGTGTCGCCTTCATGGTCACTTGCGCAGGTATCATCGCCGATAGGTTTGTTAAAAGCAAGTTCTGCATCTTGGGATAAATTAAATAAAATGTGTTTGAGTAATCTTCTTTGGTCATTCCATGCTTCCATCGATCTGTGAATGTCGGAGAAAAAATCCTTCCTCGTACGTTTGTTCGAATGGTATGTCATTAATGTCCATGAGATCGAAGTTGAGGCGAGTCTGTTTTGCATATTGAACCAACTTAACCCGATCTCTGGCTCACGGCGTTTCTGGTATTGGCTATCTAATCTTTGTGGCATCTGTCCAGATTCACCGTTATCAACGTGTGCATGTGTCATACTTGCGTCCTACCTGAAAAAAGAAACGGTTGCTTTATTAGAATGAGGAGCAAAAATAGAATTATCTATGAAAAACATTTTCTTAACTCTTTCCCGAACAACAAAAATGATTTTATACTTTTGTAAGTTACTGTACACAACAAAAAAGATTATTCTAACGCAAGGATTTCTGGCACTATATCGAAGAAAGTAAAAGGGTAAAAAAATGATTAAGACCAAGATTTACTTATTTTGTCATTGTCCCTTCTCGAGCTATTCCTATTCTGGGATAATCTTTTAGATTGGCTAACATGGGGATTTTATTAACATTGTGTATGTTGTGTAATCGATTCAGATCTCCTCTCCGTGTGTTTGCAATTAGACTGATGCAAAATCATTTTGATGTGAATTCTACCGCATGTTTAAATTTGACCAATCAATGGTTTAATGCATTTCCTTCTTTACAAAAACATTCTTCATATAGATAAACAATGCATCTTCGGTATTTTTGACTGCCGTCTTTTGCAATGATATCGACGAATCCACTTGCCACTATCAAATAATGTTTTTTTTTGTGTGTGAAAAAATCTCCTCTCCCATTGGGACGATCCCATTATTTCGAAAAGATTATATGAATAATAAATAAAAACAACCGATGTATAATTTATTTTACTTTATTCAACAATCCCATAAGTGATATTCATTAGGGTTACAAGTAGGCACTTGAGACTTTGAGGCTGGGAATCGTGCAGACACAAGTTGACATCGTCATGCTCCGGAATGCAATTGTTCACTGTTTCTAGTAGATCTCCTAAACACTTAAGTTGGTTGTCCTTGAAAAAGACTCCGCGTCTTGTAGGCTTGATTTCCAGTTCGCCGTCAGGTAACCAGAAGTCCCTCATATCTACACCTTGTAGACTTGTAGAAATAGTGACGTATTGGTTATTTCCAAGCTGACATGTATCGTCCTCTGAGTTTTCCCGTTTCGATAGAATATCGGGAATGATCTGTATAAATCTGCAATAGAAGAAAAAAGATATTCAATATCATTGTGTTAACCAGTCTGAAATATCTAAAAGGTCACTATTCAATAAAAACACAGAACGAGTAAAAACATACGTAAAATAGAGTACACCGAAACTGGGTCTACGAGGGGAAAAGTACGTTAGTTTGAACGTCTTTTGCTCTCTTGTATTTTACGTGTAAATAATGTAAATAAACAAAGGGTTGAATTAAAAACTACTTATATGATGAGTGTTGTACTTACATAGTTTTCATAGACATGTATTGGAAAACATTCGTAACCAATCTTGTCTCTGGAAATTTCTTAGACACAGTATAAATCACATCGAGGATGGTAAAGTAGTGCCAATTGACTTATTATCAGCTTTTATTCGTCTGAAATATGATGAAAAAGTGAACGATTATTATGGATTTGTTTAACCCTTTCCTGAACGAGACCTGGAGGCAGTTTCACCAAAACATTAAAGACTTTTTTTGTCTTACAGGTGAATTACGACAAGTTTAGTGCAAGAAACACGTATCACAATCTGTTAAGAGATAGTTGTTTTAACCGATAATTAAGACATTGGTGTATCATAAATGCGTCTTAAATTTTTTGATGAAACATGTCCCCTGGTTCTGACCTCCCTATAAAATAATTGGAAAACATTGATACAAAAGAAGAAAATACCGTTAAAACTTCCAAATTGGACTACCAAACGAAACGTTAACATTTATTTAACCCTTTTCCAATCGGCAAAGATTTAAATAGTTTGCTCTAATTTGAACGCTCCTGACGATAATAAGATTTGTTAATATTTACACTTGAACACGGAAAATATTGCCACTTTGTTTCTAGGATTGTCCACTTTTTTCTGATTAAGGTAAAACCAGGGTAATGGGCTATTTGACCAGCTATGAAACGAAATCTGTATGTTGCGAATAGACGTGGTAATTTTCCTTGCTCTCAAATTTTGAAATGTTTAGAATATTCCACCGGAAATCTGGGCACACTCAAATATATATCCGTTGTTACGAAAACAGGTGATATTACATTGAAAGGTACTTTAAAAATGCTCCGATTTACGGAGGTCACGGAATAAGTCGAAATATAACGATTATACCGGAAGTGCATTACCCAGGTCTTACCTTAAGAAATTAAATATCCACACAAACAGTAGAATAACTCTTACAGAATAACGAAAGAATATTTACTTACCAGTTTTGCCTTTGAAATTCCATACACATGATTAATCTGATCAGTTCGTCTTTGAATTCCATACACGGGTAGAGAAGACTGACAATGTAAAATACTCTTCATGTTTATAAATACATCGTCGATTACGGTGGCAAACTAAATTATTGTAGACAATAATAAAAATAACTTATCTGAAGAAGTGTTACGGTACCGATTGTTGCATTATTCAACATTTACGTTCTTTATTCTTACTGCGTAGAAATCATCGCGAAAAAACGGTTTCCAAAGAATTTACTTTTGTTTCATAAATGAATAAGTAATTCAAAACAAGATTTGTTCGGGAAAGGGTTAAATAGTAGAAAGAAAAGACGAAAAAACAGCAACAATGATACTACAAAATCTACTTATTAAAAGATAACAGATGATCCGGTTGTATTAACGCAGATTTGATATCGATGGAAATACTGTAACTGATCGAAAATTGCACCGATGTGGTAATAAGTTACGCACAACAGAAGAGTAGTTAATGTGTAAAATAGCTGACCGTGTGCGGAACCAAGGTTTGGATCATTATTATAAATTGCATATTATGGCCCAACTCATGAATAAATGTTCCAATGCATTCCTCGAGATTTCTAGATTGGGCTAGGTTAAGCCAAATTTCTGCGTCTGGTCCGCATCTTTTAGATCGTCCAAAAATAGTCATGTTTTCAACAAAAAAATATAATATCAAAATTTCTTGTAAAAGTTTTTCTGTCTTTCAAATAGTAAATGAAATATTTAAGCAACTTATTTATGCAATAGATAATGATCGTTTGGTATACTTTTGAGCACAATTTGGTTCCATTAATCCTACCATTATGTATGCAGATATTAGCATCCATTTGCCTACCGTAATCGCTGTTGACGTATGAAAAAATGTATCAGTGAATGCTATGCGTTTTATTACATTATCAGTGCAATAAACATGGTAAATATTCAAATTGCCATAAGTATTGTCTCCCCTACCTGTAGGTGAAGGTGGAGATACAGAGGACGTACCGGGAATGGTTTCTGGTGTTTGCTGGATGATATGTGTCTGTCTTAGGGGTTATTCTGTTGTAATCATTAATGGAATTTATTGTGTCGAATATTCCGTATATGCATCCTGTCTCGTTTGCGATTCTAGTTTTTTGTATAATTGTTTAAAAGAGAAGAAACTGTTGTGTACATTTTGTCAAAATATTTCAAAGAAGTGATAGGCATGTTGTTAGCTTGTGAGTTGGTCAACATCCCATGGATAGTTTGCTGTTCCGTTGATGACAAACGATATGCTGTAAACGTTTCTAAACAATGGCGATATCCATTTGCTGTTGTCTGAGGAAGTCCTAGTTCGTGTAGCACCCTCGCCAAGTCTGAATTTTGGGAACCGACCATTTCTCCGCAGCATTTTAAAAAGAAATATTTGGGATATTCTTTTGCTGGTTAGGGCGAATCTTCAAGCGATAGGTCCTCATCAAACCAAAAACTCTTCTTCCATATAATATATACCGTTTGTGTTGTCGATGCGCTGGGACTTTGCAAGATAATAGTACACAGATACATCTTCAAGCGTCTGTTTATTTCTGTCGGCCGCATCGAATGTATTAAGTGGCATGTATTGAAAAACACCTGGTCTGTTGCCGATCAAAATGCTGTAAAAGTTGAAAAATACATTATTATCAGTTTTGTTGCATTTATCTCCTTTCTCAAAAAGTGGTTTCACCAAAGCTCTCATTATTTCAGAGGTTTTGTAGTAGGGTATTGTGGTGTAGTGGTTGGTCGTGGAGATATAAAGAATCCAAACAAGACAAGATTTAGCCAGTGAAAGTATAATTTATACAGAAGTTACACCCAAATATTCCGGACCACGAGTGGCCCAAAACCCGGGTTTAAATACCAAGCATTTGATTATACAACAAGTAATTATCATAAGATCGTGACAATAACAAACATGAAATATACATTAAACTTGGTTCATCCGAGTACTTTGTAATTAGACCCTGTCTAAAGATATATGTCACCCCGTGTGATGCGTATGGTAGTCTCGCCTGTGTTGAAGAGTAAATGTCACGCGAAAAGGGGACATTTACATAACAACACAACACGTCCCTACCAAATTTTCGAAATTTTTGAGAAAATGGTTAAATTGTGAATATATTATCGATTTCGGAAATAAGTAATTAATCCAAAAATCTAACTCTGTGGTAATGCTCGAAGCAAGTATAGTGAGAAACAGCTAATTATTATCTAATTACGAGTATCTCACGGATATCACGAGATCGTAATCGACACAATCTATGTGTCAAAAATTTTGGCTCGGGGCAGAAAGCAATTATCACTCAATTTTGAATTTTGTTATAAAATACAACCAAAAGTGGGATTTGAAGTCATAAATCTTCCAGACTTGGAGCCGAAAAGGTCATGTACTGAAAGAAGGAAACCCTGAGGTAAGATTTTTCATCTTTGTAGGGGTACGGAAAAAGGTCTAAATACAAAGCACCAATTATATGAAACGTCGGAAATAGTATGAAAAACATCTAGTTTATACATATAACAATGGGTACTACGTTCATGAAATGTGTGTGGTTTTTTTTTGTATTTTTTTTTTTTTGAAGTGATAGGCATTAAAAGTAAATAATTAAAGAGGTAAAAGGAATCCTATTCTAAGTAATGAAATCTTAAGTAAAACAGTACTGAACAAATGAATGACATGCCATTAAAGCAATATAAACAACACAAAGAACACGTATATAATGAAGTTAAGTCGGAATACAAGTATATACAGAAAAAAAAAGTTTCATAACCTTAGCCATGCTTGTGTTGTAACAGTCTGCTGGCAAACGACAATAAAATCATAATAGTTAATATATGCAAATTTCAGCGAAAACCGCGTAAGTAGTGTGGCAACAGTATGTCAGCAACCGACCAGTAACCGACCATGAAAGTAACCGACCATGAAATCCTAAAAACTTACGTCTATAAACGAGGAAGTTGAGAGTCTTCAATGCAATAACGTTGTATTGTCCACTTTCAATTTACTCGAATATGGTGCCCTTTCGGCAAAAACCGTGTAACTAATGGTGCAACCGTCTGTCGATAACCGACAATGAAATTATAACAATTAATTTTCTTCAATAACCGAGGAAGTTGAGAGCCTTCAATGCAATAACGTTGTATTGACCGCCTTCAATTTACTCGAAAGTGAATTCAAATATGGTTAAACCTTTTCAGCAAAAACCACGTAACTGCACAGTAAGAACAAAGTTATATATGTTTTGATGTGTATTATCGTGTGTTCGTGTGTGGAAGTGTGTGTGCGTGGATGTGTGAGTATTATTTTTCAAATATCGAAATTTTTAAAGGAACTTGCCTATATATATATATACGTTAGTAAAACGATCTCAAACAATAGCAGGTATAACTTCCTAAGTATTGAAATTTTAAAGAAACATGTATATAAATACGTTGGGAAAACGTTCTCAAACAATAACATGTATACGTACATAGTATTTATTTTCTTACCATCTTGTTCTTGATTTTTTTTCTTACGTCGCCCACTATTGATCCAGATCTTGACGTGAACTATCGCTACATACGACGTGAAATTAGAAGAAATCCGCATTTCCCTAATATAATTACGAACTGGCACAAGGAAAGCGGATAATAGATCATCACGACCGATTACCGGCATTCTTTCCTGTCAAAATTATAATCAGAACAAGATGGAAATTTTACTAACTATACAGTCGGTTTCTCGATGACTTAGTGCGAGACTATAGTAAATACTCTTACAATAGTTTCTCAACAAATCGTCGTTTCACTGATCAAAATATATCAAAACAACGTTAATTATCAGCACCTAAAATCAAATATGACTAGAATTTTCAAACAGAGTAAAGTGGTCAAAGATTTATTAGCTCACCTGAGCACAAAGTGCTCAAGGTGAGCTATTGTGGTCGCTCACCGTCCGTCGTCCGTCCGTCCGTCCGTCCGTCTGTCCGTCCGTCCGTCCACAATTTCTTTAAACATCTTCTCCTCCTATACCATTGGGCCAATTTTTACCAAACTTGGCAGGAATGTTCCTTGAGTGACCCTTCTTAAAACTTGTTCGCGGATTTTTGATTGGCCAAAAAATGTGGGCGTGGCAGGGCGGGGCTTATAAATCTTAAGAAAATTCTTTAAAAATCAACCATTGGGCCAATTTGAACCAAACTTGGCAGAAATGTTCCTTTAGTGTCTCTTTTGAAAATTTGTCCACAAATTTTAAGATTTGTCAAAAAATGTGGGTGTGGCAGGGTCAAACTTCCAGAAATCCTAAGAAAATTCTTAAAAAATCAACCAGGTATAATATGTTTAGTGGGAGTCAAAACCTCATAACTACAGCTCGACAAAGCTGGAGTTACGAGGTTTTGATCCCCCACTGGGGATAGGTCTAATCCCCATAATATCAACAAATACGGGGAAATGTTTACTTTAGACGGACACATGTTTACACTAGACAGGCCAGAATGGGGAGCTGCAGGTTAAAAGGGGTAAATAGAATTCTATTTGTTATTTAAACTATCCTTTGTTGTTGGTACTCATTTAAATAGTTTTGGTTAGATCATTCAAATGAATACCCTCATCACAGGGTTTGATAAACATTGAAAGATATTTTACAATTAGGAAAGCCCTTAACCTCTCTTATTTGATTAAACCCTTTCCTGAAAATGCCTGGTTTGACATCCCTCAATAATTAGAAAAGGCTTGGGAAAATATTGAGTCAAATGAAGAAAAGGCTAATGATCAGTAATTTTCTCCCTTTGTCTCAATATTTTATCTGCTCTATTGTGCATGAATCCTTTCTTTATCCATATCAATTTTATGTTCTTTTTTTTAACCCTTTCCCAAACGACACAAGTGTAATTTTTCCGATTAGAAATCCACTACAGATGTCAAAATGAAAGTGGACAAAGACAGGATTTGTGTAAAATATAGCACATAAAATATTGAGACAAAAGGAGAGTCTGCTGGTTATCAGCAGTTTCTTCTTTTGTCTCAATCTTTTCCCAAGCATTTTCTATTAGGGACTTCAAAGCCAGGTCTTGTTTTGGAAAGGGTTAATTGGAACAGTCTATTCCTTTTCAGTTTGGGAAGGGATTAAGCAGGTTTTGGCTCACTTATTGAAAATGCTGGGAAAATGTTATAGCAAAAGGAGAAAATGCTGATAGCCTATATTTGCATCTTTTGCCTCATCATTTTCTGGCCACTTTTGTACACGAATGCAGTCTTGCTCAACATTCTGTTTTGTTAGTTACAGCAGATTTTAATTCTACTGCACTGATGTTATGCTGTTAGGAAAAGATTTAATCTGAATCAAATTGTATCTGCACAGTGAATAGTTCCCCTATGTTGTGGGTTGACTGGGTTCCATATAAATATGATAAAGAGGGCAGTGTTTGACAATCTTTTCTCAAATTATAAGACAATCTTTTCTCAAATAATTATCCCTATGCTGTAGCTTCTGATCATAACAGAAAGTCCTTAGTTATATGCCTTCTCAATTGACAAAATTACCATTTTTGCTCATGTCACCTATGTTCAGGTGAGCGATATAGGACCATCATGGTCCTCTTGTTTTTTTTTGTAATTTATATACTGACGTCAATTAAAAACGCTCCAATGAAATCCGTCGTTATTTTCCTTATGCCTATTACAATGTTGTTGAAATGTATACTGTATATCACCATTTTGACCGACAATTACGGCAAATGAAAAAAGTATGCGTTTTTATCCATTAACATGTCCATTTTCGGTGACTGGTCACGTTTTCTACGTGCGCTTCACCCCCAGCTGTGGAGGGGGATTAGAAATATCCCGGCTGCCATGTCCTGTAGCAAATGGTAAGACCCCAAGCAAAGGACAGTGTGTCTGTAACGGACCCGCTTGTTGGCCGTGAGTGGATACTCGTAAGCCGGAAAAGGGGATCCTGGTCAGTTGAGGGAAGCCCAGGGCTCTCCAGCTTCCCAACACGCTGGCTTTGGCCTCGGCTTCGGTGTAAACGGGAGCTTAGATGGACCCGGTCTAGGCAATCGGCTGGTCGCTTTAGACTGGAGTAAAAATCGTTGTTCTCTTAATTCAGCTTCGACCTATGTCGGTGTATATTTTGTTATACATTTGGCTATGTGCCATTGTCACATTTGCGTTGTTATTTTACAAGTTTAATCTCTAGTCTATATAGGCTTATGGGTTAATTGGGTTGATTAGGTGGCTTGATCGGCGCCAATTTGCATGGCGGAGCTCTGTGTATAGAGTTGTTTCATGTATGTTTTTGCCGAGCTTGTTGTTTGGTTGGCTCGAGTATACTACCTGGGTAACCCTGGCATGGGGAGCTGGATACCCGCTCCAAAATCCATGTCCCCTTGTTGGACCCCATGGTGGGTGGGGGCCCGGGTAATGAACGATAAAACTTTAAACATGGCTACTCAAAATTCTAAAAGAAAATGTAATGAAATGGACTCGGACTCTGGAAACGCTTCATCGACTTCTTTTCCGCGATTTCTCTTAATTGAATCAAAGGATGAAAACAGACCGCTTACTAAATTGTCTCCGTTTGTTATCAATAAAGTTCTGCTATCTTGTGCTGGTGAGCCTAAATCAGTTAAGAAATTGAATTCAGGTGCGCTCCTTGTAGAAGTTGCTAAACGTGCTCACGCAGAAAACCTTTTGGATTTGACAAGTTTTTTCGAAATCCCCGCTGAATGTACGCCTCATGCTAGCCTTAACACTTCCAAAGGACTGATACGTTGTCCTGATCTTCAGGGGGTATCAGAACATGAAATTGTGACGGAATTAGCATCACAGAATGTGACGGCTGCAAAGCGGATAACAGTTTTTAGCAATGGTGTGAAGAAGCAAACAAACACAATTATTTTAACATTCGAATCAGCTATTCTACCTAAATCAATCAAGGTTGGCTACTTAAAGGTAAACGTCGATTTATACATCCCAAACCCATTGCAGTGTTACCGCTGCTTTGGGTACGGCCACCATGAGAAGAAATGCCAAAAGACCGAGATATGTCGCAGATGTGGTGGTGATGCGGAATCACACGATGTTGACGAATGTGAGAACAAACTTCAGTGTAAAAACTGTGGTGAGGCTCACATAGCAACATCCCGCTCCTGCTCACACTGGAAAAGAGAAAAAGACATAGTAACAGTGAAATATAAAGAGGGTCTTTCGTTCTTTGAGGCAAGAAAAGTAGTCGAAAATCGTATCAATCTGAATTATGCCCAAGTTACTAAACCAAATTCGAACCCTACTAAAAATGAAAACAGTTGCCAAAATTGTCAAGATCTCTTTCAGAAGTTATGCGTACTATTTCCGGAAAAGAAACGAGAAATAGCAGAACTATTTCCAAAGACAAATTCAACACCATCTTGCGTTAATACACCGGCTTCTTTGTCTTCTTCATCCAGTAAAACAAATGCACCACAAGCAACTCCTTCTCCATCAGTTTCCGCTCAAGTTACCCGCAGCACAAGTAAACCAGATTCCGAGTCAAAATCAAAAAGTCAATCTTCTACAAGTCATGAAATAGTTAATCAAAATCGAAGGTCTGCACCTTCGAAAGCTCCGATCTCTGATCGACAACCAAAAGGATCTCAAGATCCTATTAAACAATATAACCGTTATCGGTCCCTCGATGAGGACATGATAACGGATGATTATTATGCAGATTCCAGAGGTAAGCAAGGAACAAATATTATTAAACTTAACAAGAAATGAATAATTCCACACTTCCAATAAACTGTTGTCTCCTAATAACTATAATTTTCATCATGGCGAATACAATTATTCAATGGAATTGTCGCAGTATCAAGTCGAATTTTGAAGAACTTAATTTATTAGTTTCGAAAGAAAAACCAGTAGCAGTTTGTCTACAAGAAACATTTTTAAAAGATACAGATAAGTTTTCACTCAAATATCATTCTTGTTATGTTAAAAACTTCACGGAAAGCGAACGAGCTTCAGGTGGTGTAGGTATCATTGTGAATAACAATGTTCCTCACCGTCCTGTTCAGCTGGACACAAGTTTACAAGCAGTAGCTGTGAGTGTTTCTCTTAACAAGACTATCACGATTTGTTCTATCTATCTCCCCCCTAGTTCTCCTGTTGACAGCAGGAAACTAGACCAACTTGTTGAACAATTACCTAAACCTTTTATTTTAATGGGAGATTTCAATTCCCACCATACTTTGTGGGGTTGTTCAAATTCAGACAATAAGGGTCATATTGTTGAAGACTTTATTTCAAGACAAGATCTTTCTCTTTTAAATGATAAGTCATCGACTTATCTCCATCCTGCTACTGGTTCTTACTCATCTTTAGACTTGTCAGTTTGCAGTCCTCAAATTTTTCCAGATTTTCGCTGGAAAGTTGATAATGATCTGCATGGCAGTGACCATTTTCCGATTCTTGTTTCGGAAATTGGGCCATCTGTACAGGAGCGCCCACAACGTTGGAAGCTCCATAAAGCAAACTGGGGCTTGTTCAAAACTATTTGTGAACAGTCCATTACACCTCAATCTTTTGAAGACTGTGAGAATCCTGCAGAATTATTCACTTCACTATTATACGCATCTGCAGAAAAGGCAATTCCGAGAACGTCGAAAAATCCTAAACATCCTAATAAGCCGTGGTTTAATGATGATTGCAAGAAGGCTATAGCAAAGCAAAAGTCGGTTCTTAGAGAGTTCGATCTAAGGCCGACTAAGGAAAATCTTATAAAGTTTAAAGTTGCACGTGCGAGAGCACGGCGCACTATTAAACGCAGTAAACGTACGTCTTGGAGACAGTATGTATCTAGATTAAATTCTAGATCGTCTGTCAAAAAGACTTGGGATATGGTGCGAAAAATTAGTGGCAAGAACTCCTCGCTCAGTGTTGGGCATTTGAATACTGACAATGGCGTTGTTTCATCTAAGCCTGATATAGCAAATGTTTTAGCAGATACATTTGCCAAGAAATCTTCCTCTTCTAACTATTCGCCAGAATTTCAAAAACACCAAGAACAAAAAGAAAATATTAAATTAAATTGCAAATCCAAAAATAAGGAGCATTATAATAAAGAATTTACACTAAAGGAGCTTAAATCAGCCCTTAAGAAATGCCATGATACTGCAGTTGGATGTGATGATATCCACTACCAGTTTTTAAAGCATCTACCGCACCAATCCCTTCAGTGTTTACTCGATATCTTTAACAGTGTTTGGAAAACGGGAGTACTTCCAGCCTCGTGGCGGGAAGCTATTGTTATTCCAATACCCAAACCTGGTAAAGATTCAGATAATCCTTCTAATTACCGGCCTATAGCCTTAACAAGTTGTGTTTGCAAAACAATGGAAAGAATGGTCAATGACCGTCTTGTATGGTTTCTTGAGAAAAACAAACTTATTACGTCGGCCCAAAGTGGCTTTCGTAAGCAAAGAAGCACCCTCGATCATTTAGTTCGGTTCGAAACTTTTATTCGGGAAGCTTTTATCAAGAAAGAACACGTTGTTTCAGTCTTTTTTGATTTAGAGAGTGCATACGATACAACATGGAAGTATGGAATCATGAATGACCTCCATGATTTCGGTATACGAGGTCGCCTTGCTTATTTCATTTCTGCATTTCTGGATGAACGGCAATTTAGAGTCAGGGTTGGAGATACACTCTCTGATCCTCATGAACAGGAGATGGGTGTTCCCCAGGGTTCTATTCTTTCTGTTACGCTTTTTAGTGTTAAAATCAACAATATAATTAAGGCTACCTGCCCTGGTATTGAATATTTCCTTTACGTTGATGACTTCTGTATTTGTTATCGTTCGAAACATATGCATACCATCGAACGACAGTTACAACAGGTATTAAATAACCTGAGTAAGTGGTCAAATGAGAATGGTTTTAAATTTTCTAAAACCAAGACAAAATGTATGCATTTTTGTAAATCGAGAAAACTCCACCCCGATCCAGAACTGACTCTGGACGGGATTCGTATTGAAGTTGTCCCAGAGTTCAAATTCTTGGGACTTTTATTTGACTCTAAATTGTCTTTCATTCCGCACATTGAATATCTGAGCAATAAGTGTAAGAAAGCTCTTAATCTTTTACGTGTCGTCTCCAGTATGGACTGGGGAGCAGACAAAAAAGTTTTATTACGCCTTTATAGATCTCTCGTGAGATCTAAACTAGACTATGGTTGTGTTGTTTACGGATCCGCCCGTCAATCATACTTGCGCAAGCTTGATTCGATTCATAATCAAGGTTTACGTATTGCGCTGGGCGCATTTAAAACATCGCCAATTAACAGTCTCTATGCGGAAGCAAATGAGCCATCTTTGAATTTACGGAGAAAGAAATTATCAATGGATTATTATCTAAAACTTAAATCTAATCCAGATAATCCTACACATGACGTTGTTTTTGAACCTCTTCACGAAGAGGATTTTAATAAAAAAGAATCAGTTATACCTCCTTTTAGTTTACATTGTAAGGCAGATGTAAATTCTCTAGATTTTGATCTAGATGACGTGGCAGAACATAGAGTTCCAAATGTTCCTTTGTGGACGTCCAAAAGTCCCACCTTTATTTATGATCTTGCTTCAACGAAAAAGTCGGAAACTGATCAAGTTGTGTTTAAAAATAAATTTCTTGAAGTACAAGAAAAACACATGCTTCATTTACAAATTTATACCGATGGTTCTAAAAGCGAAGAAAAAGTTGCTTCTGCTGCCATTTTAGATGGATTCAAATATCAGTATCGTTTGCCCGATAACTCGTCCATTTTCTCTGCTGAGCTCAAGGCTATTGACCTTGCGCTCGAGCACATCATTGAAAATGGCTATTGGCGCTACATTATTTTTACAGACTCTTTATCCTGTATGCAAGCGCTCGAGCACGAAAAAACGGACAATCCTATTATTGTAAAACTTCTTGAGAAGCTTTCTCGTTTGTATGCTTCTGATGAAGATACTGATATTGTGTTTTGCTGGCTTCCAAGCCATTGCGGTCTACGTGGCAACGAAGAGGCAGACAAAGCTGCCAAGGAGGCGTTGTCACTAGATATTTTACCTTTTAAAGTTCCTTTTACTGATTTTAAACCTCTCATATATAATTTTATTCAAAATGTATGGCAGAACTGTTGGAGCGACGAGGCCAATCATCAAAATAAATTGTTTTCAATAAAGCCTGCACTTGGTGACTGGCTGCCAGGTTTTCGATCTGAGCGCCGCGAGGAGTTAGTTTTGGCCCGACTACGAATTGGTCACACACATTTGACCCATTCGTACTTATTAAAAAACGAGGAAAAGCCTCAATGTATTCCTTGTAACGAGGCACTAACTGTTCAGCATCTACTCATAGATTGTGTAGATCTAGCCATCATTAGAAACAGGCACTTTAATGTCGACAGTTTGAAAACATTGTTTGAAACTGTAAGGCCTGAATCAATTTTTAACTTTCTGAAAGAGTGTAATCTCTTTAAAAAGATTTAGCTGTGATATTTAATCTGTGATATTTTTTATGTTCTATGGATTTTCCGGTCGAGTGGACTCGGACATGGGTGTTCTCTGATCTGGGAGGAGCCCATGTCTATTCGTGCTCACGTCGGATTATTCATGGTACATTGTACAATATTTCGTATGATATTTTTAATCATTTATACTTCAGTTATTTTTAATAGGTTATATGCCCTATGAATTTTCCGGTCGGGTGGACTCGGACATGGGTGACCTCTGATCTGGGAGGAGCCCATGTCCATTCGTGCTCACGTCGGATTATTCGGCTAGGTGCATTGTATTTTTTGGTATGATTTTCCGGTCGGGTGGACTCGGGCATGGGTGACCTCTGATCTGGGAGGAGCCCATGTCCTTTCGTGCTCACGTCGGATTATTCATTGTGTATTATAAATTTGCATAGAATTTTATCTGTTATAGAATATCGTATTTTTATCTTTTCTCCTCTAGATGTTTATGTAACTAATACATATTCCTATACATCTTGTAGTGAGGTATAATTACAGTGAGTGCGCCCAATATGACCTTAGTAGTCGATGGGCCTTAAAACTCCATTCATTCATTCATTCTACGTGCGCTTCGTGTATGTATATCACGTGATGAAATTTGTCACATTTAACACAGTAACATGTGTTAGTGGATAGGCAACAACGAATTTAAAGATTTACTTGTGAAACATCCGAATTGAAGGTTTCCAAGACAAAATTCTAAAAAAGGAGCTCGCAATATAGCCATTTTTGAATGCGACGAATGCATAAACAAGTCGCGAGACAGTTAAACATATTGTGTTTCTCGATTCGGTGTCTTGACCGACGCGTTAGAATTCTGCGAACGTTTATTGATCGGCCACGCTCAACTAGAACTCACGTAACGCCTGTAAAGCAAGATAATTCTCCACGTTAACGTCATGTACGTTTCAGGTTTGTGACGTTTTGATCGACGTTCTGTCGAATAGTCGGTAAATGTGGTGGCCAAATAAGTGTTTTTCTGGCAACTGTTGATGTTGCAAGTAACATTTGAAATAGACACACTGCTTGAAAAATAGAGCTCGAAGATTAGTCATTTTCGAATACGGGAAAAATCAAGAACAAGCCGCCTGACGTCTTGACGTCTAGCACTGCACGATTAGGCATCTTGGTCGACGAGTAAGAGTTACAGAAACATTTGCCAATCTGCCAAAGTCAGATAGACCTCATGTAACGCCTGTTATGCAAGATGCTGTCTTACGTTAACGTCATACGTGTTTCAGGCTTGAGACGTTGAAATGGACGTCGGATTTAGTATTCACTATCTATGGTCACCAAATAAGACGTTTTACGGTATCTTTTGTCGTCACAAGTAAAGTTTGGACCACGCGCTACTGCTTTTCAAATGGAAATTCTGATACCGCTCTGTTTAAATGTGCCGTTTTTGTAAACTGTAACAATTTGATAATTTCTTTATCATCATTTTTCAACAACAGATAATCAAATTTACAGATGGAAATCAGTATTTGTAATTTCAAATCCGATTTACTGAATAATCGGACATTTATTAGGGCTGAGGCGTTTTTATTTGACGTCAGTATATTTATGATTATGAACTATATACGGTTTTTCTCACATAACATTTTTGTCCAGTTCAGATCAGTGTGAATATAGATAAATTGAATGTCCCACACCGGAATGAAAATTAATTAGCACTGCGATCAGACATTTTTTTCTGGAACTAATCTGGAAACACTGGTAATTTAATTTAACACTGATATTAACTAACTATCCCGAATTTAACCCGAAAACATGTCCGTCCGCGTGCGCGGAGATACAAACTTAAAGCCCCTGTCCAACAGGAAGTGTACCGTAAAGTGAAGTTCCGGCTGCATGTTTGCCGCTTGAGCTAGGGGATCCATATCCCCCTTTACCACGGCTTCGGCCATGACTCGTAACGATCCAGAATGTCTGCTGAGGAAATCCCGGCTGGCCGTATCCTCGGTGTTAGCCAGCATTGCGTACGTCCACAACAGGAACGAGGGCGGTAAGATATCCCCCGCTATCACGGCTTCGGCCATGTCCCGTAAGGTTCCCGAATAATACCCGCTGAGGGAATCCCGGCTGGCCGTATCCTTGGTGTTAAACCCAGCCAGTATGGCGTTTGTCCAAAACAGGAACGAGGGGTAGATATTTCGTCTAGATGTGAATTATAGAGTGAATTGTGTTCAAACGATGACTTTAGTTCCTCTGAAAGGTCGACCGTTTTCCCATCAGAGGTGATCCGTTTTTTTGAAAATTGCCAACTCGATTGAAATTATATTTTTTAGCTCACCTGAGCACAAAGTGCTCAAGGTGAGCTATTATGATCGCTTTTTGTCCGTCGTCCGTCTGTCCGTCCGTCCGTCCGTCTGTCCGTCAGTCCACAATTTGGTGTTTACGCTCTAGCATCCACAAATATTAATCAATCTTGATGAGTTCGATTATGGGCCAGATCGGACCAGAATGTGCTGAGTTATCTGCCCTTGAATGTCCAAAAAAGCCGTTTTTGACTTTGTTTACGTTCTAGCATCTACAATTATTGATCAATCAAAACAAAACTTGGAGACAATATTGGAGACCATAAGATCTCGGATGAGTTTGGTTTTCAGTATAATCTGATCAGAAAGTCCAGAGTTTTGTGCCCTTGAATTTGACAAAATTGCCATATTCGGCTGGTTTTGACCTTGTTAACACTATAGAATCTACAATTATTGATCAATCAAGACAAAACTAAGACATAATGTTTGGGACCATAAGATCTTGGATGAGTTTGATTTTCAGTCTGATCTGATCAGAAAGTCCAGAGTTACGTGCCCTTGAATTTGACAAAATTGTCATTTTCGGCTGTTTTCGACCTTGTTTACACTATAGAATCTACAATTATATATCAATCAATACAAAACTTGGACACAATGTTGGGGACCATAACATCTCGGATGAGTTCGATTTTCTATTTGATCTGATGAGAAAGTCAAGAGTTACATGCCCTTGAAAATTGCCATTTTCGGCTGTTTTCGACCTTGTTTACACTCTAGAATCTACAGTTATCAATCAATGAAAACAAAACTTGGACACAATGTTGGGGACCATAAGATCTCGGATGAGCTTGATTTTCAGTTTGATCTGATCAGAAAGTCCAGAATTATGTGCCCCTGAATTTGACGATATTGCCATTTTCGGCTGTTTTCGACCTTGTTTACACTCTAGAATCTACAATTATCAATCAATCAAGACAAAGCTTGGACACAATGTTTGGGACCATAAGATCTCTGTTCAGGATGATTTCCAGTCTGATCTGATCAGAAAATCGAGAGTTGCGTGCCCTTGAATTTGACAAAATTGCTGTTTTTGGCTGTTTTCGACCTTGTTTACACTCTAGAATCTACAATTATTGACCAATCAAGACAAATCTTGGACACATTCTTGGGGACCATAAGATCTTGGATGAGTTGGATTTTCAAATGGATCTGATCAGAAAGTCGAGAGTTATGTGCCCTTGAATTTGATAAAATGCTGTTTTCGGCGGTTATCGACCTTGTTTATACTCTAGAATCTACAATTATTTATCATTCAAAGCAAAACTTTGACACAATGTTGGGCACCGTTACATCTCGGATTAGTTTGATTTTCACAATGTTATTGATCATAAGTTCGTTTTCAGTCTTAAAGTCATAAAATTAATATCAATTGAATTGAACAAAAATGTTGCTCATATCATTTTGGTTCAGGTGAGCGATATAGGACCATCATGGTCCTCTTGTTTATATATTTTTTTTAAAAAAAAACAACAACAACTTACTTGTACATGTAGGTTGTTTTCTAGAACATTTTGAGGATATTCAAAATGTCCTATTAGCGTACAAAGCATGACCACCTCATCGGACCCTAAAGTAACGCTTTTGCATTTGGTGACATTAAATACACCGTTTTCCCACGCCTTGGTCTTATCGCTCAAATGTAAATACGTGCGCCCATTATACATGTTTACCGACATCTCTTTTCCTCTGCCAAAGTTGGCCCTAAATTTACGACTCCCATCTTTTCCAATTATTTCCGCAAATGCGCTAGCCATCTGCAGTTGTATACAACCATGCACCATGAATAATCCGATGTGAGGACGAATAGACATGGGCTCCTCCCAGATCAGAGAACACCCATGTCCGAGTCCACTCTACCGGAAAATCCATAGAACATTTACACAGAATATTAAACATAAGTAAAGTATCACAGTTCGTATATCACAGACTATAATAAAATGAGCTAAATCTTTTTTAATAGATTACACTCTTTAAGAAATTTAAAAATTGATTCACGCCTCACATTATCAAATAATGATTTTAAACAATCAACATTAAAGTGACTGTTTCTTATGATGGCAAGGTCTACACAATCAATGAGTAGATGTTGGGCAGTTAGTGCCTCGTTACAAGGAACACACTGGGGTTCTGCCTCGTTCTTTAAAAGGTGTGAATAGATCAAATGTGTATGACCGATTCGAAAACTAACTCTTCGCGGCGGTCAGAATGAATGAATGAATAGTGTTTTAAGGCCCGTCGACTACTAAGGTCATATTGGGCGCAACAGCAACACATACCTGGATGTATACAAACTTATTGATATGTATATAGTTACATAAACATCCAGAAAGGTAAATTATAGTGACTATATATCTAATTCAAGAATAGATAATGTTACATTGTATAAAATTAATCAATACTAGTATTATAACACAATATTAAAACTAGACAAAAACAACCATGAACCACGAATAATCCGATGTGAGGACGAATAGACATGGGCTCCTCCCAGATCAGAGAACACCCATGTCCGACTCCACTCGACCGGAAAATCCACAGAACAAATAAATATAGAATATTAAACGTAACTAAAGTATCACAGATCAAATATCACAGACTATAATAAAAAGAGCTAAATCTTTCTAAAGAGATTACATTCTTTAAGAAAGTTAAAAATCGACTCAGGCCTCACGGTATCAAATAACGATTTCAAATTATCAACGTTAAAGTGCCTTATGATGGCAAGATCTACACAATCAATGAGTAGATGTTGGACAGTAAGTGTCTCATTACAAGGAATACACAGCGGTTCTACCTCGTTCTTTAATAGGTGCGAATGGGTCAAATGAGTATGACCGTTTCGCAATCTGGCCAAAACTAACTCTTCGCGGCGGTCAGACCGAAGACCTGGCAGCCATTCACCAAGTGAAGGTTTAACCGAAAATAATTTATTTCGTTGATTTGCCTGGTCACTCCAACAGTTCTGCCATACGTTGTGGATAAAAGTATTAATTAAAGGTTTAAAATCGGTAAAAGGAACTTTAAAAGGTAAAACATCTAGTGACAACGCGTCCTTGGCAGCCCTATCTGCCTCTTCGTTGCCACGTAGACCACAATGACTTGGAAGCCAGCAAAATACAATATCAGTATCTTCATCAGCAGCATAGATACGAGACAGCTTTTCAAGAAGTTTAACTATGATAGGGTTGTGACGCCTTGGTATAAGGTAGACTACTCGTGGTAGAGTTTCTAAACTTCTACCACGGGTTGTCTCCCTTATTCTTAATTAGTGTTTCTTACGAAGCAGTGTTTCTCATGCGCACTCGCGCCTTAAAAATCACGTTGCCAGAAATGCGGTAAATAAATGAAAATTGATGTCTTCGATGGCCATGGTGGCACCTTCTTCTTTTACCACTTCATGATCACACATGTACCACATCACATCACGTCAAACATGTCATCTCATAAATCAAAAAACATTTCAACGGAAACTGGAGTTTGACTTTTCTGTTTGTGATTGGACCCGTCATCGGTTAAGCTATCCGTCGTCGCGGCCCTGGATAGACGGAATAGTAAAAGAAGAAAGCACCTGACGCGCATCAAAATGGCAGAAAACGGCGATCCGCCAAGAACAGAAAACGTGAAATTGGGAACATTGACGCATCCTAAGTCAGAATTAGAAACTATGAGCCACTCGAACACTAGTATAACATCCCAGCCTAAACTCAAAGCAGAACTCTGTGAGACAAAACTTAGATTTAAAGAACAAGAAGCAGAACTATTAAGAAAAAAGGCGTATATCGACGAAAAAATGGCAAAGGCCATTGCCGAATCGGAGTGTCAACAACGGGTTCTGGAAATAAGTCTAGAGCTAATGAAATCAGAAAGAGAGCATGCCGAAGCTGTGGCAGAAATGAGAGCCTGTGAAGATTTAGATTACAAAAGCGAAGAAAATGTGAGTGTCTCTGATAAAAAAGAGTTCACAAGACAGTATATTGACGGTCTACACCCAGTTCCAGGAATCAATCACCAAAATCAAACTGAGAAGATACAACCATCAGCGCTTCCACCTGTGTATAACCAGCTCAACGAGTTATCCAACTTTCTCGCGAAAAAGGAAATGAAAATCAACAGATTAAGTGTTTTTAATGACAAACCAGAACAATTTATAGCCTGGCGCAATACCTTTAAAGCCGTTGTTTCAGAATTAAACTTACAAGCAGGCGAAGAACTTGACTTACTTGTGAACCACCTCGGAACAGAGTCTAAAAGATTTGCCGAAAACATAAGATGTATTAATGTGCATGACCCCGAAAAGGGTTTACAGGATGTTTGGTCAAGGCTGAATAACAGATACGGAAAACCAGAGCTTATAGAACGTATTCTAATGCAGAAAATAGCTAACTTCCCCAAAATTCAAGGAGATTTTTCTGTATTGTATGATCTCCTTGACTTATAGGGAGAAGTTAAATCCCTAAAAGAACAGAAGTATTTTTGTAGTTTATTGTCATATTTTGATACTTCATCTGGGGTTAACCCTATTGTTGATAAATTGCCTTATGGTATGCAAGATAAGTGGGCTTTCCATGCGTCAACTTACAAACGACAACATGATGTTGCATATCCTCCTTTTCATGTTTTCATTGATTTCATTAGGGATATTTGTGAAACAAAGAATGATCCCTCTTTTCAGTATGGAAACACCATGTCTAACACAGGTAAAGACAAGAAATCCAAACACCATGTTTTCAGCAGAAAACAAGATGTTGGGATGGAACAAAATAGTATTAGACTTTGTCCGTTGCACAAAACTGGACATTCGTTGAATGAATGTAAAACCTTTCAGAAAAGAAGCATTGATGAACGAAAGGGATTTCTGCGCGAAAACAAAATCTGTTTTCGTTGTTGTGATTCCAATGAACACATTTCAAAGGATTGCAAAGCTTCTTTGAAATGTGCTCATTGTGAAAAGAAACACGCCTCTGCTTTGCATATTGACAATTATCAGCCTAGTAATCAGACCCCTTATGGCGGGGAGCGTGGTCTGAGCGTCAATTCGAAATGTACAGCTTTGTGCAATGATGAGTTTGTTGGAAAATCATGTAGTAAGACTGTACTGGTTGATGTTTACCCTCGGGGCCAGCCAAATAAGTCCAAAAGAGTATATGCTATCATTGATGATCAGAGCAACAAGTCATTGGGGGCAAATTCTCTGTTTGATTCTTTGTGTATTCAAGGTAATTCCACACAATATTTATTGTCTAGTTGCTCTGGCCGTATCGCCTCTTCAGGTAGGGTCGCCCATGATTTATGTGTCAAATCGGTAAGAAACCCCACAGAAATTTGCATCAAAAGTGTATTAGAGTGCGATGACTTGCCAAATGAGACATCTGAAATACCGACTCCAGATGTAGCAAGAGCGTATAATCACTTGAGCGGTCTTGCGCATGAAATCCCAGAATTAGATCCAAATTGCAAGATAGAACTCCTTATAGGTAGGGATATTCCAGAGGCCCACCATGTTTTAGAACAGGTCACAGGTGAAAAGGGTTCGCCATTTGCACAGCATTTACCCTTAGGATGGGTTATAATAGGCGAGATATGTCTTGGTCTAGTCCATACTCCAAAAGTGAATGTGTACAAGGTAAATATCTTGCCAAATGGAAGGTCAACACATTTGGAACCATGCCAATATAGGTTTCAAGTCAAAGAAAACTCATTATCATTTAAGGGTGATAGCCTGTTTTTGAAAACTGATCATGATGAGAAGATTGGTCTATCAGTTGAGGATAGACAATTCTTGGCTCTGATGGACAAAACCATGACCAGAGATAATGAGGGTTTTTGGACAGCCCCATTACCTTTCAGAAATGAATCGCAAGTACTTGACATACCTAACAATAGGTCCCAGGCATGGCATAGGGCTAAGATTCTTGATTCAAGTTTAAAGAAAAACCCTGTTAAGAAACAGCACTTTGTTGCCTTTATGGACAAAATCTTTAAGAATGGTGCAGCCAAAGTTTGTCAAAGTAACTCCAATAACTGTTTCTATTTGCCATTGTTTGGAGTGTATCACCCTAGAAAGCCAGATAGCCTGAGGGGGGTCTTTGATTCCTCGGCCATTTATGAAGGTGTTTCTCTGAACAACCTGTTAATGACTGGTCCAGACCTTACTAATAGTTTGATAGGGATTTTGTTACGGTTCCGTAAAGATGCTGTAGCCATCACTGGAGATATAGAACAAATGTTCTACAGATTTCGTGTTAATGAAAATCACCAAAGATATTTGAAGTTTCTGTGGTATAGGAACAATGATCCAAATGACAAACTTATAGAATATCAAATGTGTGTGCATGTATTTGGGAATTGTGCTTCACCGGCTGTAGCTAATTATGGCCTTAACAAGTCTGTTGAGAATGCAGATGATGACGTCAAGGAATTGGTTAGATCAGACTTTTATGTGGATGACGCGCTTACTTCAAGACCAACTGCATCTGAAGTGATAGACCTTATGAAAAGGACAAAGAGTGCCCTCTATTCAGGTGGAAATTTGCGATTACACAAAATTGCCTCAAACAGTCCTGAAGTGATACAAGCCTTTCCAAGTGAGGACTTAGGCAGCGATCTTAAAGAACTTGACTTTGATTCTGATGACCTGCCAACCCAACGAAGTTTGGGTATGTATTGGGACTTGAAAGATGACCGCTTCCTCTTCAAGACTACCCTTGAAAACAAACCGTTCACAAGAAGAGGTCTGTTGTCTATGGTGAACAGCATATTCGATCCACTGGGATTCATTTCCCCTTTAACAGTTACTGGGAAAATACTACTAAGGGAGGCCACTCCTCCAGGAGTTGATTGGGATGAACCATTGTCAACACAGAGCCTACTGAAATGGAACAATTGGAAACAGACTGTACATCTATCAGAAGCTGTAAGCATTTCCCGCATGATGACCGGTATATCGTTCAGTGAAGCCAACAAGATTGCTGTGTACATTTTTTCAGACGCCTCAGAAAAAGCGGTAGCTGCGGTTTCGTACATTAAAATGTGGGACAAAAACGATAACAGCCATATAGGATTTCTATCGAGCAAGGCAAAACTAGCACCTCAAAACGGTCATACAATACCACGCCTAGAACTGTGTGCAGCGGTACTTGCTACAGAATTAGCAGAGATCATCGCCACCCAATTGAGGATACCACTAGACTCATTTACATACTTCACTGATAGTAAAGTAGTTTTGGGTTATATTTGTAATGTAACCAGAAGATTTTTCACGTACGTCAGCAACAGAGTAGAGAAGATCTTGAGAGTAACCAAACCCATCCAATGGAGGTACGTAAGCTCAAACAAGAATCCTGCCGATATTGCTACAAGACCCATTACAGATGCCAATCTCTTCAACAGAGACATGTGGTTTAACGGCCCGAAATTCATACACGAAGAGAAGCCACTACATAGGGAAGATTCGTTTCCCTTGATTAGCCCGAATGATGACAAAGAGATAAGACGAGAAAACCCTGTATCTACTTTAAAGACGTTGGTAACGACTCGTTCTGGTCTTGGCTGTCAGCGATTTGAACGATTCTCGAGTTGGAATTCATTGATTCGTGCAATTATGCGTATCAAATTGTTCTTGCACAAAGGATCAAGTGTTCAAAGGGACTGTGAAACTGATTTGAAAGACACTGAAACATTTGTTTTGAAAGAAGTGCAGAGAGAGATATATGCGGACGAACTAACTTGTTTGCATGAGAACAGACGAATCACTAAGAATAGCACACTATTGAAACTTGCTCCATTCGTGGACAAAAAAGGACTTTTGCGTGTAGGTGGAAGGCTAGGATCTACAAATGAAAGTGTTTTGTCCCAAGATATCCATCCTATTATCATGCCAAAAAACCATCATGTAAGCTTACTTCTTATAAGACATTACCATGAAGAAGTCAAACATCAAGGACGTATACTAACAGAAGGCGCTCTACGAAAAGCGGGGTTTTGGATAACAGGTGTAAAACATATGATTTCATCCATCATCTACAAGTGTTTGATTTGTCGACGCCTTCGGCGTGATACTGAGATACAACGGATGGCCGATCTTCCAGCCGAAAGGATCACACCTGGTCCCGCCTTTACTTCAATTGGAGTGGATACCTTTGGTCCATGGGAAGTTTCAACAAGAAAGACAAGGGGTGGATCTGCTAAGAGCAAAAGATGGGCCATTTTGTTCACTTGCTTGACCTCCAGAGCTGTACACATTGAATTAGTTGAAGAAATGTCAAGTTCAAGCTTTATTAACGCCTTTCGCAGGTTTCAGTCCATCCGTGGACCAGTGAAATGTGTACGTTCGGACAGAGGAACCAACTTTGTCGGTGCAACAGACGACATGAATATTGATGCTATTAAAGTTGAAGAAGGTCCATTTAAAAGCTTTTTGGACAATAACAAGATTCAGTGGATTTTCAATGTACCACATTCATCTCACATGGGAGGTGTTTGGGAGAGAGTTATTGGCATGACAAGAAGGATATTGGACTCCATTCTATATGAGACAAGGCATCAGCCTCTTACTCATGAAACACTTAGTACATTTATGGCAGAAGTGTGTGCGATATTGAACGACCGCCCTTTAGGACAAATATCTACGGATCCATCATCTCCTTGTGTGATAAGGCCGTCTATGCTGTTGACAGGAAAATCGGATATTCTGGCACCGATTGGTATTACCTTGGGTGATAAGGATGCCTATCGGGCTATGTGGAAAAGGGTCCAGGTTATGGCCGAAGAGTTTTGGAAAATTTGGAAGAGAGATTATGTACATTTGCTTAATACACGTAAGAAGTGGCATTTTGAATGTCCAAATCTGCGTATTGGGGATGTAGTCCTTCTCAGGGATAGTTCACCCCCAGCTGTGGAGGGGGATTAGAAATATCCCGGCTGCCGTGTCCTGTAGCAAATGGTAAGACCTCAAGCAAAGGACAGTGTGTCTGTAACGGACCCGCTTGTTGGCCGTGAGTGGATACTCGTAAGCCGGAAAAGGGGATCCTGGTCGGTTGAGGGAAGCCCAGGGCTCTCCAGCTTCCCAACACGCTGGCTTTGGCCTCGGCTTCGGTGTGAACGAGAGCTTAGATGGGCCCGGTCTAAGCAAACGGCTGGTCGCTTTAGACGTGGACTTTTTTATTTTGCTTATACCCGTATGCAATCTCGCCCCTCGTTTGTTAATTGTACAGGTTATACTATTTCTTGTATCAGTTAATGTTATTACAGTTGTGTCTTGTCCTCGTCTATATAGGCTCATGGGCTAATTGAGTTGGTTAAATGTCATGATCGACGTTGAAATGCATGGCTTGTCTTGGTTAAGAGATGAGTCACGTATGTCATTGTCGCGCCTGTTTATTTGATTGGCTTGAGTATACCATCTGGGTATCCCTGGCATGGGGAGCTGGAGATCCGCTCCATTATCCATGTCCCCTTGTTGGACTCCGTGGCGGGTTGGGGGACCCAGATGATGAATACCAAATTTTCAAATATGGAGAACCAAAAGTTTAAAAGGACGCGCTCAGATTATGATGATTCGGACTCGGACAATCGACCACGCAATTTGAATTTCCCAAGGTTTTTATTGATTGAATCTACAGATGAACAGAAATCGCTTACATCACTGTCACCTTTTGTAATAAACAAATGTATACTTTCATACGCTGGTGAGCCAAAGTCAATAAAAAAGTTAAAGTCTGGTGCACTATTAGTAGAGGTTGACAAAAAGTCCCATTCAGACAATTTACTGCGACTTAAAAGTTTTTTTGACATCCCTGTTCACTGTTTTGAACACTCGACACTTAATTCGTCCAAAGGACTCATTCGCTGCCCTGATCTTCAGGGAGTGTCTGAGGAAGAGATAGTTACTGAACTAGCTTCACAACATGTCACGGCAGCCAGGCGGATTAATATCTTTAAAGGTGGACAGAAAAAACCTACAAACACAATTGTCTTGACCTTCAGTACAGCTTTGCTCCCTAAATCATTGAAAGTGGGATATCTCAAAGTAAATGTTGATATCTACATTCCTAACCCACTTCAATGTTATAAATGCTTCAAGTATGGACATCACGAGAAAAAATGTCAAGAGGAAGCGCTCTGTCGTCGTTGTGGGACTTCGGCTGAGTTTCACTCCTTCGACACGTGTGAGAACCCTGAAGAGTGTGTTAATTGCGGCGGTGCACACAGTTCAACCTCCCGTGTTTGTCCAAACTGGAAGCGGGAGAAGGAAATTGTAACAGTCAAGTGTAGGGAAGGCCTGTCCTTCTTTGAAGCACGTAAGATTGTCGAAAATCGCTCAAACATAACATCCTATGCCCAAACATCTAAAGTTAAAGCTACAAGTAAAGATGACAGTGATTGTGAGAACTGTAAAGGTCTATTCAAAAAGCTTTGCATTTTGTTTCCTGAGAAGAGAGAGGAAATATCAAAGCTATTTCCTTCCTCTAATCTGGGACCACCTTCTCCTGAAACAGAGACCACTACTAAATCTGTAGAACCGAATACGCCTTTATGTGCAAAAACCAATGTTGACAATTCAGTCACGAAAGCCTCCAAGTCTGATAACAAAGCATCTACAAGTCACGTTGATAATACTTCGTCTAATCAAAATCGAAGGCAAAGACCTTCAAAACCGGTGATCACTGATCGCCAACCAAAAGGATCTCAAGATCCGATCCAACAGTATAACCGTTATCGGTCTCTCGATGAGGACATGATAACGGATGAATATGCAGATTCCAGAAATAAGCCAGGTAGTAATATCATCAAACTTAATAAAAAATGAATAAATCCAGACTTCCATTACTGTGTGTTATATTTTTAATTTTACTGTCCATCATGGCGAATACTATTATTCAATGGAATTGTCGCAGTATCAAATCTAATTTTGAAGAACTTAATTTATTAGTCTCCAAAGAAAAACCAGTAGCAGTTTGTTTACAAGAAACCTTTCTCAAAGATACGGATAAATTTACCTTTAAATATCATTCTTGTTATTTAAAGAATTTTACGGGAAGTGACAGAGCATCAGGTGGCGTAGGCATCATTGTGAATAACAATGTTCCTCATCGTCCTGTCCAGCTTGACACAACTTTGCAAGCAGTAGCTGTTAGTGTTTCAATGAACAAAACTGTTACCCTTTGTTCGATTTATCTTCCTCCTAGTTCTCCTGTTGACAGCAGGAAACTAGATCGTCTTGTTGAACAATTACCCAAGCCTTTTATTTTAATGGGAGATTTTAATTCTCACCATACCCTGTGGGGATGTTCAAACACAGACAATAAGGGCCATATTGTTGAAGATTTTATTTCAAGGCACGATCTTTCTCTTCTAAATGATAAATCCTCTACTTATCTACATCCTGCTACTGGTTCATATTCATCATTAGACTTAACAGTTTGCAGTCCTCAAATTTTTCCAGATTTTAACTGGAAAGTTGATGACGACCTGCATGGCAGTGACCATTTTCCGATTCTTATTTCGGAAATTGGGCCGTCAGTTCAGGAGCGACCACAACGTTGGAAACTCCATAAAGTAAACTGGGACTTGTTCAAAACTGTTTGTGAACAGTCCATTACACCTCAAGCTTTTGAAGACTGTGAGAATCCTGCAGAATTATTTACTTCCTTGTTATATGCATCTGCAGAAAGGGCAATTCCAAGAACATCTAAAAACCCTAAACATCCAAATAAGCCATGGTTTAATGATGATTGCAAGAAGGCTGTAGCAAAGCAAAAGTCGGTTCTTAGAGAGTTTGATCTAAGGCCGACTAAGGAAAATCTTATAAAGTTTAAAGTTGCACGTGCGAGAGCACGGCGCACTATTAAACGCAGTAAACGTACGTCTTGGAGACAGTATGTATCTAGATTAAACTCTAGATCGTCTGTCAAAAAGACTTGGGATATGGTACGAAAAATTAGTGGCAAGAACTCTTCGCTCAGTGTTGGGCATCTGAATTCTGATAATGGCGTTGTGACATCTAAGCCTGACATCGCAAATGTTTTAGCAGATACTTTTGCCAAAAAATCCTCTTCTTCTAATTATTCGCCTGAATTTCAAAAACATCAAGAAAAAAAAGAAAAATGTAATTTGAATTTTAAATCCAAAAATACAGAGCATTATAATAAAGAATTTACTCTTAAGGAGCTTAAAACAGCCCTTAAGAAATGCCATGACACTGCAGTTGGATGTGATGACATCCACTACCAGTTCTTGAAGCATTTACCACACCAATCCCTTCAGTGTTTACTTGATATCTTTAACAGTGTTTGGAAAACGGGAATACTTCCAGCCTCGTGGCGGGAAGCTATTGTCATTCCAGTACCCAAGCCTGGTAAAGATTCTGATAATCCTTCAAATTACCGGCCTATAGCATTGACAAGTTGTGTTTGTAAAACCATGGAAAGAATGGTCAATGACCGTCTTGTATGGTTTCTTGAGAAAAACAAACTTATTACGTCGGCCCAAAGTGGCTTTCGTAAACAAAGAAGCACCCTCGATCATTTAGTTCGCTTCGAGACTTTTATACGAGAAGCTTTTATTAAGAAAGAACACGTTGTTTCAGTCTTTTTTGATTTAGAGAGTGCATATGATACCACATGGAAGTATGGAATCATGAATGACCTCCATGATTTCGGTATACGAGGTCGCCTTGCTTATTTCATTTCTGCGTTTTTGGATGAACGACAATTTAGAGTCAGGGTTGGAGATACACTCTCTTATCCTCATGAACAGGAAATGGGTGTGCCCCAGGGTAGTATTCTATCGGTTACACTTTTCAGTGTTAAAATCAACAATATTATAAAGGCTACTTGCCCTGGTATTGAATATTTCCTTTACGTTGATGACTTTTGTATTTGTTATCGTTCGAAACACATGCATACTATCGAACGACAGTTACAACAGGTTTTAAACAACCTTAGTAAATGGTCGAATGAAAATGGTTTTAAATTTTCTAAAACCAAGACAAAATGTATGCATTTTTGTAAATCGAGAAAACTCCATCCCGATCCAGAACTTACTTTGGATGGGATCCGTATTGAAGTTGTCCCAGAGTTCAAATTCTTGGGACTTTTATTTGACTCTAAATTGTCATTCATTCCCCATATTGAATATCTGAGCAATAAATGTAAGAAAGCTCTTAATCTTTTACGTGTCGTCTCCAGTATGGACTGGGGAGCAGACAAGAAGGTTTTATTACGTCTTTATAGATCTCTCGTGAGATCTAAATTAGACTATGGATGCGTTGTTTACGGCTCTGCCCGTCAATCATACTTGCGCAAGCTTGATTCTATACACAATCAAGGCTTACGTATTGCGTTGGGCGCATTTAAAACATCGCCAATTAATAGTCTTTATGCTGAAGCAAACGAACCGTCTTTAAATTTACGTCGAAAGAAGTTGTCTATGGATTACTATTTGAAATTAAAATCTAATCCAGATAATCCTACACATGATTCTGTATTTGAACCTCTTTACGAAGAGGACTTCAAAAAGAAAGAATCAGAAATTCCACCCTTTAGTTTACGTTGTAAAGCTGACATAGAATCTCTAGATTTCGATCTAGATGACGTGGCCGAACATAAAGTTCCAGATGTTCCTTTGTGGACGTCTAAAAGTCCCACTTTTATTTATGATCTAGCTTCAACTAAAAAATCTGAAACTGATCAAGTTGTATTTAAAACTAAATTCCTTGAAATACAGGAAAAACACATTATGCACTTCCATATTTATACAGACGGGTCTAAAAATGAAGAAAAAGTTGCTTCAGCTGCCATCTTGGATGGTTATAAATATCAGTATCGTCTGCCTGATAATTCATCCATTTTCTCAGCCGAGCTCAAGGCTATTGACCTTGCGCTTGAGCACATTATTGAAAATGGTTATTGGCGTTACATTATTTTCACTGACTCTTTATCTAGTATGCAAGCGCTGGAACACGAGAAAACGGACAACCCTATCATAATTAAACTTCTTGAAAAGCTGTCTCGTATCTATGCTGCTGATGAAGATACTGATATTGTCTTTTGCTGGCTTCCAAGCCATTGTGGTCTACGTGGCAACGAAGAGGCAGATAGGGCTGCCAAGGACGCGCTGTCACTAGATGTTTTACCTTTTAAAGTTCCTTTTACTGATTTTAAACCCCTAATTAATACTTTTATCCACAATATATGGCAGAACTGTTGGAGTGACCAGGCAAATCAACGAAATAAATTATTTTCGATTAAACCTTCACTTGGTGAATGGCTGCCAGGTCTTCGGTCTGACCGCCGCGAAGAGTTAGTTTTGGCCAGATTGCGAATCGGTCATACTCATTTGACCCATTCGCACCTATTAAAGAACGAGATAGAACCGCAGTGTATTCCTTGTAATGAGACACTTACTGTCCAACATCTACTCATTGATTGTGTAGATCTTGCCATCATAAGAAACAGGCACTTTAACGTTGATAATTTGAAATCGTTATTTGATACCGTGAGGCCTGAGTCGATTTTTAACTTTCTTAAAGAGTGTAATCTCTTTAGAAAGATTTAGCTCTTTTTATTATAGTCTGTGATATTTGATCTGTGATACCTTAGTTAAGTTTAATATTCTATATTTATTTGTTCTGTGGATTTTCCGGTAGGGTGGACTCGGACATGGGTGTTCTCTGATCTGGGAGGAGCCCATGTCTATTCGTCCTCACATCGGATTATTCATAGTTCATGGTTGTTTTTGTCTAGTTTTAATATTGTTTTATAATAATAGTATTGATTACTTTTTATACAAGGTAACATTATCTATTCTTGAATTAGATATATAGTCACTATAATTTACCTTTCTGGATGTTTATGTAACTATATACATATCAGTAATTTTATGTACATCCAGGTATGTGTTGCTGTTGCGCCCAATATGACCTTAGTAGTCGACGGGCCTTAAAACACTATTCATTCATTCAGGGATAGTTCAGAACACCGCAATAACTGGCCTTTAGGGGTAATTAGTAACGTTTTTCCTAGCAAAGACAAAGTAGTGCGCAAAGTTGAAATTCGCATTATTAAAGAAGGCAAGCCAGCATTGTATTTACGCCCAGTAAATGAGGTTGTTCTTCTGCTAAATTATTAGCAAGCAAGCATCTGAATGACTCTCATGTCGGTTTTAAACTGTTCCTTTAAAGTTGCTTGGGAGGGTGAACATTCACTGGTACAGTACTTTCTCAAGTTTAATTTTCATGCAGTTTTGTCACTAGTTTATTTTAAGCTGATATTTAGACTAGTCCTTTTTTTTCACACAAGCAAATTACGCTGATTGTTTGTATATATGTTAATTGATATGTTCAATAAGGATAACAATGACATCATTTCGGACAATGATGTCATTTCGGACAATGACGTCATTTCGGACAATGACGTCATTTCATTCAGAATATGGTATCTTGTCACTGTCGATCTAAAGGGTCGCAACTGCGGCTTGACTGAAGCCACAGTTGCGGGGTTTTTTAACGACACCAACGATTTGTCTATGCATATATAAAGGTAAACCCGGTTTGTCGTTAAGTGTAAAACTCAGTGCTGTTATTTTGATAGCTTTAGAAATAGTGGTATTTCACAAATACCAGACGGGGAGTGTGACGCCTTGGTATAAGGTAGACTACTCGTGGTAGAGTTTCTAAACTTCTACCACGGGTTGTCTCCCTTATTCTTAATTAGTGTTTCTTACGAAGCAGTGTTTCTCATGCGCACTCGCGCCTTAAAAATCACGTTGCCAGAAATGCGGTAAATAAATGAAAATTGATGTCTTCGATGGCCATGGTGGCACCTTCTTCTTTTACCACTTCATGATCACACATGTACCACATCACACCACGTCAAACATGTCATCTCATAAATCAAAAAACATTTCAACGGAAACTGGAGTTTGACTTTTCTGTTTGTGATTGGACCCGTCATCGGTTAAGCTATCCGTCGTCGCGGCCCTGGATAGACGGAATAAGGGTTGTCCGTTTTCTCGTGTTCCAGCGCTTGCATACTAGATAAAGAGTCAGTGAAAATAATGTAACGCCAATAACCGTTTTCAATAATGTGCTCAAGCGCAAGGTCAATAGCCTTTAACTCGGCAGAGAAAATGGATGAATTATCAGGCAGACGATACTGATATTTGTAACCATCCAAGATGGCAGATGAAGCAACTTTTTCTTCATTTTTAGACCCGTCTGTATAAATTTGAAAGTGCATAATATGCTTTTCCTGTATTTCAAGGAATTTAGTTTTAAATACAACTTGATCAGTTGCAGATTTTTTAGTTGAAGCTAGATCATAAATAAAGGTGGGACTTTTAGACGACCACAAAGGAACGTCTGGAACTTTATGTTCGGCCACATCATCTAGATCAAAATCTAGAGATTCCATGTCAGCTCTACAACGTAAACTAAAGGGTGGAATTTCTGATTCCTTCTTTTTGAAGTCCTCTTCGTAAAGAGGTTCAAATACAGAATCATGTGTAGGATTATCTGGATTTGATTTCAATTTCAAATAGTAATCCAAACGTCGATGGAAAATAATAACCTATAATAGTAGATGACATAAATAATGCGCTTTAAAACGTCGAGAGAAAAGAATGTCGCTAATTAATCGATACACATACCTAGTAACAACCTAAACATTCCAATGGCTTAACGGTTAATCGTCGATTAGGGGTAAATGTTTTATTAATGACCGACGCAGCGTCCGACGAAAGCCGGTATTATCGTTAAGGCTTTTTTGCGTTAGGATTTACTACCGTAGCGCTGTAACGCCAAGTATTTTTCCAATCAGACATTTTATTTACTATAAAGACATTGATAGCAATACATTCTTACGACAAATACATATAATTTATACATTAAAACATCATTGTAAAACAAATACAACAAACATATTATAATATAATGGAAAACAAAGGTCTTTCATACAACATCGTTTCTACAAGTATTTCAAAACGATCTATATCCAATTGTCTTCTGTCATAACTCACTACGTCGTTGATAAGTAAAATTATCATATATAACAATCCAATCATCGTTCAATTTCACTTTTTTCACCAGTCAATAAAGTTTTTATAAGTGTTAGGATTGCACTCTTCGCACGCCGAGCTGATTGGCATGAGAACTGTCCATATAACAAGGTACCACACCGTCCAATTCAGGTAAAACCTCGTTAATTTCAGATATCCTTTCTTTCAAACAAGCATATTCCTCCGGACGCAAACAGAGTCCTTTTCGGGTGGGAACTACATCTTCCTGGGGTTTCCAATGTTGTCTTATATCAACACAATCACTGTCTTTCCTCACGGTACAAAACACATTACCACCAAGATGGTTTACGTAGTCCTTTTTCTCCGCCAGTGCTTTATCTACGGAGTCCAGATCGTCAAGGAAAATTTTCCATCGGGTTAGAGGCAGACTAATGCCTCTTTTCGTAGGAAATTTGGATACGTATTGTCGTAAATCGACCCTCAATTCATCATCCCATTTGCACACCTTGACATATCGTTCATTCCCTATGTGGACTTTTACTCGAGACATCTTTGCAATACAAACGTTTAATTCGTTGTGGCGTTTCACGATTAAAAGTGAATGTATTTAGGAACATTCCTCTATTGGTCAATATGATGACACCTAGTTATTCACAGTCCGGTAATATAATTCCGCCCACATGACACCCAGTTTTTCGATATTCCTCTATCACGAGACGTATGTTGTTAAAAAGTCACTAACTGGACTAGCCACTTGTTTTTAGCACAATAAACTGGAAATGCAGTTACAACAAAAATATTGTGCTTTGTCCGAAAATAGACAACTTTAATAGTTTGACTCGGACGTTTTGTATAACCAAGAATTCCAATTTTATACGAAAAGCTCTTGGTAGCTTCGAAACGTTTCCCTTTTCTAAAGCAATAATCTGGTTCACTCAAGCATTTTTCAATCGAATCAAGCATAATCTCCCTACTCAAAAATACAGAAGACATCTTATTTAAATGTTTGTCTAAGGTGTGAGTAGACAAATTAAACTTAATGTCCACACTCAGGGAAACCTCTAAAAATGGGTAGAAAATTTCATTGACCTTTATTTATCAAACGGTTAATAAATTGAATCAAAGTATCCGTATATTGATTATTTGAACCCCTCGGCATTATCAAATTTTAACATGTTCAAACATGTATACTTGTTGCAGACGACAACAAATAACATCCCGGAATTTAAACGAGACTGAAACTTTGTCGTTTCGTAATGGGTTAATAGATAGAGCATAATCTATAAAAAATATATTTAGTACATCACATACTGATCAAAAAGTATCAGACAAAATACCTTAACATTCTATAACAAATAATATGAAATATTGAGAAAACGGGAAATATTTATTGAATCGTAGATCTCTTTTGCTCTCAATGTTTTCCAACTATAAAGAATTATTCATCGTTTTGGTAAAGAATAATTTTTAAATAATATTAAGGAAATCATTTTAAGTCATGTTTGAGAGAGAGATACACTTTTTACATTTAACCGTTTCATACTTATTCGATGTTAGTTGTTGGGAATGGTCGAAATTCGTATCCAATATTTTAAAATTAGCGTGTTCAATAAATCGCTGCGGGATAGCGCGTACGAACAAAGTGACAAAGTCAATCAAAATCTATTGTCTATAGATTAAAACGAGATCGGATAGATATCTTTACATCGCTGATCTTAATCTAACACATTGAAACACACTTACCGACCAGCGCGTGCATAACAACATTTTTGCAGGATAGAGCGTACGGACAAAGTGACAAAGTCAATCAAAATCTATTGTCTATAGGTTAAAACGAGATCAGATAAATATATTTACATCGCTGATCTTAATCTAACACATTGAAACACACTTACCGACCAGCGCGTGCATAACAACATTTTTGCAGGATAGAGCGTACGGACAAAGTGACAAAGCCAATCAAAATCTATTGTCTATAGGTTAAAACGAGATCAGATAAATATCTTTACATCGCTGATCTTAATCTAACACATTGAAACACACTGACCGACCAGCGTGTGCATTACAACAATAACTGTAGAATATGCGAAATTGAAAGAAGATGTATTTTGTTTGACGGAAAATATAGAGATAAAAGAACTATTAATGATAACCAAACGATTACTTCTTTTATCTCTATATTTTCGGAAAAAAAATTGAGAATGGGACATCGTAAACGAAATATTGAAACGAAAAAAAGAAAGAAAAAAACACACACACACGAATACACATAGATCTAAACAGTTACAACAACTTCATAAGTTCGGCTTTTTGAGCCTGCAGTTTCTCCAAGCTGTCCTGGAGTTCTTTTATGGTGGCCTCTAGGTCAGAGACCACCTTCTGTATGGCATCCCCATGCCATTGTATCGTGGACATCTTTGGGATCGAGGGATCCTGGGTTCAATTCCCGCCAGCGCCACGGGAATTTTTCTGAGCAAAAAACCATCTTTAAACTTACGTCGAAAGAAATTGTCTATGGATTATTATTTAAAATTAAAGTCTAATCCAGATAATCCTACTCATGATTCTGTATTTGAACCTCTTTACGAAGAGGACTTCAAAAAGAAGGAATCAGAAATTCCACCATTCAGTTTACGGTGTAAAGCGGACATAGATTCACTAGATTTCGATCTAGATGATGTGGCAGAACAATCGCAGCTTCCAAAGAGATTCTGTATATTCCAAAATACGTTCAAGTTGATTTCTGAATCTCGTACGTCATTATTGTTGTCACACGAAAAAAGCGTATACCAGGTGCATTTTTACACGGCATTATAAACTGTATGATTACCGTTAGTTAGGTCATTTTACCTTTCCCCAACGATACCTGGTTCTGACGTTTGAAACAATACAGACCCCCAGCTGTGGAGGGGGATTAGAAATATCCCGGCTGCCGTGTCCTGTAGCAAATGGTAAGACCCCAAGCAAAGGACAGTGTGTCTGTAACGGACCCGCTTGTTGGCCGTGAGTGGATACTCGTAAGCCGGGAAAGGGGATCCTGGTCAGTTGAGGGAAGCTCAGGGCTCTCCAGCTTCCCAACACGCTGGCTTTGGCCTCGGCTTCGGTGTAAACGGGAGCTTAGATGGACCCGGTCTAGGCAATCGGCTGGTCGCTTTAGACTTGGACTTTTTTGTACATTTATGTCATTTCATACATGTATAACACTACATTTTATACTGTAATCATAATAGCAATTGTTGCTGTACTCATTTTCATACTTGATATGATTTGTTCTTGCCTATATAGGCTTATGGGTTAATTGAGTTGATTGAATGGCTTGATCGGCGTTGAAATACATGATGAGTTTTTATTTCAGAGATTGGCCATGTATGTCTTTGCCGCTTTTGTTTGTTTGATTGGCTTGAGTATACCATCTGGGTATCCCTGGCATGGGGAGCTGGATATCCGCTCCATTTTCCATGTCCCCTTGTTGGACTCTGTGGCGGGTGGGGGCCCGGATGATGAACTTTTAAACCTCAAACATGGATACACAAAAGCTAAAAAGAACGCGCAGTGAAATTGACTCGGAGTCGGAAAACACTCAATGCAACACGAATTTCCCTAGGTTTTTGATCATTGAATCGCAAGATGATGGTAAATCGTTGGCAACATTGTCGCCCTTTGTGATTAATAAATGCATTTTGTCTTATGCTGGTGAACCCAGATCGATTAAGAAATTAAGATCTGGTGCTCTCCTAGTTGAAGTAGACAGGAAATCACACGCAGATAATTTACTCAAAGTCAGAAAGTTCTTTGAAACCCCGGTAAAGTGTTCTGCACATCCTACTCTGAACAGTTCAAAAGGCCTCATTCGTTGCCCTGATCTTCAGGGCGTGTCTGAGGAGAAAATTGTATCAGAGCTGGCATTGCAGAACGTTACTGCTGCAAAAAGAATTTCTATTTTCAAAAAAGGAGTTAAAACACCAACGAATACCATCATCTTGACATTCAGTACGGCTATACTTCCTAAAAGTTTAAAGGTTGGATATTTGAGGGTGAAGGTTGATGTTTACATACCTAACCCTCTCCAGTGTTACAACTGCTATAAATACGGACATCACGAGAAGAATTGTCAAAAGGAAATTGTATGTGGTCGTTGTTGTGAGTCAACTGAGACTCACGACTTCGGCATGTGCAGTAATACACCAAAGTGTCACAACTGCGGTGAGGCACATCCTTCAAACTCTCGTGAATGTTCACACTGGAAGAGGGAAAAGGATATTGTAACTGTTAAATACAGGGAAGGCCTCTCTTTCTACGAGGCACGTAAAATAGTTGACAGTTGCACTAATATCCCTTCGTACGCTAACACAGCTAAAGGAAATTCAAACGTTAATAAGGATGAAAATGGGTGCCAAAATTGTAAAGACCTGTTTGGAAAACTAATTTTGTTGTTTCCCGAAAAGAAGGAGGAAATAGCAAAATTGTTTTCCCCTAAAACACCTTTACCTCCTGCATCTGTACCTTCTGCACCTCCGAAAGCTGATAACGTTAAACCTCAAAACCCCGACCCGAAGACTTCCGTACGTAAAACGACTAATTCTTCGCCAGTTATAGAATCTCGACAGAAACAAAATTTGACTTCCGAGTCCAAATCCGAAACAAGTAGTGCATCAAATGATAATGTAAGTCAAGCTCGAAGGTCTAAACATTCAAAAACGGTGGTCTCTGACCGCCAGCCCAAAGGATCCGAGGATCCGATAAGACAATTTAATCGGTACCATTGTCTTGACGAAGATATGGTAACCGATGATTTTGATAATGCAGATTCCAGTAAAAATAAGCAAGGAAACACAATCATCAAATTAAATAAGAGATGAATAATTCCATCCTTCCAATACTTGTTGGTATATTATTAACAACTTTTTTTATTATGGCGAATACTATTATACAATGGAATTGCCGCAGTGTTAAATCAAACTTTGAGGAACTTAACCTCTTAGTTTCCAAAGAAAAACCAGTAGCAGTTTGTTTGCAGGAAACTTTCCTTAAAGATACTGACAAGTTTACGCTAAAGTATCACTCCTGCTATCTTAAAAACTTTACGGAAAGTGAAAGAGCTTCAGGAGGTGTTGGAATCATTGTAAATAACAATGTTCCTCACCGTCCTGTTCATCTGGACACAAATCTTCAAGCAGTTGCCGTTAGCATTTCTCTCAACAAAACCATTACCCTTTGTTCCATTTATCTACCCCCTAGTTATCCTGTTGACAGCAGGAAACTAGATCGTCTTATTGAACAATTACCCAAACCCTTTGTTTTAATGGGAGATTTTAATTCTCACCATTCTTTATGGGGATGTTCAAAGACAGACAACAAAGGCTATATTGTTGAAGACTTTATTTCGATGCACGATCTTTCTCTTTTAAACGATAAGTCATCTACTTATCTACATCCTGCTACTGGTTCGTACTCATCATTAGATTTGACAGTTTGCAGTCCTCAAATTTTTCCAGATTTTAACTGGAAAGTTGATGACGACCTGCATGGTAGTGACCTTTTTCCGATTCTTGTATCGGAAATTGGGCCATCAGTACAGGAGCGACCACAACGGTGGAAACTCCATAAAGCAAACTGGAACTTATTCAAAACTGTTTGTGAACAGTCCATTACGCCGCAATCTTTTGAAGATTGCGAGAATCCTGCAGAATTGTTTACATCATTGTTATATGCATCTGCAGAAAAGGCAATTCCAAGAACGTCTAAAAATCCAAAACATCCAAATAAGCCGTGGTTCAACGATGATTGTAAGAAGGCTATAGCACAACAAAAGTCGGTTCTTAGAGAGTTTGATCTAAGACCGACTAAGGAAAATCTCATAAAGTTTAAAGTTGCACGTGCAAGAGCACGACGCACTATTAAACGCAGTAAACGTACGTCTTGGAGACAGTATGTATCTAGATTAAATTCTATATCATCTGTCAAAAAGACTTGGGATATTGTAAGAAAAATTAGTGGCAAGAACTCTTCGCTCAGTGTTGGGCATTTGAACACTGACAATGGCGTAGTTTCATCTAAAACCGACATCGCAAATGTTTTAGCAGATACCTTTGCAAAGAAATCCTCTTCTACGAATTATTCCTCAGAATTTCAAAAATATCAAGAACAAAAAGAAAAAGTTAAATTGAATTTTAAATCTAAAAACACAGAACACTATAATAAAGACTTTACCATCAAAGAGCTTAAAACAGCTCTAAAGAAGTGCCATGACACTGCAGTCGGATCTGATGATATCCACTATCAGTTTCTTAAACATTTACCTTACCAGTCCCTTCAGTGTTTACTTGATATCTTTAACAGTGTTTGGAAAACGGGAATACTTCCAGCCTCGTGGCGGGAAGCTATTGTCATTCCAATACCCAAACCTGGCAAGGATTCAGATAATCCTTCAAATTACCGGCCTATAGCCTTAACAAGTTGTGTTTGTAAAACCATGGAAAGAATGGTCAATGACCGTCTTGTATGGTTTCTTGAGAAAAACAAACTTATTACGTCGGCCCAAAGTGGCTTTCGTAAGCAAAGAAGCACCCTCGATCATTTAGTTCGCTTCGAGACTTTTATACGAGAAGCTTTTATTAAGAAAGAACACGTTGTTTCAGTCTTTTTTGATTTAGAGAGTGCATATGATACCACATGGAAGTATGGAATCATGAATGACCTCCATGATTTCGGTATACGAGGTCGCCTTGCTTATTTTATTTCTGCATTTTTGGATGAACGGCAATTTAGAGTCAGGGTTGGAGATACGCTCTCTGATCCTCATGAACAGGAGATGGGCGTTCCCCAGGGCTCCATTCTTTCTGTTACACTTTTTAGTGTTAAAATCAACAATATTATTAAGACTACTTGCCCTGGTATTGAATATTTTCTTTACGTTGATGACTTTTGTATTTGTTATCGTTCGAAACATATGCATACCATCGAACGACAGTTACAACAGGTTTTAAATAACCTGAGTAAATGGTCGAATGAAAATGGTTTTAAATTTTCTAAAACCAAGACAAAATGTATGCATTTCTGTAAATCGAGAAAACTCCATCCCGATCCAGAACTCACTTTGGACGGGATCCGAATCGAAGTTGTCCCAGAATTTAAATTTCTGGGTCTTTTATTTGACTCTAAATTATCGTTCATCCCGCACATTGAATATCTGAACAATAAATGTAAGAAAGCTCTAAATCTTTTACGTGTTGTCTCCAGTATGGACTGGGGAGCAGACAAAAAAGTTTTATTACGCCTTTATAGATCTCTTGTGAGATCTAAATTAGACTATGGATGCGTTGTTTACGGCTCTGCCCGTCAATCTTACTTGCGCAAACTTGATTCAATACACAATCAAGGTCTACGTATTGCGTTGGGTGCATTTAAAACATCGCCAATTAATAGTCTCTATGCTGAAGCAAACGAACCATCTTTAAACTTACGTCGAAAGAAATTGTCTATGGATTACTATTTGAAATTGAAATCAAATCCAGATAATCCTACACATGATTCTGTATTTGAACCTCTTTACGAAGAGGACTTCAAAAAGAAGGAATCAGAAATTCCACCCTTTAGTTTACGTTGTAGAGCTGACATGGAATCTCTAGATTTTGATCTAGATGATGTGGCCGAACATAAAGTTCCAGACGTTCCTTTGTGGTCGTCTAAAAGTCCCACCTTTATTTATGATCTAGCTTCAACTAAAAAATCTGCAACTGATCAAGTTGTATTTAAAACTAAATTCCTTGAAATACAGGAAAAGCATATTATGCACTTTCAAATTTATACAGACGGGTCTAAAAATGAAGAAAAAGTTGCTTCAGCTGCCATCTTGGATGGTTACAAATATCAGTATCGTCTGCCTGATAATTCATCCATTTTCTCTGCCGAGCTCAAGGCTATTGACCTTGCGCTTGACCACATTATTGAAAACGGTTATTGGCGTTACATTATTTTCACTGACTCTTTATCTAGTATGCAAGCGCTGGAACACGAGAAAACGGACAACCCTATCATAGTTAAACTTCTTGAAAAGCTGTCTCGTATCTATGCTGCTGATGAAGATACTGATATTGTCTTTTGCTGGCTTCCAAGCCATTGTGGTCTACGTGGCAACGAAGAGGCAGATAGGGCTGCCAAGGACGCGTTGTCACTAGATGTTTTACCTTTTAAAGTTCCTTTTACTGATTTTAAACCTCTAATTAATATTTTTATCCACAATGTATGGCAGAACTGTTGGAGTGACCAAGCAAATCAACGAAATAAATTGTTTTCGATTAAACCTTCACTTGGTGAATGGCTGCCAGGTCTTCGGTCTGACCGCCGCGAAGAGTTAGTTTTGGCCAGATTGCGAATCGGTCATACTCATTTGACCCATTCGCACCTATTAAAGAACGAGGTAGAACCGCAGTGTATTCCTTGTAATGAGACACTTACTGTCCAACATCTACTCATTGATTGTGTAGATCTTGCCAACATAAGAAACAGGCACTTTAACGTTGATAATTTGAAATCGTTATTTGATACTGTGAGGCCTGAGTCGATTTTTAATTTTCTTAAAGAGTGTAATCTCTTTAGAAAGATTTAGCTCTTTTTATTATAGTCTGTGATATTTGATCTGTGATACTTTAATTACGTTTAATATTCTATATTTATTTGTTCTGTGGATTTTCCGGTCGGGTGGAGCCCATGTCTATTCGTCCTCACATCGGATTATTCATGGTCCATGGTTGTTTTTGTCTAGTTTTAATATTGTGTTATACATGTAATACTAGTATTGATTAATTTTATACAGGGTAACATTATCTATTCTTGAATTAGATATATAGTCACTATAATTTACCTTTCCGGATGTTTATGTAACTATATACATATCACTAATTTTGTATACATCCAGGTATGTGTTTCCTGCTACTGGTTCATATTCATCATTAGACTTGACAGTTTGCAGTCCTCAAATTTTTCCAGACTTAAACTGGAAAGTTGATGACGACCTGCATGGCAGTGACCATTTTCCGATTCTTATATCGGAAATTGGGCCATCTGTACAGGAGCGACCACAACGATGGAAACTCCATAAAGCAAACTGGGACTTGTTCAAAACTGTTTGTGAACAGTCCATTACACCTCAAGCTTTTGAAGATTGTGAGAATCCTGCAGAATTATTTACCTCTCTGTTATATTCATCTGCAGAAAAAGCAATTCCAAGAACGTCTAAAAACCCTAAACATCCAAATAAGCCATGGTTCAATGATGATTGCAAAAAGGCTATAGCAAAGCAAAAGTCGGTTCTTAGAGAGTTTGACCTAAGGCCGACCAAGGAAAATCTTATCAAGTTTAAAGTTGCACGTGCGAGAGCACGGCGCACTATTAAACGCAGTAAACGTACGTCTTGGAGGCAGTATGTATCTAGATTAAATTCTAGATCATCTGTCAAAAAGACTTGGGATATGGTGCGTAAAATTAGTGGCAAAAACTCTTCACTAAGTGTTGGGCATTTGAATACTGATAATGGCGTTGTTTCATCTAAGCCTGACATAGCAAATGTCTTAGCAGATACCTTTGCCAAAAAATCCTCCTCTTCTAATTATTCACCTGAATTTCAAAAACATCAAGAACAAAAAGAAAAAGTTAACTTGAATTTTAAATCCAAAAATACAGAGCATTATAATAAAGAATTTACTCTTAAAGAGCTTAAAACAGCCCTTAAGAAATGCCACGATACTGCAGTTGGATGCGATGATTTTCACTACCAGTTCTTGAAGCATTTACCGCACGAATCCCTTCAATGTTTACTTGATATCTTTAACAGTGTTTGGAAAACGGGAATACTTCCAGCCTCATGGCGGGAAGCTATTGTTATTCCAGTACCCAAACCTGGTAAAGATTCAGATAATCCTTCAAATTACCGGCCTATAGCCTTAACAAGTTGTGTTTGTAAAACCATGGAGAGAATGGTCAACGACCGTCTCGTGTGGTTTCTTGAGAAAAATAAACTTATAACATCAGCCCAAAGTGGCTTTCGTAAACAAAGAAGCACTCTCGATCATTTAGTTCGCTTTGAAACCTTTATCAGAGAAGCTTTTATCAAGAAGGAACATGTTGTTTCAGTCTTTTTTGATTTAGAGAGTGCATATGATACCACATGGAAGTATGGAATCATGAATGACCTCCATGATTTCGGTATACGAGGTCGCCTTGCTTATTTCATTTCTGCGTTTTTGGATGAACGGCAATTTAGAGTCAGGGTTGGAGATACGCTCTCTGATCCTCATGAACAGGAGATGGGTGTTCCCCAGGGCTCTATTCTTTCTGTTACACTGTTTAGTATTAAAATCAATAATATTATAAAGGCAACTTGTCCTGGTATTGAATATTTCCTTTACGTTGATGACTTCTGTATTTGCTACCGATCAAAACACATGCATACCATTGAAAGACAGTTGCAACAGGTTTTAAACAACCTGAGTAAATGGTCTAATGAAAATGGTTTTAAATTTTCTAAGACCAAGACAAAATGTATGCATTTCTGTAAATCCAGAAAACTCCATCCCGATCCAGAACTCACTTTGGACGGGATCCGAATCGAAGTTGTCCCAGAATTCAAGTTCCTGGGTCTTTTATTTGACTCTAAATTATCGTTCATTCCGCACATTGAATATTTGAGCAATAAATGCAAGAAAGCTCTAAATCTTTTACGTGTGGTCTCCAGTATGGACTGGGGAGCAGACAAAAAAGTTTTATTACGTCTTTATAGATCTCTTGTGAGATCTAAATTAGACTATGGTTGTGTTGTTTACGGATCCGCCCGTCAATCCTACTTGCGCAAGCTTGATTCTATTCATAATCAAGGGTTACGTATTGCGCTGGGCGCATTTAAAACATCGCCAATTAACAGTCTTTATGCGGAAGCAAATGAGCCATCCTTGAATTTACGTAGAAAGAAATTATAAATGGATTATTATCTAAAACTTAAATCTAATCCAGATAATCCTACACATGACGTTGTATTTGAACCTCTTTATGAAGAGGAATTTAATAAGAAGGAATCAGTCATACCTCCTTTCAGTTTACGTTGTAAGGCAGATGTAAATTCTCTAGATTTCGATCTAGATGACGTGGCGGAACATAAAGTTCCAAACGTACCTTTGTGGACGTGTAAAAGTCCCACCTTTATTTATGATCTTGCTTCAACGAAAAAGTCGGAAACTGATCCTTTAGTATTTAAAAATAAATTCCTTGAAGTACAAGAAAAACACATGCTTCATTTACAAATTTATACCGATGGTTCTAAAAGCGAAGAAAAAGTTGCTTCTGCTGCCATTTTAGATGGCTTCAAATATCAGTATCGTTTGCCCGATAACTCGTCCATTTTTTCTGCCGAGCTCAAGGCTATTGACCTTGCGCTCGAGCACATCGTTGAAAATGGCTATTGGCGCTACATTATTTTTACAGACTCTCTGTCCTGTATGCAAGCGCTCGAGCACGAAAAAACGGACAACCCAATTATTGTGAAACTTCTTGAGAAGCTTTCTCGTTTATATGCTTCTGATGAAGATACTGATATTGTCTTTTGCTGGCTTCCAAGCCATTGCGGTCTACGTGGCAACGAAGAGGCAGACAAGGCTGCCAAGGAGGCGTTGTCACTAGATATTTTACCTTTTAGAGTCCCTTTTACTGATTTTAAACCACTGATAAATAGTTTTATTCAAAATGTATGGCAAAATTGTTGGAGCGACGAGGCTAATCACCAAAATAAATTGTTTAGTATTAAACCAGCACTTGGTGAATGGCTGCCAGGTCTTCGATCTGACCGCCGCGAGGAGTTAGTTTTGGCACGACTGCGAATCGGGCACACATATTTGACCCATTCGCACCTATTAAAGAACGAGGAAAAACCTCAATGTATTCCTTGTAACGAGGAGCTGACTGTCCAGCATCTCCTCATTGATTGTGTGGATTTAGCCATCATTAGAAACAGGCATTTCAATGCTAGCAGTTTAAAGACATTATTTGATACTGTTAGGCCTGAATCAATTTTTAACTTTCTTAAAGAGTGCAATCTCTTTAAAAAGATTTAGTTATGATATTTACTATGTGATTTTTTATATGTTCTATGGATTTTCCGGTCGGGTGGACTCGGACATGGGTGTTCTCTGATCTGGGAGGAGCCCATGTCTATTCGTGCTCACGTCGGATTATTCATGGTACATTGTTATACAATATTTCGTACGATATTTTTAATCATTTATACTTCAGTTATTTTTAATAGGTTATATGCCCTATGAATTTTCCGGTCGGGTGGACTTGGACATGGGTGACCTCTGATCTGGGAGGAGCCCATGTCCATTCGTGCTCACGTCGGATTATTCGGCGAGGTGCATTGTATTTTTTGATATGATTTTCCGGTCGGGTGGACTCGGACATGGGTGACCTCTGATCTGGGAGGAGCCCATGTCCTTTCGTGCTCACGTCGGATTATTCATGGTGTTTTATAAATTTGCATAGAATTTTATCTGTTATAGAATATCGTATTTTTTTATCATTTCTCCTCTAGATGTTTATGTAACTAATACATATTCCTATACATCTTGTAGTGAGGTATAATTACAGTGAGTGCGCCCAATATGACCTTAGTAGTCGACGGGCCTTAAAACTCCATTCATTCATTCCAGGTATGTGTTGCTGTTGCGCCCAATATGACCTTAGTAGTCGACGGGCCTTAAAACACTATTCATTCATTCATTCCAGATCCCGGCTCATTTACATGTTGCTACATCCAATCTGAGCCACACATACATGATTAAAGAATAAAAGACTTGAGTGAAAATGGTCAAAACTGTGACTGTTGTAATTTGAAACTAAATGCTACAAACACAATGGATGTTGATAGAGTTTGTTTATAATGTAGCACAGAAAATATTGAGGAAAAAGAAGAAAATGCTGGTCATCAGCACTTTGTTCTTTTGTCTCAATGTTTCCCTGGCTTCTTATAATTGGGTGTTACAGTCTTTGCAAATGAGTTGGTTAAGTTTTCTTCACCATAGCATTTTGCAACAGGGTCTAGGATTATAAAAAAAACGAAAAGGCAGCAGTTGTGTTTAACTAGTTTTTGAGACAAATTTAACATAATTTTTTCCCTACAACTTGGTCGCAAGAATGTTGATAATATGGGCCCCAGCTTATAACGTCCTGAATACCAAGATCCTTGAAAAATACTGAAACAAATGGAGAAAATACTGATCAGCATTTTCTCCTTTTGCCTATTATTTTTTATGGTAGACAACTCTAACCTTTATCAACAATAATTTTTCATGTCTGCAACTCCTTCAAAATTGGTCCACAGTCCACACAAAAACTTTGTTATTTGGAAAGGGGCAAATTAAATTAAACCGAATGAAAATAAAAAATTGATCATTTGTATCATTTCAGGAAGTAACACTACAGTGCCAACAGTTCTCCGGGTAAATATGGGGATTTTCCTGGAAGAGAAGAGTTCATTGTTGTTGTCATAATTATCTTGTATAGTGAGGATTATTTTCAAAATAAATTAATGAAAATGTATATACTTTGTAGTGTTCAATACTCCTCACCAAATATACGTTACAGTAGAACTTTCTCGAATGTCAAAGTTTTAGGCGGCTGGCCTGTCAAATTTCAAAGAAAATGCAGATAACAAAACAATTAGTTCCAAAAAAAGAAAGCATGTTAGAGTGTTTGGAAAATATTGAGGGAAAAGGAGAAATTGCTAATTCTCAGCATTTTCTTGCCAGTCAGTCATTTCCCAGATTTGGTCACATTTATTCATTCCTTTTCCAAACAACAATTTTTCTTCAATGCTTTAACCCATTACCACACAATGGCTCTTTTTGACTCCCTACAAGATGATGGCTTTGGAAAACATTGTGGAAAATGAAGGAATTGCTTGTGACAAGCAAATTTTTCTTTTCCCACAAAGTTTTCTACCCAAAATGACCAAAACAATTTAAATTGATTTCAGTTGAAATTTTCGTCTGCCACATCTTTGAATTTGGACCAGTCTAAAATTTTGTTGTTTGGTAATGGTCAAAAAGCTTTCTTTGAAATAATAGCCATTATTACGATAATACATTGAGCATTATATTGTCACGGCATATCTTCATCTGTTAGTGGTCCAACTTTGGAATGAGGCGGAATAGACTGTACTCTCCCAGATCCGGACAAGTTGAACTTTGTGGAGCTAGATCACTTTCAAACTGGGGCTTGTTCAAAACTATTTGTGAACAGTCCATTACACCTCAATCTTTTGAAGACTGTGAGAATCCTGCAGAATTATTCACTTCACTATTATACGCATCTGCAGAAAAGGCAATTCCGAGAACGTCGAAAAATCCTAAACATCCTAATAAGCCGTGGTTTAATGATGATTGCAAGAAGGCTATAGCAAAGCAAAAGTCGGTTCTTAGAGAGTTCGATCTAAGGCCGACTAAGGAAAATCTTATAAAGTTTAAAGTTGCACGTGCGAGAGCACGGCGCACTATTAAACGCAGTAAACGTACGTCTTGGAGACAGTATGTATCTAGATTAAATTCTAGATCGTCTGTCAAAAAGACTTGGGATATGGTGCGAAAAATTAGTGGCAAGAACTCCTCGCTCAGTGTTGGGCATTTGAATACTGACAATGGCGTTGTTTCATCTAAGCCTGATATAGCAAATGTTTTAGCAGATACATTTGCCAAGAAATCTTCCTCTTCTAACTATTCGCCAGAATTTCAAAAACACCAAGAACAAAAAGAAAATATTAAATTAAATTTTAAATCCAAAAATACGGAGCATTATAATAAAGAATTTACACTAAAGGAGCTTAAATCAGCCCTTAAGAAATGCCATGATACTGCAGTTGGATGTGATGATATCCACTACCAGTTTTTAAAGCATCTACCGCACCAATCCCTTCAGTGTTTACTCGATATCTTTAACAGTGTTTGGAAAACGGGAGTACTTCCAGCCTCGTGGCGGGAAGCTATTGTTATTCCAATACCCAAACCTGGTAAAGATTCAGATAATCCTTCTAATTACCGGCCTATAGCCTTAACAAGTTGTGTTTGCAAAACAATGGAAAGAATGGTCAATGACCGTCTTGTATGGTTTCTTGAGAAAAACAAACTTATTACGTCGGCCCAAAGTGGCTTTCGTAAGCAAAGAAGCACCCTCGATCATTTAGTTCGGTTCGAAACTTTTATTCGGGAAGCTTTTATCAAGAAAGAACATGTTGTTTCAGTCTTTTTTGATTTAGAGAGTGCATACGATACAACATGGAAGTATGGAATCATGAATGACCTCCATGATTTCGGTATACGAGGTCGCCTTGCTTATTTCATTTCTGCATTTCTGGATGAACGGCAATTTAGAGTCAGGGTTGGAGATACACTCTCTGATCCTCATGAACAGGAGATGGGTGTTCCCCAGGGTTCTATTCTTTCTGTTACGCTTTTTAGTGTTAAAATCAACAATATAATTAAGGCTACCTGCCCTGGTATTGAATATTTCCTTTACGTTGATGACTTCTGTATTTGTTATCGTTCGAAACATATGCATACCATCGAACGACAGTTACAACAGGTATTAAATAACCTGAGTAAGTGGTCAAATGAGAATGGTTTTAAATTTTCTAAAACCAAGACAAAATGTATGCATTTTTGTAAATCGAGAAAACTCCACCCCGATCCAGAACTGACTCTGGACGGGATCCGTATTGAAGTTGTCCCAGAGTTCAAATTCTTGGGACTTTTATTTGACTCTAAATTGTCTTTCATTCCGCACATTGAATATCTGAGCAATAAGTGTAAGAAAGCTCTTAATCTTTTACGTGTCGTCTCCAGTATGGACTGGGGAGCAGACAAAAAAGTTTTATTACGCCTTTATAGATCTCTCGTGAGATCTAAACTAGACTATGGTTGTGTTGTTTACGGATCCGCCCGTCAATCATACTTGCGCAAGCTTGATTCGATTCATAATCAAGGTTTACGTATTGCGCTGGGCGCATTTAAAACATCGCCAATTAACAGTCTCTATGCGGAAGCAAATGAGCCATCTTTGAATTTACGGAGAAAGAAATTATCAATGGATTATTATCTAAAACTTAAATCTAATCCAGATAATCCTACACATGACGTTGTTTTTGAACCTCTTCACGAAGAGGATTTTAATAAAAAAGAATCAGTTATACCTCCTTTTAGTTTACGTTGTAAGGCAGATGTAAATTCTCTAGATTTTGATCTAGATGACGTGGCAGAACATAGAGTTCCAAATGTTCCTTTGTGGACGTCCAAAAGTCCCACCTTTATTTATGATCTTGCTTCAACGAAAAAGTCGGAAACTGATCAAGTTGTGTTTAAAAATAAATTTCTTGAAGTACAAGAAAAGCACATGCTTCATTTACAAATTTATACCGATGGTTCTAAAAGCGAAGAAAAAGTTGCTTCTGCTGCCATTTTAGATGGCTTCAAATATCAGTATCGTTTGCCCGATAACTCGTCCATTTTCTCTGCCGAGCTCAAGGCAATTGACCTTGCGCTCGAGCACATCATTGAAAATGGCTATTGGCGCTACATTATTTTTACAGACTCTTTATCCTGTATGCAAGCGCTCGAGCACGAAAAAACGGACAATCCTATTATTGTAAAACTTCTTGAGAAGCTTTCTCGTTTGTATGCTTCTGATGAAGATACTGATATTGTGTTTTGCTGGCTTCCAAGCCATTGCGGTCTACGTGGCAACGAAGAGGCAGACAAAGCTGCCAAGGAGGCGTTGTCACTAGATATTTTACCTTTTAAAGTTCCTTTTACTGATTTTAAACCTCTCATATATAATTTTATTCAAAATGTATGGCAGAACTGTTGGAGCGACGAGGCCAATCATCAAAATAAATTGTTTTCAATAAAGCCTGCACTTGGTGACTGGCTGCCAGGTTTTCGATCTGAGCGCCGCGAGGAGTTAGTTTTGGGCCGACTACGAATTGGTCACACACATTTGACCCATTCGTACTTATTAAAAAACGAGGAAAAGCCTCAATGTATTCCTTGTAACGAGGCACTAACTGTTCAGCATCTACTCATAGATTGTGTAGATCTAGCCATCATTAGAAACAGGCACTTTAATGTCGACAGTTTGAAAACATTGTTTGAAACTGTAAGGCCTGAATCAATTTTTAACTTTCTGAAAGAGTGTAATCTCTTTAAAAAGATTTAGCTGTGATATTTAATCTGTGATATTTTTTATGTTCTATGGATTTTCCGGTCGAGTGGACTCGGACATGGGTGTTCTCTGATCTGGGAGGAGCCCATGTCTATTCGTGCTCACGTCGGATTATTCATGGTACATTGTACAATATTTCGTATGATATTTTTAATCATTTATACTTCAGTTATTTTTAATAGGTTATATGCCCTATGAATTTTCCGGTCGGGTGGACTCGGACATGGGTGACCTCTGATCTGGGAGGAGCCCATGTCCATTCGTGCTCACGTCGGATTATTCGGCTAGGTGCATTGTATTTTTTGGTATGATTTTCCGGTCGGGTGGACTCGGGCATGGGTGACCTCTGATCTGGGAGGAGCCCATGTCCTTTCGTGCTCACGTCGGATTATTCATTGTGTATTATAAATTTGCATAGAATTTTATCTGTTATAGAATATCGTATTTTTATCATTTCTCCTCTAGATGTTTATGTAACTAATACATATTCCTATACATCTTGTAGTGAGGTATAATTACAGTGAGTGCGCCCAATATGACCTTAGTAGTCGAAGGGCCTTAAAACTCCATTCATTCATTCATTCACTTTCACTAGACAATGTGGACATTCCATTATCGTCTGATACTATCTTGAGTGGCATGTGTTTATAATCTGTTTGTCTACAGGATAATATATCTGTATTCTGCGAAAAAAGAAGTCGGAATACTTTTAAACAAATACGTGTACTAAACAGTATATGTCAAAAGATAAACAGGCCCTTCCATATTGAGAGCAGTTTTAGATAAAGTAAGTCTTTCCCATACTGTAAACTTTAATACTGTTCAAATTTGAATGCAAAATAATTCATATTTTAAGCAGAAAATGTGTATGATATACTATAACATACAAATGAAGAACATATTGAGGGATAACAAGAATTTGATGATTATCAGCAGTTTCTTCTTTCCTCAGAATGCTTTTCAAGTTGAATTCGTCTAGGGATCTTCAGTTTGGGAAAGGGTCAAATGAAAACATAATACATGTATTATAAAATATAATTTGAGACAAGAGTGTCTGAAAGGCACTGATATCGCTCACCTGAGTTCTTCGTGTATTTGATTGTGTATAATATAGGTTTTGTTGTAAACAAATATATATGTTAGTATTATGTCATATTAAATTATTGTAAACTAGAATATCACTGAAAGTGATCATACCCCCAAACAACACTGTTTTTTTGCATTTTGAGAAGTACATTTCATTTGAACTGTGATCTGATCAATTGGGAAAAAGAGCAAACAAAAAAATCAACAGACCAAACAACACATATAAATGTTGCGAAAAATACCAATTTTCAACAAAAGGACATAACTCATTTAAAAATCAACAAGCCCCACCCTGCCGTGCCCACATTTTTTCAATTAATCAAAAATTCTCAACCATGTATTGAAGACAGTCACTCAAGGTACATTCCGGTAAGGTTTGGTTCAACTTAGCCCTATAATTACTTTTTAGCTCACCTGAGCACGAATGTGCTCATGGTGAGCTATTGTGATACCGCTGTGTCCGGCGTCCGTCGTCCGGCGTCCGGTGTCCGTCGTCCGTCGTCCGTCGTCCGTCGTCCGTCGTCCGTCAAACTTTGCCTTGTGTGCACTCTAGAGGCCACATTTTTTGCCCAATCAACCTGAAATTTGCTCAGAATGATTGTCTTGATGAAATCTCGGACAAGTTCGAAATTGGGTCATCTGGGGTCAAAAACTAGGTCACGGGGTCAAATCTTAGAAAAATCTTGTGTGCACTCTAGAGGCCACATTTTTTGCCCAATCAACCTGAAATTTGCTCAGAATGATTGTCTTGATGAAATCTCGGACAAGTTTGAAATTGGGTCATCTGGGGTCAAAAACTAGGTCACGGGGTCAAATCTTAGAAAAACCTTGTGTGCACTATAGAGGTCACATTTTTTGCCCAATCAACCTGAAATTTGCTCAGAATAATTGTCTTGATGAAATCTCGGACAAGTTCGAAATTGGGTCATCTGGGGTCATAAACTAGGTCACGGGGTCAAATCTTAGAAAAACCTTGTGTGCACTCTAGAGGCCTCATTTTTTGCCCAATCAACTTAAAATTTGCTCAGAATAATTGTCTTGATAAAATCTCGGACAAGTTCGAAATTGGGTCATCTGGGGTCAAAAACTAGGTCACGGGGTCAAATCTTAGAAAAACCTTGTGTGCACTATAGAGGTCACATTTTTTGCCCAATCAACCTGAAATTTGCTCAGAATGATTGTCTTGATGAAATCTCGGACAAGTTCGAAATTGGGTCATCTGGGGTCATAAACTAGGTCACGGGGTCAAATCTTAGAAAAACCTTGTGTGCACTCTAGAGGCCTCATTTTTTGCCCAATCAACTTAAAATTTGCTCAGAATAATTGTCTTGATAAAATCTTGTACAAGTTTGAAATTGGGTCATCTGGGGTCAAAAACTAGGTCACGGGGTCAAATCTTAGAAAAACCTTGTGTGCACTATAGAGGCCACATTTTTTGCCCAATCAACCTGAAAATTGATCAGAATTATTGTCTGGATAAAATCTCGGACAAGTTCGAAATTGGGTCATCTGGGGTCAAAAACTAGGTCACGGGGTCAAATCTTAGAAAAACCTTGTGTGCACTCTAGAGGCCCCATCTTTTGCCCAATCAACCTGAAATTTGCTCAGAATGATTGTCTTGATAAAAGCTGGAACAAGTTTGAAATTGGGTCCTCTGGGGTCAAAAACTAGGTCACGGGGTCAAATCTTAGAAAAACCTTGTGTGCACTCTAGAGGCCACATTTTTTGCCCAATCAACCTGAAAATTGCTCAGAATGATTGACTTGATAAAATCTCGCACAAGTTTGATATAGGGTCATCTGGGGTCTAAAACTAGGTCACAGGGTCAAATCTTAGAAAAACCTTATGTGCACTCTAGAGGCCACATTTTTTGCCCAATCAACCTGAAAATTGCTCAGAATGATTGGCTTGATAAAATCTCGCACAATTTTGAAATTGGGTCATACGGGGTCAAAAACTAGGTCATGGAGTCAAATCTTAGAAAACCTTGTGTGCACTCTAGAGGCCACATTTGTTGCCCAATCAACCTGAAAATTGATCAGAATGATTGTCTTGGTGAAATCTCGGACAAGTTTGAAATTGGGTCATCTGGAGTCAAAAACTAGGTCACGGGGTCAAATCTTAGAAAAACCTTGTGTGCACTCTAGAGGCCACATTTTTTACCCAATCACCCTGAAAATTGATCAGAATGATTGTCTTGATCAATTTTCAGACAAGATTGAAATTGGGTCATCTGGGGTCATAAACTAGGTCATGAGGTAAAATCTTTGTAAAACCTTGTGTGCACTCTAGAGGCCACATTTTATGCCCAATCAACCTGAAAATTGATCAGAATGATTGTCTTGATCAATTCTAGGTCACGAGGTCAAATCTTAGATAAACTTTGTGTGCACCCTAGAGGTCACATTCTTTGTCGAATCAACCTGAAAATTGGTTTACAAAAAAAAGTTATTATATCAGGTGAGCGCTTCAGGGCCAATGGCCCTCTTGTTTAAAGAATTTTCTCATGAATTTGTAAAGTCCAAAAAGCCCTGCCCCGCCAAGACCATATTTTTTGACAAATGAAAAATTCTCGAACAGATATTGTAACGAGTCATCCAAAGATCATTTCTGCCAAGTTTGGTAACGAATTGCCAGATGGATAAGGAGAAGAAGATTTTGGAAGAATTATCTAACGATTTCTTGAAGTCTGGTAAGCCCCACCCTGTAAGCCCTGTTTTTCACCCAATCAAAAAATTCACGAACATGTGTTGAATACAGTCTCTAAAGGGACATTCCTGCTACGTTTGGTTCAAATTGGCCGAATAATTGATTTTTAAAGATTTTTCACATGATTTCTCCTAGTCCGATAGCCCCGCCCTGCGACGCCCACAATTTTTGACAAATCAAAAATTCACGAACAGGTTTTGAAAAGGGTCACCCAAGGAATATTCCTTTCAAGTCTGGTAATAATTTGCCCAGTGGTTAAGGAGGAGAAGACTATTGAATAATTATCTTTCGATTTCTCGAAGTCTAATAAGCCCCGCCCTGCCACGCCCACAATTTTTGACGAATCAAAAATTCATGAGCATGTGTTGAAAACAGTCACTCAAGGGACATTTCTGCCAAGCTTGGTTCAAATTGGCCTGATAATTGATTTTTAAAGCTTTTTCAAATGATTTCTCTAAGTCCGATAAGCCCCGCCCTGCCACGCCCACAATTTTTGACGAATCAAAAATTCACGAACAAATTTTGAAAAGGGTTACCCAATAAACATTTCTGCCAAGTTTGGAAAGAATTGGCAAAGTGGTTGAGGAGGAGAAGATTTTTGAAAAATTACCTAAAGATTTCTTTTAAGCTGATAAGCCCCGCCCTGCCACGCCCACAATTTTTGACAAATCAAAAATTCACAAACAAGTTTTGAAAAGGGTCACCCACGGAACATTCCTTTCAAGTTTGGTAATAATTAGTCCAGTGGTTAAGTCTGATAAGCTCCGCCCTGCCACGCCTACATTTTTGACGAATCAAAAATTCATGAGCATGTGTTGAAAACAGTCACTCAAGGGACATTTCTGCCAAGCTTGATTCAAATTGGCCTGATAATTGATTTTTTTTTAAGATTTTTCGCATGATTTCTCTAAGTCCGATAAGCCCCGCTCTTCCACGCCCAGAATTTTTGACGAATCAAAAATTCACGAACAAGTTTTGAAAAGGGTCACCCAATAAACATTTCTGCTAAGTTTGGAAAGAATTTGCAAAGTGGTTGAGGAGGAGATGATTTTTGAAAAATTACATAAAGATTACTTTTAGTCTGATAAGCCCCGCCATGCCACGCCCACAATTTTTGACGAATCAAAAATTCACGAACAAGTTTTGAAAAGGGTTACTCAAGGAACATTTCTGCCAAGTTTGGAAAGAATTGGCCTAGTGGTTGTGGAGGAGAAGATTTTTGAAGAATTCCCTAATGATTTCTTTAAGTCTGATAAGCCCCGCCATGCCACGCCCACAGCTTTTGACGAATCAATAATTCATGAACAAGTTTTGAAAAGGGTCACCCAATAAACATTTCTGCCAAGTTTGGAAAGAATTGGCCCTGTGGTTGAGGAGATGAAGATTTTTGAAGAATTTCCTAATGATTTCTTTAAGTCTGATAAGCCCCGCCCTGCCACGCCCACAATTTTTGACGAATCAACAATTCACGAATAAGTTTTGAAAAGGGTCACCCAAGGAACATATCTGCCAAGTTTGGAAAGAATTGGCCCAGTGGTTGAGGAGGAGAAGATGTTTAAAGCAATTGTTGACGACGACCGACGCACGCCGGACACAGGGTGATCACAAAAGCTCACCTTGAGCATGTTGCTCAGGTGAGCTAAAAAGGAGAATAACCAGGAAATAAATGCTTCCCCTCCTGATAAAATACCGACTGAGCAGAGCTATCCGACATCAGCCAGTATTTCAATTTCAATCATTAATAATGTTACCAACACCTACATTTAGGAAAAAGTTATAATTCAGGTTAAATGACCTGACAGAGCAGCCAATGCTTATCTACAGAGAAGCTCTGCCAGGTCATTTGTCTAGAGATATACACTGGTTAAAATGCCATAATGAACATGTTTGTCAAATAATGTCTATATCTATAGGACAACATGGATCCAGATCAGAATTCATAAAAAAGAAGCGGGATCACGATCCATCTTGTTCTCTTAAAGGTTCGTGTTGACAGAAAGCAACTTCAGCCCATTCCCAAATATTGATGCCTTTTCAAAATTTGACTACCCTCAGATAAATGCCTTTGAAAACATTGAATAAAATGAAAATAAATTGCTCGTCACAAGTGAAGAAATTGCCACAAGCAACTTCTCAATTTCCCACAAAGTTTTCTACCCAAAGGGCCCAAAAATTGTAAATTTTCAAACTTTGAAATTGCCATCTGTATGACCTTTGAATTTGGAACAGCGCAAAATTTTGCTGTTTGGGAATGGGTTCAGAGGGCAGACTGGATCCTGATCAGACTGCATAATTGATATAGACATCTAGGCTAATTTTCAAACATGGTCATCTCAAATGCCATGATGATAGCAGCTTTTTTTTACTAGATCAAGGCTCAAATATTTTTCTTCGCTGCCTGGTTAAGAACATTACCAGTGTCCTCCAAGTCAGGTGATTGTTCTAGAGAGACCGCCTCATTTTTTTCATCGACATGTCCTTTTGTTTCTGTTGTTTGGTCCATCTGCAAAGAATAGAGAGACAGTGTATTAACTAACGCTTTACCACACAGCAAAATTTTTGATTAGTCAATTTCAAGTGAATGAAATTTGAATTTCTTTGATCTTTTAGGGTAGAAAACTGGGGGAAATGACGAAATAGCTTTCACAAGCAATTTTTTCATTTCTCCTGACCATTTATCTTGTGAGGTGTCAGAAAGCATCATCATGAGATATGGGTTAATTAACTAATGACTCAGCATTTACTACATGATTTTACCATTCATTTGCCACCCAAAAATGAAATTGAAGAGGCTCACCACCTCATTTGAAATCTGACTGCTGTTGTGGACCACAAAAATGAAAATGGGAAGGTGAAAATAAAGAACTTTTGTTCATGACAGCTGGAAAACATGAAACTGGAGTAAATGCTTCAATCCTTGTCTAAGACTGGAATTTCAGTTTACATTGGACACTCATGTCGATGTCAGAGGGACCATCAAAATTATGCCACAACGTATTCAGAGTTGGGCTCATCCGAACTATTCAGTTTCGATTAAAATGAAAATTGACCATTTGTTGCTTATCAAGTACATTCATAATTGAAATATAGTAAGATAAGGGAAAAACTGCTTGAAACAGGCAATTTGTATCCTTTTCTTACTAAATTTCAATATCTATTTATAAAACTCGAAATTATTTCAAATATTTTGTTTAAACTTTTTGATATCCTGTAGTTAAGACAGCACCAGATTTTCACTTTGTCATAAGCAGAAATTTGACTTATCGGAACTTGGCAGGAAATAGGGAATGATTTTTTCCAGCAAAATGTGACACAATTTCGGACAAAGTGTTTTTGAAACAATAGTACCGGTAATTCGAATGTTGTTATAAAGTCTTGTATCCACGGCTTAATTTAAGCTGTAGTTACGAGATTTTATAACAACACCGATGGTTTATCAAAACATAATGGTAAACCATGTCTATTTTTAGCACAAAATACATCGCTATTTGATTTATCCGTTGTCGAAAAAACGAATGTCGACTATAGTCAGAATACTCATAGACCACAGGAGAAACACATGTATGAAGATAACATTTCATTTATTTACAATATAAAATAAAAAGTATTGAGACAGAAGAAGAAAGTATTCATAATCATTAGTTCATTCTTTTGTCTGAAATTTTCCCAAGCTTTTTATGTTCATAACCTCAGGTCATGTTTTGTTTGAGAAAGGTCCTTTATGGATTAAAGAAACATATTCTACACTCACCCGAACTTCTAAACGGCCACTTTTATTTTTCGAATAAATAAATCATATCAATTCACCTGGATTGTGTGTTTTCTTTTTATACTTAACGAAGTCACATTCTATCTTTTCGAACAAAGAACAGTAGTGTCGCGTCAAAAAAGAAGCACGTGACATCATTTTGATCGAAACGTTAAAATTACACGTGTGTATTTTGAATTACGTGATAAATATCGATTCTGTTTTGATAATTTATCCATATGGATAGCCCAGTCAGAAAAACATTTAGCATGACAAGAATTATTATCAAAACGCGGGAAATGACCTTCGGAATGTTTGATGTTGGGGCTCCAGTCAGAAAGGTCAATTTGATAATTTTCTTTTCTAACAAAATCTTAATACAATCATTCGATTTCTTTTGTTTCTGTGGTAAACATATCGTTTTTATTGTTTGTCGATGGATCGAATCTGATATTTGCGGCTTTTTCACAAATAAGCAAATTTAGGAAGAGTGCATGCGTACCGGAAGTGTTCATAAAACACGACGACGGCCACGCTGAAGGACTACTATTCGTCAACAAGATGGGCAGCTTTATTAAGCAATTTTTAGAAATAATTTCATGCATGTAAAAATAACGATAGACGAAATTTGGGTAATCCTAGGCACCAAATCCACTACAAACGGCTATGAGGCGCTTTAATAAAAGCGATCCTAGGCCGCATCGTCAACGAAATGTCAAAGCCTTAGCAATGTGAAACATATTCTGAAGCCTAAACTGTACTGAACATCCCCTATGGTATCGGAAAACGGATTGGGCACAAAACATGTTTCGTGATTAATCAAGAATTACGTCTTGCAATTGTTAAACAGACGGATTCGAGCACTGCCAAAGTAAACGATTTAGAAGACCTAACTCGGCAAACCTGGTATTTCCGCACTGTACCATACCCTACAGTATCTTCAAGAATGCAAATTATCCACGAGAATAGGATTCTTAGCCTTGATAAACGCACACAGAGATCACATGAGACATTAAGTTGTGATATGCGAATTTTCATTTATGGGGTAGTTCACTTTTAAACGTCACCATTTCATTAATTTCGAAGTCAGCTCCGTGAAACTTTGTCATATTTTTTCAAAATTGAATGTGTTTTACAAAAAACCAAAACAACGTGAGTTTTCATCAGAAATGTAGATTTGTAGGTGAAAGAATGAGGTGGCCGTTTAGAAGTTCGGGTGAGTGTAGAGTTATTCTTTAAAGAACTCGTGGAGTCGTGCATATCTAAAATCGTAACCACATCAAACAGTCAAGAAATTGGAGTTGAACTTATATGGGTACGAATAAAAAACAAATCCATACTGTGCAGTGCCTTCAACAATGGTGTTATCACTTGATTTCTACGAAAATAAAAGGATAGCAATATGAAAATATGATGAAAGCATACAAATTGTCATAAATTCTTACATTTATCATTATTTAAGGAAAATAACAATTTTCTACTTCGAAACTAGGTCGCCGCCATGATCTCGTAGACTGGACCTAGACTGGCTGTTGTAGCCTTGGAGGCCCATAGATTGTGCATCTAAATGGTGCAGAAAATAAGCATTTGTTGTTGAAAATGGGGTAAAGCGTTTTACGCTGATACAGGACGCATTGGAATTATTTTCATGTGCATTTTTCAATCTTGACGGAGACGTGCAATCATTGAATCAAATTACCTTGGGTAATGTGAAATTCGGACAGCAAAATTTGATGAGAAATGTATGGAATTTGTACAAATTTCATTATCATGAACATTTTCACCTATCAATATATACAATAGCAAGTTTCTTTACCCGAAATTTATCCATTGGATTAATATGTTCTGTCCGGGAAAGTGGTTTGGTAAACCCCTTTATACAAAAGTGCAAATTCAACCAAGCACGGCACAGAACTTGCCCCAGATTTCAGGTTTCTCGTTGATTTGCGATTTGTTGATTCGTCCATTTGATTTCGAAGTGATTAAACAGAGTCACCGTGGTATTCTCGTTTAAAAAAATAACAGAAAACAGTTAAATTGGTAAATATTTTCACTCACTCTCAACAACACACAAGATCTATATGGCTGCTTGACTTTGAAGCCACACTTACTACGTCACTTCCGGTTTTAGCTAGCGTTTTACAAAATCGCACAGGTAAGAAAATCGGACTTTTTCAAATTTATCGTTTCAAATTATTTTTTTCAAAAAGAATATTTTGTCAATAATATCAAATTGTTATAAGAATTCAATTTAGTGGAAATTCAGCTGCATTAAAGCTCCACTTTAAGCTCAAAGATTTGGAGTTATGCTACACGAGCAATGGCTAAAGGCTCAAAGATCTGGGGTTCAGCATGCCAGCAAGGGCTAAATAGACATAGGATAGCAGTTCTGAGGCATCAGCCAACTAGCAACTTGACTTAAGTGTTAAATGCGCAATGGCTAAAGCTCAAAGATCTGGGGTTGTGTTACACGAGCAATGGCTAAAGGCTCAAAGATCTGGGGTTCAGCATGCCAGCAAGGGCTAAATAGACATAGGATAGCAGTTCTGAGGCATCAGCCAATTAGCAACTTGACTTAAGTGTTGAATGCGCAATGGCTAAAGCTAAACGATCTGGAGTTATGCTACACGAGCAATGGCTAAAGGCTCAAAGATCTGGGTTTCAGCATGCCAGCAAGGGCTAAATAGAAATAGGATAGCAGTTCTGAGGCATCAGCCGATTAGCAAATCGACTTAAGTGTCAAATGCGCAATGGCTAAAGCTCAAAGATCTGGGGTTGTGCTACACGAGCAATGGCTAAAGGCTCAAAGATCTGGGGTTCAGCATGCCAGCAAGGGCTAAATAGACATAGGATAGCAGTTCTGAGGCATCAGCCAATTAGCAACTTGACTTAAGTGTTGAATGCGCAATGGCTAAAGCTAAACGATCTGGAGTTATGCTACACGAGCAATGGCTAAAGGCTCAAAGATCTGGGTTTCAGCATGCCAGCAAGGGCTAAATAGAAATAGGATAGCAGTTCTGAGGCATCAGCCGATTAGCAAATCGACTTAAGTGTCAAATGCGCAATGGCTTAAGCTCAAAGATCTGGGGTTATGCTACACGAGCAATGGCTAAAGGCTCAAAGATCTGGGGTTCAGCATGCCAGCAAGGGCTAAAAAGACATAGGATAGCAGTTCTGAGGCATCAGCTGATTAGCAAATCGACTTCAGTGTCAAATGCGCAATGACTTAAGCTCAAAGATCTTGAGTTATGCTGCACGAGCAATGGTTATGGGCTCAAAGATCTGGGGTCCAGCATGCCAGCAGTGGCTATATAGACATAGGAAAGCAGGTATCAGCCAATTAGCAACTCGACTTAAGTGTTAAATGCGCAATGGTTAAAGCTCAAAGATCTGGCGTTGTGCAAGAGCATCCGGGGCGAGCAATGGCTAAACGCTCAAAGACATTAATCCTTTTCCAGAATAAGACAAGTGTTTGTAATGTTTTTCCAAAATAAGGCAAGTTTTTTCAGTACCTGGTGGTTAGACCTTTTTAAAACATTGAAAGAAAAGAAGAAATTGCTGTGCAATTACTTCATTTTTTCGATATTTTGCTGTTTATTTTAATCCTTTCCCAAAAGGCAAAATTTTAAAGCGGTCTAATGCAGACGATGAGGTAAATGATCACAAAAGGCAAAAAAGTTTATGTTGTAGTCATGAAATATTGAGGCAAAAGGAGAAACTGCTGGCTATAAGCAGTTTCTTCTGTTGTCTCAATGTTTTCCCAGGCAATATCTACTAAGGACGTCAAAATCCGGTCTTGATTGGGAGAGGGTTCAGATGCATGTTGAAATAGACACATAGCAGAAAAGTTTATTAACTTACCCATCCAAATGACAAATCCAGAACTTCCTTCTGTTGGTAGTTGACCTCCCAAACGACCTAGCTCCCTTAAGTTTCGTTGTCTCATCCTTCGCCTGATCGGAGCTCAAACCATGGACCGTCCGAAGATGTTATGATAACTTCAAAAACACGGTCTGAGCCACATCTTTGCCCTCCTTTCTGGACTGGATACAAAGGCGACAAGGTTTAGCGTAACGAACCATTTCCACAATAATGACAAAATAACAAATCAAAATAATAAACACAAAAAAATAGAATGTTTTAAAGTAACTTTGCTATACTTAACAAAATTTCTAATCGGTCACTTTTAAAGTTGCAATGTCTCGATTTTTAATCCAACAATCAGTGTAAAATTGTACATGATTATTTTATCTGTATCCCATTACATTGACCAAGAGTTAGGGTTAGGGTTAGGCACTTTGGCGACTTGTCCACCCCAATCTTGTCCACCACATGTGACATCATGGAGTATATGAAATTAATATTTAATATTCGGTAGAATGAAAGGGGTTAAGGTGGGTTAAGGGTAAAGGTTATCAATAATGTTAAGGGTTTTCAAGCACGTTCAGGTTTTCAAAGTGGTTTAAGGTGGTTTAAGGGTTAAGGTTATCAAAAATGTTAAGGTTTATTAAGCATATATATGCCATATATGCGCTATAGCAGTTATTGCTGCAGCATACTGCATCTATAGCAGTTATTGCTGCAGCATACCGCATCTGTGGCAGTTATTGTTGCAGCATACCGCATCAATGGCAATTATTGATGCGGCATCCCGCATCTATCGCAGTTAGACCCTAACCCTAACCCTAACCCTAACCCTAGAGTATTTAAATCAGTTTCGTGAATTTTGTACAGTTCACAATGACAGAAGTCGCCATACTAACAGTCGTGGAATATCTACCAAAATGGATCGGTGAACGTCGTTATCTGGTTAACCTTGTCATGTGTTTACTGTTGCTGCTGTCAGGTCTTGTGTTTATAACGAACGTAAGTACATTTATAGTGTGCCAATATAGTATGATGCAAAGACACCGAATAGAGTGTACTAGTACTTATCAGGTTTTGTCAAAATACATGAAGGTTGCGCAGAACGAAAATGTAAAATAATGTACAACAATACTTTTTAAACGGCCCAAAATGTCGACATTTGCAGTTGCGTGTGGCGCTGATAGTTTCGGTCCATTTCCTAATTTTCTTTAAAAAAGATTAAGGCGAATTTCCATTGTGCTGTCAACTGTTTGCTGGTAGTGGCTTATATAAAATTGGAATCAGTGTATTATGATGGCAAGGTTAAGTTGCGACCAAATACACGTATTTTTCATTTAAAAACGCAATCATCTTCAATTCGTGCAAGATTTCTTGAAAAGTCACATGTCGCGAAAAACGGATATTTTCACCCCAAAAGTCAACTCAAGTCTTACAATTAACTCTCAAATTCCTCGAAGACCGAATTACCACATCTTGCAATACGATCTCAGTCCACGGTTTTTCCCCTCCGCACTGTGTTGTCGGCCGTCGTCTTATGTTGTCGGAGACTGTATTCTATCAAAACACTATTCTGCAATAGAAAAAACATGTTTTTTGTAAGAGTAGGATGTAAAACTAGCTAAAAAATACTACAAATCATACTGGTATCCTATAGAAGTGACACATACGTGCATGTTCGAACTAAGCTATAGATGCAGTATGCTGCAGCAATAACTGCTATAGATGCGGTATGCTGCAGCAATAACTGCTATAGATGCGGTATGCTGCAGCAATAACTGCTTAAGATCTGGTATGCTAAAGCAATAACTGCTATAGATGCGGCATGCTGCAGCAATAACTACCACAGATACAGTATGCTGCAGCTATAACTGCTATTGATGCGTTATGCTGCAACCATAACTGCTAAAGATGCGGTATGCTGCAGCAATAACTGCCGCAGATGCGGTATGCTGCAGCAATAACTGCTAAAGATGCAGTATTTTGCAGCAATAACTGCCATTGATGCGGTATGCTGCAGCAATAACTGCCATATATGCGATATGCTGCAGCAATAACTGCTATAGATGCGATATGCTGCATCAATTACTGCTATAGATGTGGTATTCCGAAGGAATAACTGCCACAGATGCGGTATGCTGCAGCAATAACTGCGATAGATGCGCGATGATGCAGCAATAATTGCCATTGATGCAGTATGCTGCAACAATAACTGCCACAGATGCGGTATGCTGCAGCAATAACTGCTATAAATGCAGTATGCTACAGCAATAACTGCTAAAGATGAAGTATGCTGCAGCAAAAACTGCTATAGATGCAGTATACTGCAGCAATAACTGCCACAGATGCAGTATGCTGCAGCAATAACTGCCATAGATGCGGTATGCTGCAGCAATAACTGCCGTAGATGCGGTATGCTGCAGCAATAACTGCCATAGATGCGGTATGCTGCAGCAATAACTGCTAAAGATGCAGTATTTTGCAGCTATAACTGCCATTGATTCGGTATGCTGCAGCAATAACTGCCATATATGCGGTATGCTGCAGCAATAACTGCTATACATGCGATATGCTGCAGCAATTTCTGCTATAGATGTGGTATTCCGCAGCAATAACTGCCAGATATAAGGTATGCTGCAGCAATAACTGCGATAGATTCGGGATGCCGCAGCAATAATTGCCATTGATGCGGTATGCTGCAGCAATAACTGCCACATATGCGGTATGCTGCAGCAATAACTGCTATAGATGTAGTATGCTGTAGCAATTACTGCTAAAGATGCAGTATGCTGCAGCAAAAATTGCTATAGATGCAGTATGCTGCGGCAATAACTGCCACAGATGCAGTATGCTGCAGCAATAACTACTGTAGATGCGGAATGCTGCAGATATAACTGCCATAGATGCGGCATGCTGCAACCATAACTGCTATAGATATGGTATGCTGCAGCAATAACTGCCATAGATGCGGCATGCTGCAGCTATAACTGCCATAGATGAGGCATGCTGCAACCATAACTGCTATAGATGAATGTTTACTGTCATGTCTCTTATGTGGAACCTTAATTGTTAATTATGAACTTTGCTCGCGTACATTGCAAAATTAAAGGAATACAAAATTAACAATCTGGTTTTGATGTCCCTATCGCAGATGAGATATGAACGCGTTGAAAAATACATAAAAGAGCATTATATTCTTCTTTTTCGATGTTTCCTACCTTACGTTGCAAGTTTCTGTTTTTGAATAGATGGCCTATCGAGTCCTAACACTATGACTTAATACACTACTCAAAACTTATAAGTACTCCGACTATATCATAAAGCATATCTCTGGACAGGCTAAACATATCTTAACCAAATTTGACACAACTTCACTTTAACCATATTACCATCATCTATTGAATTTTCATAAACTTCAAAAGAACATGAATTGAACAAGAAGCAGCTAACGGAGACCACTGTTGGTAGCAAAAGTCACAAAGTCAAGATTTTGTGTGTTCCTTGTTCGCTCACACAATAGCATGGTACCAGGAACGCATAAACATTTTGTAATTCCTGAATTATGCTGTAGGGATATCTTCTTAATAATTTAGAAGTCGATGTAAGAATCTCTATGCTTGCTAAGCATGTGCAAGATCATCATCATACTGGACACTAAACCGTTAGTCTGTAAAACGCCTTTTCACAATTAGCAAATTTAATGCATCCTTGGCAACTGAACATTGATATGTTAATTGTGGGTTCATGTTTTATGCATATTGTACACCTTGTCATGATAAATTTAGCCGTTATCGGATAGTTTGGACACCGAATGGTCTCCCTTGAAGGCATAATGTATCCCTTTCTGTGACAGCCACTGAACTCTTCAACTCACGTAGGCGAGACAATACAATGTTACGGTCCTAATTCCGGTTTGATTTCCTATCACGTGGTTGTCTTGGTAGGTTGGCAGCACTTCCGGTTCGTCTGTACTCGGCCACAAATTGGGTGACAGCAGTTGCATGTACATTTATAATACGGATTGAATTTCTTTAGAAAAATGGGGCAAATGTAACACAAATGTTGATGTTTGACAGTTATGAACGATATTTTGAATTACATTTGTATAGAACGACTGGAAATAAGGGTTTGAGAATATTACCTACGCTTTAATTGCACCTCCTTGTCAAACACCCATTGTTATTGGTTGTTGTTGTAAAGATGTCCGACGCATTTTATGTTTTTATGTTTAGCACGTCAATCCATAAAATAATGAATTGTAAATTAAGCACGTGGGATTCGTGTATGAAACACAGGAGGCGTATTAAAACTTTCTTTAGTCGACCGGAAGTTACCATTTTGCACAATGATTTTGCAAAATGAAAATAATATCGGTCAAGTAATGAAGTTAGGGAATAAAAAACAATGTCGACTTTTGATATTCCTTTATCGGGGAAAATTTTGCGCATAATATAAAACGGAGTACTTACAAGTTTGGTTAAGTATATTTAACACGCAAGTATCTTGTGTGCCTCATGTCTTTTTTGGTCTGTATCTGTTCCAAATAAGGCATTGTTTGATTTTTTCCGTCTATGACGTGGTTAAAAGTGGCAAGAACCTTATTTGAAGGTCGGTAAAATCTCATCTAGTATGAATGATTGTATTTTTGACAAACAAACAAAAAAAACTTGTCGATAATGGGGTGCGATTTTGTTGAATGAACTTACACGATCGATTATCAAGTAACAGCCACGCAGTTTTAGCTTTTCTTCATTCTTTTATTCAAAATCTGTAAAGATGCCCTTCTTTCTTTTTTTCTTTCCGCAGCCTTTTCCCATAACAGTTTCAGGTTTTGAATTACCTACAAGATGTTGCTTTCTGAATACATGCAGATAAAAGAAGAAAAAGTGATGTATGTAGGCCTACTTTGCTTTTGGAACATATAATAGATATCAACCGAATAGAGGTTCACAGCCCCTCATTAAAACACCACTTTCTAGCCATACGAAATGCATCAACTTACACACACTTGTAAATACACTTCACATAAGTAGAATCACTGTCCCGGATTTCAAGATTATGCTCCAAGATGAAGAAAAATACAAATATTATTATTTGTACTCAGTAAAGACAAGGTCTGTAATCTGGGCATGTTTGTGACAGTTAACCTGAATACATTGTTTTCCCTGACAGGTTTGGCTAGACGCTGCGTTACAGGTATTTTACTCTCTTGGTCCGATGTGGGGCGGAATTATGACCATGGCGGGATTCAATAAGTTCTTGTTCTCTAATAGCTTCTTTATTACTCACAAAATTTTAATGTGCATTTTTTACAGCTCTGTGGATTTTTATAAGACCGCAATGAGGCACAAATAGATATGATTTGTGTTGTCATCGAGTATTGAAATCATCCATTGGGTAGAAATAATTACATTGCTTCTCTAACATAACACGGAATAAGGTATTTTTCACATAACAATGATTTATATATCTTATGAAAGCAAAAAATAAAGTAGGAACAGTTTCAATGGTAGTTTTCTGTCGACAGCAAAGTTTTCACAGGTCAGGTAACTCGTACTCTATGATACAGGGAGGCAACATGTCTCATCTGTTGGTCGAATGAATTCAATTGAGTAAATAAAGCATACCAAGTAAACGCACTAATAAGGCCATCCATGAAAGAATATTCTTATTTATCTTCAGAAAATGATCGTAAAACGATTTTTGTCACTCCTGGTCAGTCTGCTAAGTATTTTTAATAAAGGTGGTACCTTCATTTGCAAGATCATATATGCCTACGAGTAAATATTTTATCATTTTAGAGACAGCATAATTGTATGTTCGATGGGCTTATTTACCGCCCTGTATTCAGGGGTCTTGGTGTTCTCTGTGTTAGGATTTATGACCAAGGCTTCTGGAGTCCCTATCGAGAAAATGGCAACTTCCAGCGGTAAGTACACCTTAACATGTCTTCATGATTCGTTTGCTACAGCAAAACCTTAATAGTTTGCCCGGTAGGTCGTTTTTTTCCGCCTCGAAGGCGTTTAGGTCCATATTGAAAGTGTTCTTCCAGTGGTAAGTTCACCTGAATATGTCTTAGAGTTTCCTTCTCGACGCAGTTTCTAAGTATGTTCGAAGGGTTAGGGTTAGGGTTAGGGTTAGATGAAAAAGCGAAGATTGGCACAAGACGATTGGTACATTTTGATTTGATTGGTTAATTTCATCACGTGGTGGCGACGGGAAATGTAGGAGATCTGTTCGAGATGGGGAATCTATTTTGGGGTATGATGGGGAGATGTAGTATGATTGGCTGAAAATGTCACGTGATTAATATCTGCTTCCAGGTCCGCGCTCCATATTTAATTTCTATACAATCATTAGGGTACGGGACAAATGGCGAAATGAACAAGCTGAAATGATCAAACTTTGCTCTGATTGGTTGCTTAGATCATGTGACTCAAATGACAAAATTGATTCATTGGCGCATATGGTTCAATTCAATTACATGATTTTTCTGGTTTCAAAACAAGGTAGATAGTATATACAAGAATTTGTCACAAAGAATGAAATCCAAGGTCAAGGTCACGTGGTCAAAGTAAATGGTCTCACGGTCAAGGTCATGACATAAGGTTATAAGATATGTGTCGTCATTCGGCATTTCAGTCTTAAGTTTTCAACTTGCAAAACTAATAATGAAACTTAAAAGGAATTTAAAGTCATTTCGCCACGGGATTCCCTGCCGATATCGTGGTAGAATACATGGGCATTGTCTTTTTTATATTTTTTTTGTAATTCAATCCGCAATAGTCAACTTCCAAAACTATGAATGAAAAGTAGATTGTTTTTTAACCCTAACCCCTACCCCTACCCACACCCACACCTATACCCATACCTATACCTATACCTATACCCCTACCCTAACTAGAGATGTTTACTTCCAGGTCCGCGATCTAGGGTTAGGGAATAGGCACTTTGACGACTTGTCCACCCCTATCTTGTCCACCCCACGCGACTTTGTACCACGTGATCATAGAGTTAAGTTAGGGTACAGTCACTTTGACGACTTGTCCACCCCTATCTTGTCCACCCCACGTGACTTTGTACTTCGTGAACATAGAGTATGGTTAGGGTATAGGCACTTTGGCGAATTGTCCACCCCAATCTTGTCCGTCCTATGTGACTTTGTACCACGTGATCATAGAGTTAGGGTGTCGGGTTAGGGTGTCGGGTTAGGGTGTCGGGTTAGAGTTAGGGTGTCGGGTGTCGGGTTAGGGTGTCGGGTTAGGGTTAGGGTGTCGGGTTAGGGTTACGGTGTCGGGTTAGGGTGTCGGGTTAGGGTTAGATGAAAAAGGGAAGATTGGCACAAGACGATTGGTACATTTTGATTTGATTGGTTAATTTCATCACGTGGTGGCGACGGGAAAAGTAGGAGATCTGTTCGAGATGGGGAATCTATTTTGGGGTATGATGGGGAGATGTAGTATGATTGGGTGAAAATGTCACGTGATTAATATCTGCTTCCAGGTCCGCGCTCCATATTTAATTTCTATACAATCATTAGGGTACGGGACAAATGGCGAAATGAACAAGCTGAAATGATCAAACTTTGCTCTGATTGGTTGCTTAGATCATGTGACTCAAATGACAAAATTGATTCATTGGCGCATATGGTTCAATTCAATTACATGATTTTTCTGGTTTCAAAACAAGGTAGATAGTATATACAAGAATTTGTCACAAAGAATGAAATCCAAGGTCAAGGTCACGTGGTCAAAGTAAATGGTCTCACGGTCGGTCGGTCGGTCGGTCGGTCGTTCGGTCGGTCGGTCGGTCGGTCGGTCGGTCGGTCGGTCGGTCGGTCGGTCGGTCGGTCGGTCGGTCAGTCAGTCAGTCAGTCAGTCAGTCAGTCAGTCACTCAGTCAGTCACTCAGTCACTCAGTCACTCAGTCACTCAGTCACTAAGTCACTCAGTCAGTCACTCAGTCACTCAGTCACTCAGTCTTTCAGACAGCTAGTCAGTCAATCAGTCAGTCAGTCAGACAGCTAGTCAGTCAATCAGTCAGTCAGTTGGTCGGTCGGTCGGTGGGTCAGTCAGTCAGTCAGTCAGCTAGTCAGCTAGTCAATCAGTCACTCAGTCTGTCAGACAGCTAGTCAGTCACTCAGTCTGTCAGACAGCTAGTCAGTCAGTCGGTCGGTCGGTCGGTCGGTCGGTCGGTCGGTCGGTCGGTCAGTCAGTCAGTCAGTCAGTCAGATAGTCAGTCAGTCAGTCAGCTAGTCAGTCAGTCAGTCAGTCAGTCAGTCAGTCAGTCAGTCAGTCAGTCCGTCAGTCACTCACTCAGTCAGTCAGTCAGTCAGGCAGTCAGTCAGTCAGTCCGTCAGCTAATCACTCTGTCTGTCAGACAGCTAGTCAGTCAGTCACTCAGTCTGTCAGACAGCTAGTCAGTCAGTCAGTCAATCAGTCAGTCAGTTGGTCGGTCGGTTGGTTGGTCAGTCAGTCAGTCAGTCAGTCAGCTAGTCAGCTAGTCAGTCAGTCACTCAGTCTGTCAGACAGCTAGTCAGTCAATCAGTCTGTCAGACAGCTAGTCAGTCAGTCAGTCAGTCAGTCGGTCGGTCGGTCGGTCGGTCGGTCGGTCGGTCGGTCGGTCGGTCGGTCGGTCGGTCGGTCGGTCGGTCGGTCGGTCAATCAGTCAGTCAATCTGTCAGTCAGTCAGTCTGTCAGTCAGTCAGTCAGTCAGTCAGTCAGTCAGTCAGTCAGTCAGTCAGTCTGTCAGTCAGCTAGTCAGCTAGTCACTCAGTCACTCAGTCTGTCAGACAGCTAGTCAGTCACTCAGTCTGTCAGATAGCTAGTCAGTCAGTCAATCAGTCAGTCAGTTGGTAGGTCGGTCGGTTGGTCAGTCAGTCAGTCAGTCAGCTAGTCAGCTAGTCACTCAGTCACTCAGTCTGTCAGACAGCTAGTCAGTCACTCAGTCTGTCAGACAGCTAGTCAGTCAGTCAATCAGTCAATCAGTCAGTCACCCCCAGCTGTGGAGGGGGATTAGAAATATCCCGGCTGCCGTGTCCTGTAGCAAATGGTAAGACCCCAAGCAAAGGACAGTGTGTCTGTAACGGACCCGCTTGTTGGCCGTGAGTGGATACTCGTAAGCCGGAAAAGGGGATCCTGGTCAGTTGAGGGAAGCTCAGGGCTCTCCAGCTTCCCAACACGCTGGCTTTGGCCTCGGCTTCGGTGTAAACGGGAGCTTAGATGGGCCCGGTCTAAGCAAACGGCTGGTCGCTTTAGACTGAGCACATATCAATGTTATACAAACCTCATCCATGTTTTGTTACAATGTTATTTGTGCATTTGTCACTCTTTGCATTGTCATCTTAATACCGTAATATTGCTCTAGTCTATATAGGCTCATGGGCTAATTGAGTTGATTAAATGTCTTGTTCGGAATTGATTTGCATGATGAATTTCTGTACGCAGAGCTATATCATGTGTCTCTGTGCCGAACTGGTTAGTTGGTCGGCTTGAGTATACCATCTGAGTACCCCTGGCATGGGGAGCTGGATACCCGCTCCGTTTTCCATGTCCCCTTGTTGGACTCCGTGGTGGGTTGGGGGACTCAGATGATGAAATTTAAATTTTTAACCATGGATTCGAAAACTTTTAAAAGAACACGCACTGAATTAGACTCGGACACGGATACTCGATCAGGACAGTCACATTTTCCTAGATTTCTTCTTATTGAATCAACAGACGACAAGAAACCGCTAACTAAATTGTCACCTTTTGTGATAAATAAGTGTATTTTATCTTATGCTGGTGAGCCAAAGTCAATCAAAAAGCTAAGATCTGGAGCACTTTTAGTAGAAGTCGACCGAAAATCTCACTCGGATAATCTTTTGAAGATGAAGAAATTTTTCGATGTTCCTGTTAAATGTACAGAACACGCTACTTTGAACTCTTCGAAAGGACTCATTCGCTGCCCCGACCTCCGGGGAGTGTCTGAGCAGGAAATTGTGACTGAACTGGAATCTCAACATGTAACAGCTGCACGTAGAATTATTCATGGTTCATGGTTGTTTTTGTCTAGTTTTAATATTATGTTATAATACTAGTATTGATCAATTTTATACAAGGTAACATTATCTATTCTTGAATTAGATATATAGTCACTATAATTTACCTTTCTGGATGTTTATGTAACAATATACATACCAGTAATTTTGTATACATCCAGGTATGTGTTGCTGTTGCGCCCAATATGACCATAGTAGTCGACGGGCCTTAAAACACTATTCATTCATTCATTCTGGAGCACTTTTAGTAGAAGTCGACCGAAAATCTCACTCGGATAATCTTTTGAAGATGAAGAAATTTTTCGATGTTCCTGTTAAATGTACAGAACACGCTACTTTGAACTCTTCGAAAGGACTCATTCGCTGCCCCGACCTCCGGGGAGTGTCTGAGCAGGAAATTGTGACTGAACTGGAATCTCAACATGTAACAGCTGCACGTAGAATCTTTATTTACAAAGAAGGTGTCAGAAAACCCACCAATACAATTGTTCTTACGTTCAACTCGGCCATCCTTCCTAAAACGTTAAAAGTTGGATATCTGAAGGTTACTGTAGAAATGTATATACCGAACCCCTTGCAATGCTATCGTTGCTTGAAGTATGGTCATCATGAGAAGAATTGTCAGGAGGAACAGCGTTGTCGTCGTTGTCCTGGTCTGGCTGAAGCTCATGATATAGATGATTGTGAAAATCCTGAAGAATGTGTGAATTGTGGAGGTATTCATTATTCGACTTCTCATAAATGTCCGATCTGGAAGAAGGAAAAAGAAATCGTGACAGTGAAATGTAGAGAGGGGCTCTCCTTTTTTGAGGCCCGAAAAATCGTTGAGACTCGAAATAATTTGACCACATATGCACAAGCTGCTAAGGAAAGTTTGAGTGCCAATAAAAACGACTCTGAATGTAGCAACTGCAAGGACCTTTTTGGGAAATTGGTTTTGCTTTTTCCCGAAAAGAAGGATGAAATAGCTAAACTATTCCCATCACAAAAACCTGATTTACCTCTTCCATCTACCAGTTCAGACAAACGACCCACCAGTAAGCATGTTGATCCAGTTGATAAACGTAGTAACGCACATAAGTCTCCACCAACAGTAACAGAAAATAATGATTCCGAGCCAAAGGCGACGAATACGCTTTCTACCAGCACTGTTTCAATTGAACAAAATGTTCAACCCAAAAAGAAAAAACCTGTGATCTCGGATCGCCAACCAAAGGGATCCCAGGATCCTATTCAACAATACAATCGGTATCATAGTCTTGAAGAAGACATGATTACCGATGACCTCGCAGATTCCAAAAAGAATAAGCAAGGTAGCAGCATTATAAAACTTAACAAAAGATGAGTAATTTTAGACTTCCAATACTCTGTGGTATAATTTTAATCCTAATATCTCTCATGGCGAATACTATTATTCAATGGAATTGTAGAAGTGTTAAATCCAATTTTGAAGAGCTTAGTCTTTTAGTCTCTAAAGAAAAACCAGTAGCAGTTTGTTTACAAGAAACCTTCCTTAAAGATACTGACAAGTTTACCTTTAAATATCATTCTTGCTATTTTAAAAACTTTACGGAAAGTGAAAGGGCATCAGGAGGTGTCGGTATCATTGTTAATAACAATGTTCCACATCGCCCTGTGCCGCTTGACACTACTTTACAAGCAGTTGCCGTGAACGTTTCTCTCAACAAAACAGTAACCATTTGTTCTATTTATCTCCCTCCTAGTTCTCCTGTTGACAGCAGGAAACTAGATCGTCTTGTTGAGCAGTTACCCAAACCTTTTATTTTAATGGGCGATTTTAACTCACATCATACGATGTGGGGATGTTCAAACACAGACAACAAAGGTCATATTGTTGAAGACTTTATTTCAAGACAAGATCTTTCTCTTTTAAATGATAAATCATCTACTTATCTACATCCTGCTACTGGTTCATATTCATCATTAGACTTGACAGTTTGCAGTCCTCAAATTTTTCCAGACTTAAACTGGAAAGTTGATGACGACCTGCATGGCAGTGACCATTTTCCGATTCTTATATCGGAAATTGGGCCATCTGTACAGGAGCGACCACAACGATGGAAACTCCATAAAGCAAACTGGGACTTGTTCAAAACTGTTTGTGAACAGTCCATTACACCTCAAGCTTTTGAAGATTGTGAGAATCCTGCAGAATTATTTACCTCTCTGTTATATTCATCTGCAGAAAAAGCAATTCCAAGAACGTCTAAAAACCCTAAACATCCAAATAAGCCATGGTTCAATGATGATTGCAAAAAGGCTATAGCAAAGCAAAAGTCGGTTCTTAGAGAGTTTGACCTAAGGCCGACCAAGGAAAATCTTATCAAGTTTAAAGTTGCACGTGCGAGAGCACGGCGCACTATTAAACTTAGTAAACGTACGTCTTGGAGGCAGTATGTATCTAGATTAAATTCTAGATCATCTGTCAAAAAGACTTGGGATATGGTGCGTAAAATTAGTGGCAAAAACTCTTCAGTAAGTGTTGGGCATTTGAATACTGATAATGGCGTTGTTTCATCTAAACCAGATATAGCAAATGTCTTAGCAGATACCTTTGCAAAGAAATCCTCCTCTTCTAATTATTCGCCAGAATTTCAAAAACATCAAGAACAAAAAGAAAAAGTTAATTTGAATTTCAAATCCAAAAATACAGAGCATTATAATAAAGAATTTACTCTTAAGGAGCTTAAAACAGCCCTTAAGAAATGCCATGATACTGCAGTTGGATGTGATGACATCCACTACCAGTTCCTGAAGCATTTACCACACCAATCTCTTCAGTGTTTACTTGATATCTTTAACAGTGTTTGGAAAACGGGAATACTTCCAGCCTCGTGGCGGGAAGCTATTGTCATTCCAGTACCCAAACCTGGTAAAGATTCAGATAATCCTTCAAATTACCGGCCTATAGCCTTAACAAGTTGTGTTTGTAAAACCATGGAAAGAATGGTCAATGACCGTCTTGTATGGTTTCTTGAGAAAAACAAACTTATTACGTCGGCCCAAAGTGGCTTTCGTAAGCAAAGAAGCACCCTCGATCATTTAGTTCGCTTCGAGACTTTTATACAGGAAGCTTTTATCAAGAAAGAACACGTTGTTTCTGTCTTTTTTGATTTAGAGAGTGCATATGATACCACATGGAAGTATGGAATCATGAATGACCTCCATGATTTCGGTATAAGAGGTCGCCTTGCTTATTTCATTTCTGCATTTTTGGATGAACGGCAATTTAGAGTCAGGGTTGGAGATACGCTCTCTGATCCTCATGAACAGGAGATGGGCGTCCCCCAGGGCTCCATTCTTTCTGTTACACTTTTTAGTGTTAAAATAAATAATATTATTAAGGCTACTTGCCCTGGTATTGAATATTTTCTTTACGTTGACGATTTCTGCATTTGTTACAGGTCTAAACACATGCATACCATTGAACGACAGTTACAGCAGGTTCTAAACAACCTGAGTAAATGGTCGAATGAAAATGGTTTTAAATTTTCTAAAACCAAGACAAAATGTATGCATTTCTGTAAATCGAGAAAACTCCATCCCGATCCAGAACTCACTTTGGACGGGATCCGTATCGAAGTTGTCCCAGAATTCAAGTTCCTTGGTCTTTTATTTGACTCTAAATTATCATTCATCCCGCACATTGAGTATTTGAGCAATAAATGTAAGAAAGCTCTAAATCTTTTACGTGTCGTCTCCAGTATGGACTGGGGAGCAGACAAAAAAGTTTTATTACGTCTTTATAGATCTCTTGTCAGATCTAAATTAGACTATGGTTGTGTTGTTTACGGATCCGCCCGTCAATCCTACTTGCGCAAGCTTGATTCTATTCATAATCAAGGTTTACGTATTGCGCTGGGCGCATTTAAAACATCGCCAATTAACAGTCTCTATGCGGAAGCAAATGAGCCATCTTTGAATTTACGTAGAAAGAAATTATCAATGGATTATTATCTAAAACTTAAATCTAATCCAGATAATCCTACACATGACGTTGTCTTTGAACCTCTTTATGAAGAGGAATTTAATAAGAAGGAATCAGTTATACCTCCTTTCAGTTTACGTTGTAAGGCAGATGTAAATTCTCTAGATTTCGATCTAGATGACGTGGCCGAACATAAAGTTCCAAACGTACCTTTGTGGACGTGTAAAAGTCCCACCTTTATTTATGATCTTGCTTCAACGAAAAAGTCGGAAACTGATTCTTTAGTATTTAAAAATAAATTCCTTGAAGTACAAGAAAAACACATGCTTCATTTACAAATTTATACCGATGGTTCTAAAAGCGAAGAAAAAGTTGCTTCTGCTGCCATTTTAGATGGCTTCAAATATCAGTATCGTTTGCCCGATAACTCGTCCATTTTCTCTGCCGAGCTCAAGGCTGTTGACCTTGCGCTCGAGCACATCATTGAAAATGGCTATTGGCGCTACATTATTTTTACAGACTCTTTGTCCTGTATGCAAGCGCTCGAGCACGAAAAAACGGACAATCCTATTATTGTGAAACTTCTTGAGAAGCTATCTCGTCTCTATGCTTCTGATGAAGATACTGATATTGTTTTTTGCTGGCTTCCAAGCCATTGCGGTCTACGTGGCAACGAAGAGGCAGACAAAGCTGCCAAGGAGGCGTTGTCACTAGATATTTTACCTTTTAAAGTCCCTTTTACCGATTTTAAAC